>VZTU01005323.1:169735-245672 GCA_013400835.1 Zapornia atra
AAGTCCTTACCCCTTTGCAGGCAGGAATCTGTAGGCTGACAGTAGGACGTGCTCCTTCACTGTTCAGGCATCCAAAGAGATGCTGCCCAGAGAGGGGGTGGGTGCCCCATCCCTAGGGGTATTCAAGGTTGGATTGGGCCCTGGGCAACCTTGTGTAGCTCCAGGCCTGGAGGTTGGTGGCCCTGCCTGTGGCAGGTGGTTGGAGCTCTGTGCTCCTTGGGGTCCCTTCCAACCCAGACCAAGCTGGGATTCTATGATTCTATGTCTATATCATCTGATGTAGCCTCCAGTGTTTGTGTCCAGCTAGGAGAGGGTTCTCCATGATGTCCATCACCAAGGATCAAGCTTCCTGGGCTGGGAAGCCTTTGGTGGGTGCTCATTGTCTCCCATATCACCCTGCAAGGGAAGGCTCCATGTCAGAGATGCATTGGGCTGAGTGCTTAATATTCACCTCCTTCCATCCTTCTTCATCCCATTTGCATGCTGCAATTAAAGAAAGTAGTCTTGTTTGCATAGTGCTTTAAAAATGTTTCTGTCAGCAACAACACTGGGGTTTGAAGAGCGTTGTCTCTCCAAGAGCAGAGCTAACTAATTGCAGAAGGGTCACACCATCTGTTGCTAAAGAAGTAAATCTTTAGATGATGAGAAGCTAGGATTTATGGAAAACCTCCTGACAGGGACAGCTCTTGCTTGGGTCCTTGCCTTTTTCAGATGTTTTTGGTTGTTTTCTGGTAATTTCCTAAACTTTGAATTTTTTTTCCCCCTCCTTTTTGTTGGTTTTTTTTTTTCCAAAGGGGAATAAAAAGAGGAAAAAAAAATCCTTATTTAAAACTTATGAGAGGTTTTTTTGGAATAAAAAGGACCACAGTCCTGTCTTGTGGGCACTGCTCAGGAGATGGTCCTTGTCACGGTTTTCCTGTCAACTCCTTTTGAAGATCTGCTCTTCTTGCCCTTTGTGGTTTCAATTTCCCTGGGAGAAGCTTTAGCTGAGGGGTTGGGATGTCCTACAGAATGTGCCTCACACCTTCAGAGATGCCACTGGCACAAGAAAAGGGTGCAGGGCCATGGCAGGCTCATCCAAGTCATCTGAGAGGCTCAGAGGATTTATATATATATTTATAGATATTTAATATATATCATATATATTTGATATGTATATCACATACACATATATATTCTATAAAATATATATTTAACATCATAGTATTGTTAAATAGAATATATTTTATTTTATATATTATATTATATATACAGTTGTGTATTGTTATATATAATAGAATATATTATCATAATATTATAATGTTATAAGAATAGATATTAACTATTTTCTCAGATTTCTCAAGTTCTTTCCAGAGAGAGTGGTGAGGGGCTGGAACAGGCTGCCCAGAGAGGGGGGGGGTGCCCCATCCCTGGGGCTGTTCAAGGCCAGGTTGGATGGGGCCCTGGGCAACCTTGTGGAGCTCCAGGCCTGGAGGTTGGTGGCCCTGCCTGTGGCAGGGGGGTTGGAGCTCTGTGACCCTTGGGGTCCCTCCCAACCAGACCAGCCTGGGATTCCGTGATTCTGTGATCACTGATGATGAGAGATTAAAGCCTGTGGTCATCTCAGTGGTAAGAAGCAAAGCTGAGAGGATCCTGGTTTAGATGCTGACACACAGCCAGCTCAGGAAATGTTCTTTAACTTTTCATTGTCAGCAGAGAAACATTTACAAGGGTTTTTAATATGCTGCCATACAACCTGGCCAATACAAATGTGCGCCCTTTTCAAAAACACACTCCCATTTTTTTTCCCCTGGAATCACTCACTTGGAAACCAGCTACGACAGAGGAATATTTAAAGTTGAATTTTGAGCTGGTGGATGTGATTTCGTTCTCTTCATTTGCAGTAAAAGGCAACCCGGGAAGTGACGTGATGCATAAAAGAACAGCGTGCCAGGAGCTGGTGTCTACAGGAATTTAAAACATCCCAACCCTCCGATTTTCAGTGAACCATACTATATTTTTAATCAGGGGAAGGAAAGGATTAATAGGAATGCTTTACACAAACCTTCCCTTGTATTGTTGATAACAATAGTTGGAAAGCTCAGAGCTGAAGGAAACCTGGTTTAAACAAAGCATCTGTCAAGTCTGCTGATGTTTTGATTGAAGATGCAAATTTCATGGCAGGGTAAAAAAAATACTGCAGGCAACCAGTATGCACAGGGACCTGAAGTGATTCCCACAGGTGTGTCCCTCCCATCGCTGGAGCTTATTGTGCAAGGAGAATGGCAAGAGTGGTGGTCTGAAAAAATATATATTAGTTTTTACATTTGTGTTCAGGAACCCACAGCTCTTCTGCATCAGGGGAAGTGGCAGCATAAGGACAGGCATCCTTAAAAGTGTTTGGTGGCTCGTGCTCACTCAGCGGATGCTCTTTGGATCAGATAGCTGTGGAAATTGGGTAGAAGATGACTCTCAGGCACCATCCTCCCACCTTGAGCTCTGGCTGATCCCAGCTGCTTTCCATTTTGCTGCCCTGCATGCCAGTGTTTGGGATAAATGGGATGAAGGGATGGGCACTGGCAGGAGCTCAGCGTGGAAAGTCAGATGGCAGCGGGTTGAGTGCTTCGATTCTGGTTTATTTGTAAGTAAAAGTTGTCATCAGCCAAAACAAAACAGGGGAAATCTTCACTAAAACCCTTAAAGGAGTGTTAAAAAAATGCAACCTTCATTTGGATTAGATGTCAGGAAAAAGTTCTTCCCTGGCAGAGTTGTGGGGCTGTGGCACAGGCTGCCCAGGGAGGGGGCTGAGTCCCCAGCCCTGGGGGTGTTTAACAGAGGGGAGATGAGGTGCTCAGGGCTCTGGGTCAGCACAGGACAGGGACGGTTGGACTCCATGAGCTTAAAGGGCTTTTCTAACCTGGTGATTCTGTGGAAAACTTTCTCTGGCATGGGTACTCCAACAGCCCCATTTGACACAAACCCCAGGAAGGTGCTCTCTGCTTTTCACCCTATAAACCTACAGGCAGAGCTTAGACATTTGCCACTTGTTGATAAGGAAGCTTGTGCTCTGATGAACCTGGGAGACACGAAGCCTGCTCTGCACATCCTCTCTATATTTATTACTCATGCAAGGCAACAGAAGAGCAGATCTACGATGGCAGGAGTTTCCCCAGCTCCACCCTGATGACTTTGCTCTGACCGTGAGGAGGAAGGAGAGATTTTCCCTTCTGAAACCTTCCGCGGTCGCTCCCCATCTCGCCCCCACTTACGAATGTGCTGTGGGATCTTCTGCACAGAGCAGTTTCCTAACTGCTTCCTCAGCTTGCCCTGAAATTCGACTCGTTCAGGGGGAGAGAAGGCAATTTAAAGATTTCAGTAGGATCCGGATGGAGTGAGCTGGATATCCTCTATGGACAAGTTAACATAAACCAGGCTACTGGCGAGGCGGCTCCAGACCACCGGTGCCTTTCCACATATTAACCTGTATTAAAAATGTCTCAAATAGGTCTGAAAAAATCTGTTACTCTCCAAAAACAAAGAAGCAAATGCAGTCAGCCTCATGGTCTGCTGCTCCCTCCCC
The DNA here is from genome assembly GCA_013400835.1 of Zapornia atra. Taxonomy (NCBI): domain Eukaryota; kingdom Metazoa; phylum Chordata; class Aves; order Gruiformes; family Rallidae; genus Zapornia; species Zapornia atra. The sequence goes on from VZTU01005323.1 coordinate 173,295, forward strand.
AGAACCATAATACAAACCCTAAAGTGAGGCTGCTGTCAAGAGTTGAAGATCTTTGGGACACTGGTTCGCTGGAAAGCTCCTTAGTCCTGGGCTGAAACATGCATCACTTCATTCTTTAGTCCAAAAAAATAATACTTCAAATTGCACTTTGGACATGATGTCCACTTTTTTGGCTCAACAAACAAGCCAGAAATTGTTTTAAGATTTCCTCCTTGGCATTCACAAAGTTATGCCTAAAACCCTTGGAGACTGGCTGAAAGAGATTTATTTATGTGCATTGCAATGAGCTTGCCAAATAAGTTCAGCTTCATGTTTTTTAATATTTTTCTAAATTTAAAAATTAATAAAAAGAATAAACTTTTGCCTTAGTCATTATTAATTATGAATATTTCCATCTATTCTGCCTCAAATATCAAAGATAAACAAAAGCTAAGATGCTGCTAGGAAGTTAAGAATACTGGCAAATGCCCTACCCCTTTACATGTATTTTAGAGATTTTTGGGGATTTTTGTGGTGACACTTTCTCCACTTTATCAAAACTGCAGGTCAGCTCAGAGACTTCCTTTTGTGAGACTTGGCTAACTTGCTCCTCTGAACTTTTGAAGTGGTTTTTTGGAAGCATTAGAAGGAAAAACGTAGTTTTGCTTTAACAAAAAGGACACACTTTATGAACTGTGAGGTTTTTCCCTTCAAAGCAGGAGGGAAAATTCCCAGCCCTAAGTACAAGCCAGACCAGGGTTCCCCTCCTTTCCCAGGCACACAGCAGAGCTGGGGGCACTGTAGATGAAATTAGGGTTTACTTGCTTTGTCTCGTAAGTAGTAAAAAATAATTCCTCTGGTTGTTTTGTGGTTTTGGAGCTTTGTGGTCTAATTCAGAAGTCTGGGGCATCCTTTGGTGTAGTCACTTTGAGTTTTAGATTTGATTTTGTCCAGCATTTGATTTAATTAAAAGGTTAGTTAAAACATAGTCCATCTGTAGCTGGTAGATGTGGAGGACAAGGTGCCAATTTTCCTTGTGCAGCCTGGTTTGCCATGGGTAAGGGGCAATGATACATGTTATGTCTACTGTGCCAATGAGGGATGGGTAATGGCATGGCAATACTAGATACGAGGTTTTGATAGAATCACAGAACCGTAGGGGTTGGAAGGGGCCTCCAGAGCCCATGGGGTCCCACCCCCTGCCAAAGCAGGGTCCCTAGGACAGGGCACACAGGGCGGTGTCCAGATGGGGCTGGAATCTCTCCAGAGAAGGAGACTCCACACCCCCTGGGCAGCCTGTCCCAGGGTTCCCTCACCCTCACTGGGGAAAAGTTCTTCCCCAGATCGGAGTGGAACTCCCTGTGCTCCAACTTGCAGCCATTGCCCCTTGTCCTGTCCCCACAGACACTGAAAAGGGGCTGGCCATTTCCCCCTGCATCCCATACTTGAGATATTGATAACCATTAATAAGGTCCCCCCTTAGTCTTCATCTCTCCAGGCTGAACAGCTCCAGCTCACTCAGCCTTTCCTCACAGGGGAGATGCTCCAGGCCCTTCATCATCTCCGTAGCTCCTCTGGACTCTCTCCAGGAGATCCCTGGCTTTTTTATCCCAGGGAGCCCAGAACTGGACACAACACTCCAGGTGGGGCCTGACCAGGGCAGAGCAGAGGGGGATGATCACCTCCTTCAACCTGCTGGCCACATTCCTTTTCATGCACCCAAAGGTGTATATTAAAATAGGGATTTTATATAGTCCCTATATCAAGAAGCAAAAAAAAATCAGAGCCCTAGAAAATGCCCATAGATAGACTGGGCTGTTTCATGTGGATGCTACACCAATGCTTATCACCAGCATTGCTTGCTTATGCGTGTGCAGGGGGTCAAACGACCCAGTTATGGCTAAACTTGGTGCCAGCGTGCTGAGGGGGAGGGAGGAGCAGCCCACGTGTTGAGCTAAGCCTCTAGGAAACTCACATTCGCTGTTTGAGAATAAAAGTAATCAGAGGAAACTGTTGCAAAATGTATTTCCCCAGCATCGTTTGCTGGGTTTGTAATTCGTTTATTTTTCACATGTGTGCTCATCAGGGACCTGAGAGGGGGGTCTGTGCTCAGACCTGCTCCTTTCCTCCACCCCAAGCCTCCAGAGCTTTGCTTTGCCACTCGGTAGCTCCAGGTTGCAGGTGCCTTGTCAAACGCTGCACCTGGGAGCAGGGAGGGAGGGGGATGCTGGTGTTTGAAAATGCTCTCCCAGCCCCTTCTCTGAGGTTATCCCGTGATGCTGCCTGCAGAAAGCAGCAGCTGGACTTTGTTACTGGATTGAGTAGAGCCATAACTGAAGGTAACGGAGAAATAAGTCAGAATAGAAATAAGCCAGGCTAAAATACACCTTAAATAATATCATCTATCCCTCTTCAGATCACTGCTGGGGTTTTTTTTTCCCCCTCTGAACTATGTTTTGTGGTGGAAGGATATTGAAACAACTGTCTTTTTGGGGTTTTGCTTTTTCTTCCCCCCCTCCCACCTTTCACTATGCAATGTAAAAACAAAGGAGGATATTGTATTAATATGAATACGTGCCAGAGAGAGCTTTATAGGGTCATTAATACATTTCTTGGGAGGTCAGAAGACATGGAACCGAAGGGCTTGTGCCTCACAATAAAAGTGAGGCATGTATTGTTGGCCCAGGAAAACATGCCCTGGAGTATAATATTTGTGTATTTAAAAAATTATACTGGCAGAAAATCCAAGGGCAGCTGCAGTGCTTTGGACTGTGTGTAACAGGAGTGCCACAGGTGAGGGCTGGAATGGAGGGGGTAGTGGTGGGAAAATTGGGCTTTTGCCTCTTTTTTGGTTCTTTATGAGGTAGAAAAAATTGTTTTAACAGTATAAAAAAAGGTTTTTCTCCTTGCTTGTGTGTGTTTTGGGATTTTTTCTCTCTGTTTAAATATGAGAAAGTCTGATCACCTGTATACTGTGGCCTGTGTGCATGGACAGGCTATGGGCAGGGAACAGGTTAAGAGCAGCCCTGAAAAGAAGGACTTGGGGGTGTTGAGTGATGAGAAGCTCAAGCTGACCCAATCCAGGGAGAGCTCTGAGCCACTTCCAGTCCCTGAAGGGGCTCTGGGAGAGCTGGAGAGGGATGGGGACAAGGGCAGGGAGGACCAGGCCCAGGGAAACAGCTTTCAGCTGCAGGAGAGCAGCTGGAGAGGGGCTGGGAGGCAGAAATCCTTCCCAGGGAGGGGGGAGGCCCTGGCACAGGGTGCCCAGAGAAGCTGGGGCTGCCCCTGGATCCCTGGCAGGGTTCAAGGCTGGGTTGGATGGGGCTTTGGGCACCCTGGGCTAGGCAGGTATCCCTGCCCATGGCAGGAGGACACTGGGGGGGGCTTTGAAGTAGTTCCTAACCCAAACCATTTTATGGTATCCCAGAAACAGCCTGGAGAGTGGAAAAAATTACCCCCCTAATGTAATGGCTGAAGTTCAGAAAATTCTTTGTCAAGGCAGCAAATATTACCCATGTGCCAACCCAGACCAACACCTCCTCTCCAGGCTGTTGGTTTTGGGGTGCTTGCCTGTGCCGTGGGGTGGGAATGGATGGGCAACATCCCCTGGGGCTGGCACAAGGGATGTGGTGGCCTCCAGCATCCCCTGGGATTATTGCTGCCTTTTTATCCTACTCTGCTGGCTGGTGCAAGGGTATTTTGAGAGGGCATTTCTCAAGGAGTGAAAGCTCCTTCTTATTCACATAAAAGACTGAGAATAACCTCAGTAGAGACAGAGGTGGTCTCCTAGAGAAGAACAGCAAAAGACATCTTTTCTGTTATTTCTGAAGTAAAATTGAAAAAACCACCCAAAAAGTAGTGGTAAAAATGCCCAAACTTAACAGTTTTCTCAATTATTTCCCTTCTTCTCATTAAAAAAAAACCCAAAACAACCCTTCAAGCTATCAAACTCAAAGCATGCCTCCTGCTTTCATAGCTGCACAACCCCTTTGCTGGCCAAGCTGAATGGATCCTGTGCAGATTTTACAAACACTTGCATGTGGATGGTGGGGAAAACCCTACTCTTCACAAAAATCTCATCGTTGTGATGCTACAGAGCAGGCAAAAAGCATAGTACTGTTGTCCATGTAGGTCAGCGTGGTGGCTGAGCAGAGGACTATGGCTGGAGAACCTCATCTTGCCTTACTGACTTCTGTGGGAGCACAAGGCTGCCCTGAAGGGCTGCACCAGGGACCCTCCTCTATCACCATGCAAACTTGTAGCTAGCTATTTGTTTAACACTCTGATGAAGCTTTTCATTATCTTCCCAATAATACACGGGCAGAAAATGGAATCATTAGAGTACAGCAGCATTCAAATGTAAACATTTGAATAATTCACACTTCCAGCCAGTGTTAAACAAAAGGTTTCAATCTCTGATGGAAATCTGACAATAAATATTCATTTCTAATTTTCAATAAGTAAACTTTATGACTTCTTAAAAGCCTTTTTTTTCTTTTTTTTCCTGAAGTGTAATGGCAATTTTGACACTTGGGCACGTTTGGGATTAAAATTTCCCTCTGGTCAACAGAACCATGAAGAATCATTATTAAAATTAAAAGCTAGAAATAATTACAAGTGTTATGATTAGTAGCAATTTTGGGGATCTTGATGTACCACAACCAACAAAAGCTGTGTCTTTTCCATGAGGGTTTTCCTGAGGGATGTGAAAGAAAGAAGTGGAGGGAAGGAATTGCCTTGCTGGCTGTGGCCTGAGACTGGAAGGGGGCCAGCACTGAAGTAATTTTGTGATAGAGGAGGCAGCAGTGAAGTGGCAGGAGCATCATTTATAGGCACAGCTTTGGAAAAGAAGGGGAGATTTGCAGGGGGGAGTCAGTACCTGCAAACCATGGGAGCACCCAGTGTTCCCATGATAGATGTCTCTCTCGATTTCCCCTACAAACTTTTATTTTCAGAGGTTTATGGGGCTGTAGTAAAAATCCACTCAGAGTTTACACTTGGTTTACACCAGGTCTCTGTCTACCAAAGTTTATTTTAACAACGTTTTTATGTGGCTCTTCTTCACTTGAATAAAACCCGATGCTCACTGGTTTCCAACGCTGCCACAGGGTTTTACCACCCGAATGATTTTTGTGGTCAAGGAGATGGGGTGGCTCATAATTACCAGCCCAGGCTTCCAATACAATTAATGGGTTTTCCTCAATGTGATTTTAACACGTCGTTGGTGGAAAGTGAGAGTTTCATAAAATGCAGAGGTGGATGTTTCTACGAGATACTTCATCAGAGACCAGCAACACCTCGCCTTGCTCACCTGGGCTGGAGCTCTGTGTCCTGCCGTGGCCACTGCTGACATGTGGAGGGATGGATTTTTGGGAGTTACTTTCTCTTTAACTCTTAATGTAGTTACAGCATTGGAGATGGGCTTACAGGAGGGGTGCTGATGTGCAATCACAGAATCACCAGGTTGGAAAAGACCTTTAAGATCATCAAGTCCGATCATTCCTGTCCTGTGCTGCCCCAGAGCCCTGAACACCTCATCTCCCCTCTGTTAAACACCCCCAGGGCTGGGGACTCAGCCCCCTCCCTGGGCAGCCTGTGCCACAGCCCCACAACTCTGCCAGGGAAGAACTTTGCCCTCCCAGCTGAGCTGACCCTGCCCTGGGGCAGCTTGAGCCCATTGCCCCTTGTCCCATCTCCTGTCCCCTGGCTGAAGAGACCCTCGCCCACCTCTCTGCACCCTCCTGGCAGGGCAGGGGAGGTGAGGAGAAGGTCTCCCCTCAGCCTCCTCTTCTCCAGGCTCAACACCCCCAGCTCCCTCAGCTGCTCCTCAGAGGATTTGCCCTCCAGCCCCTTCCCCAGCCTGGCTGCCCTTCTCTGGACTCGCTCAAGGACCTCAATGCCCTTCTGATGGTGAGGAGCCCAGAACTGGACCCAGCACTCAAGGTGCAGCCTCACCAATGCCCAGTCCAGGGGCACAATCCCCTCCCCAGACCTCCTGGCCACACTATTTCTGACACAAGCCAGGATGCCATTGGCCTTTTTGGCTGCCTGGGCACACTGCTGGCTCATGTTCAGCCTGCAGTCACCCAACACCCCCAGGTCCTTCTCTGCCTGGCAGCTGTCTAGCCAGTCTCCCCAAGCCTGTAGCACTGCATGGGGTTGTTCTGTCCCATGTGCAATGCCCCTTCCTGAATTCCCAGCCAGCGATTCTGCCCCTGTGTGACACCCAACCGCCCGCGCTCGGGCATCGCCGCGGTGCTGATCCCAGCGATGCTCATTTGTCTGAGCCACGGGTTGGGCAACACAAAATCTCTTTTCATCTGCTTGGAATTTGTCAGCATTTAATTGGTTGTGTGCTTTGAGTCAGAAGCTCTTGATCTGCCTCATCTGTGCTGATCAGTATTTTTTATACTGCATCACATCTTCTCTTATGTGCTTCCTTCTGAGGTATAATTGTTATCTACCAATCTCTTTATATTTCATTAATAAATAGATTTCCAGCCCTCCTTTGATCGTTCCTGTCATCATTCGCTGAGCTCCTGGGATTTGTGCAATGCTGTTTTCTTAACATGAAGTAACCAACACTGCAGTCAGCAGTCCAGAACAATCCCCATCCTTAATTTATATTCTTTAGGATAGTTCCTACAGAAACTTCTCTCTAATGTGTGGCTGTGTGGTCTGCTTAACACCAGTAATCCCTGTGATAGAGTTGTTCGATAATCACTATAGGGGAGGGGAAGGTAAGAGAGAAAAGAAACAAAAATAAAGCATTTTTGGGGTTGTTTGGGAGTAAAGACCATCAAAGTTTCCACAAAGGATTTAAAACAAAAATAACAATGCGTTCCAAAATCTCCTTCGTGTAATTTTTTCCTGGATTGGGAGGAATGCTCTTTGCCTTAGTGGATCTTTTACATGGGTAATGAGGGAGGAAAGGAAAGGGAAGGGGACCACAAGGGATGGTCAGTTGGAGAAAACCACCTAAGAAGCCCCCTGCCCTTCTCAGCAGCCCTGCACCCTCTCTCCTCCCTGGGAGTGCAGCAGCATCGAGGGTGAGAGTTTTATTGCTCCCTTCACACTTCGGTGCTATAAAAATTTTGAGAGCGGACTGAAACCTGACACATTGGAGAGGTTGGGCCTGGGGAGCTCATGGGGGGGAAGAGGGGGCTGGGGAAGTTCTCCTTTGTGCCAAGGACCCTTTGCACTGCCCAAGCGTGGGCCCTCCTTGGGGTGCTGCCCATCGCCATCACTTCTGCTGGTTACCAGGGGTTTGAATCATAGAATCCCAGACTGGTCTGGGTTGGAAGGGACCCCAAGGGTCACAGAGCTCCAACCACCTGCCACAGGCAGGGCCACCAACCTCCAGGCCTGGAGCTACACAAGGTTGCCCAGGGCCCCATCGGGGTTAGAGTGACATCCAACCAGTGACTGTTTCTGCAGGGTCCCTCTGACCGAGGTGGGGATGAGGAATGGATCAGGATGGAGCAATATGCAGGGCTGGTTCCCACGCTGCACACCCGTGTGCCCCACTGCTCTCCTTTGGGATGTGGCAGACCAACTTAAAAAAAAATCAAAAAACCATTAAAAAACGCAAAATAGTCTGAGAAACTCCAGTTTTTCAGAAGCCACTTCCTACATGTACGTCTGTGTACACACCAATGGTTTATTTACATATATCTGCAGTTCTAGGAGTGGACAAGCTGTCATTAGACTGTCAGAGCTGTGGCTTGGTAACAGGGCCATAGGTGTGCCGCAGCCGGTTTTGGGTGCATTGGCCCCTGAGGGATGCACGGCCATACTGTGTGACACAGCACTACAGGTTGGCCTCCCCATAGATGCATGGAAAAGCAGCAAAATGAGAGGGCAGCAAACATCCCTTTGCTCAGGCTTTGCTGCTTTGCCATGCTCTGGTCCAGAGGACACCCCGTGTCCGTGTCAGTCGTGGGATGGAGATCAGCACGAATTGAATTATTGCCTCTCAGCACTAATCCATGCTGGATTTATTGCAGAAAATACTTGGCTAAGCCAAGCTACTGCCCAGCACCATGTCTTCTTTTCCCTGTTTTCTGGGCCTTTCTTGCCCTCCTGGCATGTAGAACTAGAATATACGTTAGGAAGGAAAGATGTGTGAATTGTTTTCCTTTTAGAGCAACTTGCCTTTATTAAGATGCATTTGTTACCTCAGACTCCTGAGAAGCACCTTGCCCTTTTCTTGCTCTGTTTTCCATTTCTGTCTCTTCTTCATCCCTAACTTTATTTTCTCTTTATTTTCCTTCGCAGCTTTCCTTTTTTCTTTACATCTTCCCCCTTTCTCTACCCCCTGCTCATCCTTCTTCTCATCACTCACTTGATTTAAGGTAAGGAGAGCACATGCGGAGAGAATTGCCATGTACAAAAGTTAAAGATATATATAGGATCCCCCATAATGCGGTTCACTCAGGCTGGTGATAGTGAAAAGGTATGTTTTCCTGGAGCTTGCCAGCAGTGTAAACCATTCAATTGATAACGTAATACGTTTTTATGGTCTCTGTATAGCGATTTTCCATTTAAGTGTAAGTTAAATTGATGAATTCACATAGAGGCATAGAGGAAAGTTTTTCCTTTTTCCTTTTGTAGTATAAATTCTACATGAACGCCTCTGCCCTCCATTGTGAGTGGGTTTTCCTCCCAGCCATACATGAAATGTGCCCTTAGGTTCTGTTACAAGTAGGTTTACACTGATGTGTATGGCTGCTATAAGCATTATGGTCTTGATCCTGCACTCATTGAAATCAATGGCCGTGTTCTCCTTCCCTGCAACAGCACGAGATCAGAGCCTGCGGGTCGCTCTGAGAATACAAAAGACCTCATGGCTTTGGTTTTGGATGCTTTTGCTATCTATTTTGTGAGTATCTGCTGCTAGCTGGATCTGCCCTCTCCACCGCTCTTATCTCCTGACAAACCACGTTCACATCCTGGTGCTGGCACCAGCACTTACTGGGGAATTTTTCTTTGTAGGTTTTCCAGTATCAGAGTTTCTAGTCTTGCTCCTGTTGGCTTGGGAGATCTGCTACTAGAGCTGAGATCTTTTTTTACAGAGAGAGTGGTGAGGGGCTGGAACAGGCTGCCCTGTGAGGGGGTGGATGCCCTGTTCCTGGGGGTGTTCAAGGCCAGGTTGGATGGGGCCCTGGGCAACCTTGTGTAGCTCCAGGCCTGGAGGTTGGTGGCCCTGCCTGTGGCAGGGGGTTGGAGCTCTGTGACCCTTGGGGTCCCTCCCAACCCAGACCAGTCTGGGATTCTGTGATTCCTCCACAAAAACTACACAGTGCTTTGGCCAGGTGGGTTATGTAAGCAGGGTCCTCCACAACCATGGGAGCTGCTGAAGGGAATGGCATCTGGTGTTCGGTGGGTAACATCTTTTCTCAGCAGCTTTGGTGGTTGGAGCTCCTGCCTTTCCCATGAAATGCAGAACGTGACCGTTTGTGCTGCCCTAGCAGGATCCAGCGACAGTCTCAAAGTGTCTGGTCACATTTCAATGTGGCTAAGCTCTAATTCACCCCTCTAACATACATTAATCAAATATATTTTCCTTACCCTGTTTCCTAACAAGGACTCACATATTTATTTCCTGAGCCAGCACAGCCATATTTCACATGAATTCCAATATTTCAGTAGTGGGTGAGGAATCCTCATTCGTATGGATTTCAGCTCTGCCTGGCTGAAAGGTGCTGGTGGAAGCCAGGGCCTGCCTGTTCACACAGCCCTGCCTGAGACAGTGGGTTGATCTCTGACATGCTTCATGATGGCCTAGCTGTAGTGTTGTTCTCAACCACAATGTTCCTGCTGAGCATCAGATGCTTACTGCCCTGCTTGTGTGAGCCCTGCTATGGACTCGTGCTTAAGTCCATCCTGTGCAAGCAGAGGGTGAGTCCATGATTAATCAGAACACCCTCTAGGAGTTTTTGTTGCCAGAGTGAGATAGGGCCCTGAACTTTGATGTGTTCTCAGAGGTGAGTTGAAGGACCACATCTGACAACACCTGGAGCACCTGGGCTGAAGCAGAGTAAGGGGGGGTGGCACCAGCTCTCTTGGAGCCAGCATGCCAGTGGGTTCCTAAGGATGCTGCTCAACCGCCTTGCCCCTCTGCCCCTCAAACAGGGCTGATTAGGGCCCAATTAGTTCATTTTCCCCTAATAGGTGCTATGTGTCCTTAAAAAGGAAAGAAAACCCATCAACATTTGTCTTGAGGCATGCAAAACTTTTGACTCACCCCCACATTAAGGGCAGGTTTGCCATGTCAGGCTCTCAGGGTTACCTTCCTGGAACCCTTTTGTGTTGCCTCTGTACCAGAGCCATGCTAGGAAGTGGGTCACTTCTTTGTTTTTAGAGTGAGAATTGAGCTTTGCAGCCTCTTTGGCATACCAATAAAGCTAGCAACAATAAAAAGGAACAGTGTTCATTATACTGCTGTGTGGGGAGTTTCTTTAAGAGTTGGGCCCTAAATGGTTTTTAATCCCAGGATGCACTGATTGTGATAATGTGGAGAGGCAAAGCAAGCGTCAGTTATAAAATCATTGCGAATATGAGTGGAATAAAAAACGGTCAAAAGGATCTTGTTACAATTTCTGCTTATTCCACAAGGGTTTAAGGAAAGTAAAATAGGCAATGATTTTGTTTGGGACTTGTTTATGAAAGATTACTTTTTGTATAGGTAAGTCAAAAGGTTAAGGAAGTAAACAGAATTTAAATACAGTCAGTTTTAGTAATTTTTTTGCTGTTGTTTGCCTTAACTGCTTCCTAACATCATAAAGAAGCCTGCAGCACTCAGGTTAAAAGAAAAAAAAAAAACAACCCACCACCTCAAGTCAACAAGAAAAACCCCCACCAAGGCAGCTTAAAGAAGTAAAAGCTGTAAAAACGTAAGATATGGCACACCTATAAAATATAATTCTGCTTTTCAGCCTGCAAAAGTGCTGTAGATCTAAAATTACAATAAATCTCCAAATGTCCAGCATTGATTACTTCAAGCTTGTGGCTTTAATCGACAACAGAGCAGCACATTATGATGCCACGATTAAGGAATTGTGGAAAAGAGTGAGAGAGATTTTGAACTTTATTTTGGCACCTTGCAGAGCTCAACGTTACCACAATTATTGGTTTTCTGAAATATGTCCCTATGCATTATTCTGATCAGATTACTTGCATTGCACAATCCTCTGGTGAATAACAAGACAATAGCACAAAATAAATCTCTCTCTGAAATTTAATCTCCATGTCTGTAGACTGGCAAGAAGAACATCCCCATCCTTCCGATAAGGAGTTGTATATTTTCCTGAATGGTGGTATAATATTTTTGTTTGATAATTGTCCCTAATGTAAATTCTCAAGCAAGAAAGGAGTGGTGTCAAAGATCTCAGAGGAAAGAAGGGTTGAAATACTGGTAGAGTGTTCCCATAAGCTCAGCATGAAGAAGCCCTAATTTTCTTAGCAAACTACAGGGGCGGGTGAGTTCGGTGGCTTACAGAAATCATTAACCTTTCCCCTATTATTGGTTCTCAGTGTAATTTGTTTGATAATCTTCCTCCTCAGTGAATAGTGGTCCAGCTTATCAGCTAATAAAATATCCTCTCGTAGTTCTGCAATGTTTAGCACATTGTGGCTACAATGCAGCTGACAGCAAAGCAAGATTGCCCTAGCTCTTCTCAGCCAGGCGTTGGAGAGAAGCCTATGTATTTATGGACTGAAGGCTGAGCACGTGTGTATTGTTATTATTTATTCACCGAGCTCCATGGACAAGCTAGAGAATCATTGCTATATCAGGAAAGCAGAAAATACAGTTTTTAAGCACTTGCCTTTATAGAAAGGAGAATTTTCTATTTGCCTTTGCTTTATCTACTATTATAGGGCATTGTAGTATAACAAAACCTTTCAGGGTGCTAATACATTCAGTTAGGGCTGCAGGGGGAAGGTTTCTAAAGGCCCCTGGAAATAAGCAGCCCCTCACAGCCCATTTCAGTCACTTGGGAAGTCTTCTTTGGAAGCTGGGGACAAGGCTACTGCTCTCCACCTCTGTCTGAATAGAATGGCAGCAATGGATGTACAAGGTAGTGGTGCAGTCATCTCTTGGCAGGCAGCAACCCCCCAGAAGGCTGGTGACATCGCTGCTTGCTCTGTGAATCCACCAGAATTGACAGGAACTTCTTCATTCTTAAAAGAGTTGAGAGATACAGCACACAAAATATGCTGTTCCATCTTGTTGTCCCTTTGCTGTCTTCCCCCCTCCAGCTTCCACACATCCTGGATCTCCAGGAAGGTGCTCACTAATCCTTGGGATGCCCCTTAAACAACCTGTGTAAAGATGAATACATCTAGATAGGCACATGAGGGGCTGCGTTAGCATAACTGAGATGCCCAGGGCTGGTCTTGGCTGGGTGCTCACAGCCTCAAAACTGTAGGTGTGAGCGCTGCTAGGGCAGATTTCCCCCGAGCTCGCTGGGTGCCCTGGTTCGCTGCGGCGCAGCTGCGAGCGGGGGTGTTGGCATTGCTCGACGGCTGCTGGATGTGCCTGTGTGAAGAGTTCCCTGTCAGGCTGGCATACCATCTCCTCTTGGCTGTGAATCTCTCCCCCAGGCAGCCCGAGCTCGCTCCCAGCTCCTGATACAGGCTCGCGCCGCGTGTGAAGCATCATTAGCAGGCGACGGCGGCGCCTTGGTGGCACGCTGGGGCGCTGCGTTAGCCTTTCACCTCTGCAGAGCTGGGTACAAGCCGAGCCTCAATTCACAAGTGAAAATTGGATCTGGGAACTTCATTTTAGTGTCCGTGCCTTTCTATCACGAGTGCTACGCAGGTGGGCACGACTGCCAATTCTGCTCCGAAACGCCCCATGCCTGGGCTGGAGCACTGGACATGGCCAGTGGAGATGGAGATGTGTTGGCAGAGGCACGGGTGGAAGTTCACACAGTGGCTGCTTACATGATCCTGGCTCCATTCCTGCTGTGCTATCCATCCTGGTGCTTTCAGTCACTAAATAAACCCAACTGGAAGAAAAGTTGGCTTTCCAGTGCTGCGTGCCTATTCCACACAGATGTTATGGAAAAGAATTAGTGAATGTGGGTCGTTCAGGGCTCACAGATAAAATTCACTTTCCATTTAATCAGAGATCATTAGGACCTGTAAAATTGGTGCTGCTCCAGGGAAGCACTAGCCAACAGTACTGCCATGGTCTGCTGGGTAAAGCCCTGGCCTTTGCATCACGTGTGTGGGGGGGGGTGTAGGGATCAGCCCCCTTTTTCGTGCCGTCTGGGAATGGGGGAAGCTGCTCTGTGCTGTGCCCCAGGAGCTGGTAGCACACCGTGTGTGCTGCTGCAGGGAGCATCTAGCCACCTCTGGAGAGGTCAGAGCAGCTGCCAGAGGCAATTCTTGGGTGATTTTGCTCTGATTTAGCAGTCCTCAGAAGCAGAGAGCTAAGAGCCGCCTGTCCTCAGTTCTTCTGCTGACCTAAGTGTGGGTTCAGAGATTAATCTCATCTGTAATTTGTTTCCCATCTGTGGCTGGAGTGAGATGCTGTCCCTGGCACACTGAGTTTCCTTTCTGTGTCTGTCCCATCCTTCTAGCTGATTCCTCCCCACACCCCCTGTCTCTGACTTTGCTTCATTTCCAGCAATGGTATTTTCATCAGTTTTCAGTCCTCTATTCCAATTTCACTGGTCAGGAGTAACAAGTACTGTAAGATACCAGTTTGAAACAGTTTCACTTACAGGATCTTAAAACTTCCAGTTAAAAACCCAGCTCCTGTTTTTCAACCTTTTTGAACCCTACATATCCATTAGTTATCACAGTCTCTACACAGAACTGATCAACGCTTCTCTTCCTCCTCCTTTCTCCCTCCTCTCTCTCTCCCCTCTCCCTTTTCCTCCTGCAGTGATTTAGGCTTTCTCCAGACTTTGTCACAGCTGCTCTGCAGCAGGAGGAGTGGTGGTGCCTGTCCCTGGGCACATCTGTGCAATGCTGGCTCTCCACCTTCCCTTGCACCCACAGGGTACCAGGTACTGCTGCCTTACATGGAACAGCTCGCCACTGTCATCCTTCATTCTAGTGTGAATTAGGTGGTTTTAGGTGGAAAAGCTCCATCTGAACTGTTTTCTCAATGTCATTTTTTAGATAGGGCTCTGTGAAGGGGCAATGATGAAGAGGAGCGTGATGGTGCTCAATTTTACCTCTGCCAGGAGTGCTAATGGTGACAGCCAGAGAAACCATCTCTTTATTCTCTGACTCTTCTGGCCTGGAGTGATACCAGCTGATGACGTTTTTCCATATGCCATGTACATACTATTTATGTAGATCAAATCCTGCCCCTTTTAACATTAATGGTAGTTTTGCTCTGACTTTTAATGAAACCAAGGCCTGATGGTTTTATATGGACTGGGGGGGGGGATGCCAAAGCACATGGTGGGGCTATGCGACCTTCAGTGATACCTGGATTTGTCCAGGGTCCACGTTCACATCGTCTGTTCCAGCATCACCACAAGTTTACATGCTGCCTACACGTGTGAAAGCATCCAGGCATCTCACTGTGCTGGTTGAGTGGGAAATCTGCCTCATTTATTCTTCAGAATAACATTTATCCCACTGAATACCATTTATCTGTTCCCAACACAGATTGGTTGTCAGAGATTTGGAGAGAATGGCTTTAATCCATCACTTGAGTTCCAAACAGCAAGCTGAGAAGATGGCTTTCATATCAGGGAACTGGAAGTTTTAACTTAGCAAAGGTGTTGCAGAACAAAACGATGCTGCTGCTAAGCTGATGGCAAATCACCTGTCACCTCAACACAATGGACATTTAGATGCTAAATTTCTAAGAGAAATGAAACATTGTAAGTCAATATATCAGCGTAGTGCAACACACATGATCTGAGCATTGCTTGTCTGATCAATGTAGACTATTGCCTCGTTCACCTAAGTGAAAATAGTAAATAGATATGATTAATAATTCTATTTTGGGTCATCTTATATATGCACCTTCAATATAGGAAGATAATATTTATTCCTTAAGATGATTTCTAGCAGTTGTTTACTGGTATTAAAGAAGAAATTGAAACTCAGAGCCAGAGGGAAAATATCCAGGGAAAAAAAAAAGTAACCAAAAGTGTTGAATTTTGGTACTTTGCAGTGCATAGCATTAGTGTTACTTAATAACAGCCTGACTTCTGAGACTAGCTCACTGGCAAATATTCAAAATCACAGAGAACTCTGTGCTTAGTTTTGTCATAATTTCTAGTTAAATATGCTTTATAGCACTTAAGTTGTTCAAGGTTCTATATTAATCTAATTTTCTAAAATACCCGAAGTGGTCTGAAATTTAGAAATTCCCAGCAAAGACTTCTGTAGAAATATTTTATAAGTTCCCAAAATTAAATAGACACAGCTGATGCCTGAAAAAGACCCCACCAAAACCCCCAACCTAGGGAAATTAAAGTGTTTTTTAAGATCTTAATTTCCAAAGTCTTAGGAAGCTTGTGTACTTTACTTTAGAATTAGATAACACAATGGCAAAAGACAACTAGACTTTATATATATATATATGTATTTATTTTTATATATGGTTTTTTATATATTTTTATCACAGAATCATAGATGTGGGAAGGGCCCTCCAGAGCCCATGGGGTCCAACCCCCTGCCAAAGCAGGGTCCCTACGACAGAGCACACAGGTCGGCGTCCAGACAGGGCTCACGGTAACACGAGGATATTGTCAGGGCCTGTGTCTTCGGTGAAGAGAGCTAGGCCGCCGGCAGGCCTGCTGTCTTCCCGGCAGTTATGGGTAATTTAGCAGCAATGCTGAAGAAGAAGTATTTTTTGTTTGTTTATTTGCTTGTTATACAAGTTGTAGTATGATTATGGGGCATTTCTGTCCAGGCATAGTTGTAGAGATGGAAAGGAAAAGGAATCAGAGCAGGGTGTCTCCTTTAAGCCTGCTGGGTATATGTGGAGGCCAGATTTAATAAATATTGGTTGGTTTAATGTGTCAAAGAGGTTGCTTAAATGCATGGGCAACAGTTGGTTGTTTGTGATGCTCACTCTGTTACGTTTTAAGGCAAAGGAATAATTAAAAGTCTTAGGTTTTGGGCTCAGGAGAAGGTGGCTCTTCCCACCCTGGCTCCTCTGGCACTTGCATCTTCATCCTCTTTACTCACAGCCTCACTCTTCTGGGCTTTCTGTATGTCTGCAAACCCACCAAGGCCGAGCTGTGAGATGCACACTAAGGCTGCAGGGGTACATGTCCTTGTCATTGCTTCCAACTTTTGCCAGGGACATTTCATGCAGGCAGTCAGAAAGGGGATGCTGGCCATGAGCTGGATGAAACAGGACGTGTGGTGTGTGCCAGGGGAGCTGTTGTGGCTGTGCAGCCATGAACGACCTGCCTGTGGATGGCATTTGATACCCTGTATCTCCTCTGAAGGCAGGGAGGGGGCTCGGTGGGAAGCCTGGAGCTGTGACTGCCTTGGCCGCAGCCCAGGTAGAGCCCTTGGGGTTGTTGAGTTCAGCGACTGGGGATCAAACCTGCCAAAGTCGAGCTGCTCTTGTGCCAAAACACACCTCATCTCAACCCCGTACGGCTCAGAGCCGAGGTCACAGCGAATCCCCACTGTCCGTGGCTGTGTGCGATGGGGCTGACGTGAGAAAGCTGTCAGGGAACTTTGGTGCTGGCAACCACGCTCAGCAAGGTCAGGGAGTGAGCTGGGTTCACTCTCCCAAATTGTTTCAGCAAAGCTTGGAAAGTTCTTCAAGAAAATCTGAAACAAAGCAACTCCCAAGCACTATGTGGATGCTAATTCTCCTTTAATCCGATCATATTTTAATCTCTTTTTCATCAGAGGAGTAAAAGAAGAAACCCAGGTGGGTTATCTGCCCAAGGAGGGGGCTGAGTCCCCACCTCTGGGTGTGTTTAACAGAGGGGAGATGAGGTGCTCAGGGATATGGTTTAGCACAGGACAGGAACGGTTGGACTTGATAATATTAAAGGTCTTTTCCAACCTGGTGATTCTGTGGTTCTGTGATTCTGTTATTGATACTCAGCCATCAACCCAGTGACAGACCCAGCTCACATTTTGGCTGTCTATGAGCACTCCATTACCTTGGCTGTGCCCATTTCTCCAGCTTTATTTTCTTGTTCAGCACTCCTCTTCCCTGTCTTTGGTGAGGCAGGGCAGAAATCTCTGGCACAAGGCCCCGAGAGGCGGTCATCTAACAAAACCTACCCTGCAAAACAAGATCTTTCCACCACATTGCCTCAAATATTTGTGTTTGGCAGCTCATTCCTTCCTTGTCCCTGAGTTTTACTTAGTCAGGGAGAAGCGAGGAGCTCATCAGAAGTAAACAGGGTTTGTTTCTCCACAGCACTGCCCGCCCAGCATCCCTTTGTGCTACCCAAAGTGGCAAAACATTCCTAATGTTTGGGCTTGGTTTATTTTTTTTTTTAAATAAAAACATCCAAATAGAGGGAAAAAACCCACCCCAAACCAACCCAAAAAAAGAACAATGCAGAGCAGCAGCGAGCGCTGCGTCCACCCAGACAGTTTAACCCTCAGGTCAGCGTGTTTGTATTTCACTTACTGGATTGTTAATAGATTTTCTTCATTTGTGTGAGACATTGTGAATGATGTGCTGAGGTCTTTCTATTACTTCACCGCCGGCGCCCGTGGTCCACCTGTAAGAAGATAGCGTTAAAAGCTGCTGGAGTTTCTACCTCTTGACAACATCCCAGCTGTAGACTAGCAATAGCAATCCTCCCGTGGCAGTTTTAATTATCGGCCCCGGCGATACCATCAGTAAGTGTGTAATTACGTGTCACTTTCCTGGCTGTTGGGTATGAAAAGTGGAACCAGTGAGATGATGATCGTTGAAGCTGTAGACTCATATTTAAACAATTCAAAATGTGTAACTGGCAGTGTCATTAAACAGAGAGAGTCTGACCCCAGCTGTCAGTTACTTTTCCTTATGCAGATTTTTTTTCATGCTGTCTGTCAAAAGAGCTCCATGGGCTGAGATGGGACAGAAGAGGCAGCGTGATGCAGAAGTGCTGCTCTCCTCCACTCCCGCTGAGGTGGTCTTTTTACCCTAAATAAATACTCCTGGAGAGACTGTAAATAAACGGCCGACCACGCAGGAAATTATATAGACTTTGGCCATGAATAAACAAAGGGAGACTATCAAACAGATATCCGACCCTTCACAAAATATGAATAAAATCTGACTCATTACCCTGAACTTAAAGAACAAGGCTTATGGTAATTTGGGGGATTCATTACTGAAGGATAAAAATGGAATCATTTCCCTTTCTCCATTTCTGCCTCAACATTGTTGAAGCCATGTCAGATAAATGAATAACCTGGAGCTGGTTGTTGTTGTTATTACTATTATTACTATTAAGCATATATATACACACACACATATTCTAACCAATATGTGAAGGAGACCTGCACACATGCCCATCATCATGAGCAATACCAATTTTTCAGTATCACTCTCAAAAACTACTGGGATATGAACCACTTGTGTTGTAACTTCAAAGTTGGATGTTTAAGGTGTGCAAAGCACTAGGAACTTGTCTCCTGCCCAATCTATGCTAAACAGATGGGAAAAAAAGAAATGTATGTGCATAGGAGCAGGCAAGTAAAGAATATTTTTCCTGCAAATAGAGTCAGAAATTTCTTAAAATGACAAGTCTTTGCTGGCCGAAGGCAGGCACACTGGTTTGACTGGGAGCTTGGAAAAAGCTGGCATGCCAAGAGTTAATTTTTGAAACACCAGCGGAGGAATGAAACTGTGCTTTAGGAGAAAGAAAAAAAAAAAAGAAAAGAAAAAAAAGAAAAAATAAACAATTTGGAAGCTAAATAAACATTAATCCATGAAGAGAGAGAAAAATGTTTCTTTAATTTTTAAAATGTTTGCATTTCTCATAACAGGGCACGGTCACAAACAAATAACATTATCTCATACCCATAAGACTCCTTAATTTAAAGCTTTGAAGTTCAACGTTGACTCTGTCAGCAGCAGTGGAGCAGCAGAGACGTGCTGGATGCCCAACCTTTGGAAAGGCACCACATCACACCTGCTCTTGCAGGCTTTAAGGATAAATATATTCGTTTTGTCTCTATGCATCTGTATATAAAAGCTTTGCATATATTTCTTCTCTCAAAGACAATGCTACAGACCAGCGCATACAGTAGCGCAGGCTATATTAATTGCAGCAGTACTTTCATACTTGAAAGTAATAAATAGGCACATATTAAATCCTCTAAGGATTAATTTGTATTTTATCAGCTGTGAAAAGGGCAATTTTTCACATATCCAGACTTAAGAGGTAGCCCTATTAGACCTTCATTGGAAAACAAATTCTGCATATATTTTGTACCAAGGCTTTTTATTTTCTTGCTTTTCCCCCTCTTTTTTTTTACCCTTCTCCCACCTCACGTATTTTTAAAAGCATTCCTTGTAGCAAGTGGTTATGAAATTCCATGCTGAGGAGGAAAGATGTTGTGCCATGGATGGATAGGCTCAGCTTTGTAAAACTCTGCTCCTATACGATAGCCCAATAGGAAACTCCCCACTGATGGGTGAAGTATCTCACTCTCCTCTGGCATCCAAAATCCACAGTCCTTAAGGCCATGTGGTTTGGATGTGTACACACGAACATCATCACAGGTATCTTTATAGCTATATTGGCAAATTATTTGCTGCCACCACTAAGGGATAGTTGCTGGGGAGCCCTGGCAGACACAGAGCCGTGGCAGGCAGTCACGAGGAGCCAGTTTGTGCATGCCAAATAGCCATTTTCCTTTGTCTTTTCATGGCACCGTCTGTAGGGTTGAGGATTTTCAAGTTCTGTTTCTGTCCTACTTGCATGTTAGCTGCAGGCGATCTGCATCACAGGGAGGAGGCAGTCCCTTGGGGAGGGCCCACTTTGCTGCATTTACTTGGTTGCTTTGAGAGAGAAGGATCCTAAAAAAATTAGCTCTCTTTTAGGAGTGTTGGGTGACTTGTGCACAACAGATTCATAGTGGAAGGCTCCTATGGTTTGGGGTTTTTTTATTATTTTTGAAGGGAAGTTAGTTGTGGTGTTGGTTTGGTTTTTTTTTAAAGGGACACTCTGCACTTATTCTATGCCCAAAATCTGCTTCCCACAGCTGAGAAGTGTCGGAGCCTCTGTGTGTATCCAGGCTGAGCTGGCTGAGCATCCTTCCTTGCTGTGGGTAAGAAGGAAGGACTTAGCAGGGCATCGTGCTGTCTCCTAAAGCTTTACAGACCTGCTGGTATCCTGCCCTCTGTCCTTCTCTGCTGAGCTTTTCACGTGCTTTCATGTTCAACTGAACATGTTGGAGCACTGGGTGGTCAGGGATCATGAGCACACTTATCTCCAGGTGCACTTTGTCATGGGTTAGGGTGCACTTGCTGCTGCTTCCCAGTTTGCAGGGCTTTTCATCACTGCCCAGCAGAGACCAGCTTCCCCCAGCTCCAGGACACATCTTGCTGCCAGGGACTAAAAGTCCATGAAAGTTTTAATTAACCGATTTTTATAGCCATGATACATTAAAATATTGGGTCAAAAAATTACTTTCTCTATGCATTTAGAATTACAGCAATTTTTTTTTCCGTAAAAAAAGTGGTTTTTTCCTTTTCTGCGAATAATCACCATAAATTTTTGACACTTTCTTACTTTCCAAAACACAAAGCACAACTCCAGTTCATCTGAATTCTTCTTTTTATGACACTGATAGCAGTCTGGGTTTCTCTGGGTGCTTGAAGCAAAGCTGCCCTTATCATCATTGCTGCCTCTGCCTGGGTGCTGAGTGCTTATTTGAATCGTAAGATGATCTGGGATAAAGCAGCATCGCAGGCATGGTCAGCAGTGATGGTGACCCCATGAGTTGTTTAAGCAGCATGACAGCGGAAGGGCTGCTCAGGGGAATCATTGTCCAGTTGTGACCTCTGGTTCTCCTCTCCTTGTCAAGTCACCCGAATTCACACTGATTGTTAGCACCCACTAAATCAGGTGACATCAGTGTTGTGACCCTTCTTTACTGTTAAGTATTGATACAAGAGGAAAATGTTGCTGATAGCAAAGATCTTTCTTTTGAGGGTGGAATGGGTATTCAAATATCATTATGAGAAAATAACTACTTTTGCATTGTGTTTTGGAATGCAAAGAATAAACCCAGGCTGTATATGAAGATACTCGTTTGGGATATAGTGGAATAAAATCCATGGGACTGTGGAGCCAGTGGAGTAATTCCTATGGACAATTTTGATGAGGAAGTGGAGATACTTTAAGGCATGTCCTGCAGTGGGAGAGCAGCCAGCCTGTCTCATGATCATTGCTGTCCAGATTCAGAGAGGAGTTTTGGGCTTGCACAGAGGCTGGGAACAGCGAAACCCTCTGCAGAATTGCCACTAGTGGCACTGGGAAGCCAGTGGGCACCAGGAGTTAGGAAACTATCAGGGTTGAAACAAAAAGCACAAGATGCTGGCATTAGCTGGTTTTAAAATAAGGTGGAAAACAATTCTAGTGGCTAGAGCCCAGGAATGCACGTGATGAAGGGAAGCAGGGTTTCTCTCAGTGGTATTGGCCTGACACTGCTGAGGAGTTTTCATTCTCTTTGGGTGTAATGTGTCATTACTGTTGCACTATGATAACTGCTGGCCACATTGGCTCAATCACAGGTTTTCTTCACAAAGTTATTTTCTCTCTTATGAAATTGGACCAGTGAATGCTTGAGGACAAAACATATGGCTTGGTTGCTTTATCAAGGACCCATATGCGAGTGGACAGGTCTGAGTAGCTGCCATGGCTTATTTTCAGTGTTGCAGTGCTCCCTCTGTGTCCACCCCTCAATGGGTGGATTCCCTTTCTGGCTTTGTCACTCTTCCCCAAGCCATGGCTTGTTTCTCAGTTTTCACTCCTAGCAGCAGGAACCTGGGTGCTATCGCGATGCTTGCCCTGTTGCAAACAATAGCAAACACTGAAACATCTTAGCTTAGCATTTGAAAACAGTCTTGAAATGATGAAGCAGGAGATGTACTTTGTGTATCACAGTGGAAACCTATTAGGCAAGTACCCTTGGTGCATGGAAAATATATGCTTTTAACAGTTTTAATCCTTTATCAATTATTCATATGGGAAGGTTTTTCTGTATTTGTACAGTTTGTTGGATGGAATAGCAAGCATGCCTTTATTTGTCTAACAGTTTTGTTCAAACTCTATCAGATAAGATATTTAACACACCCAAACATATTTAATTTAAGAAATAAAGAGCCATTCTTTCTGTGGGGTTTTACACATCATTCTTCTTTATTACACCAGGTTTTTGCTCATCATACCATGTTCTTCCTCAGAGGACAGAGACAAATAACCATTCTCCACAAGGACAATGTGTGTGTTGAATGCATTTTAAATGCTTCACTTTGTTATGATTGCAACCAACATTTTAAATATGCTGCAATCAAATTCCAAAATGACATGAGAAAAATGACATCAGAGAATAAATCTATTAGGCTGCTCAGGCAACAGGAATGTTGGAGCTGGAACATACTTAGCTTGAAAGTTAAAGATTGAGTACAATGTTTATTTTATTTGCTTAAGAGAGGCAAGCCTAATTCGTCCCTGTTGTGGAAATCAATGGAGTTACAGTATAAATATACTCTTCAAATATATTTGGCATATTACATGAGTTAAATAGCATTACCTAAATATAGTTTAGCTTTTAAATATCACATGAGATTACTGATTTAACTTTTACACTGTGCTAGGTTTGTTTAAAGTATTCAAGGGTCTCACTCATGGTGTACATAGTAATTCTGCCTATAGGCCTGGAACGGGGAAACCAAAGTCAAATGAACTTTGTAGTTGAAGTTGGATGGCTGGCTAAGGCTGGGCTAGCCCATGTTCCCAGCTGCATAGGCGTAGACCCTGCCAACACTGTGGGTCAGATGCCTTCTAATCTACTGGCCACATTGCAGGAATGAGACCCTAGCATAAGTGCATTGCATTCAGTCATGATGCAATGAGGGATTTTGGAGATACCTGAATAAACACATTTCTCTTATTGCATCAGTTTTGACCCCTTCTGTAAACATGTTGCCATCAACCTTATGGC
This sequence comes from Zapornia atra, assembly GCA_013400835.1. Lineage (NCBI taxonomy): Eukaryota > Metazoa > Chordata > Aves > Gruiformes > Rallidae > Zapornia > Zapornia atra. Next base: position 196,404 of record VZTU01005323.1, read on the forward strand.
TGGGTCCTTTCCTAGGGCTCTGATGGACTGGGCTATTGTCTTTTGGACCATGTTTCTCATATTCCAGCCCTTTGATTTGTCATTTAATATATCATGGCCTATTTCCTTGTCTTTCTTATTGGTGTAGAGGAGCAGGAGCTGTAGAATGAAAGATCTTGAGAAAAAATAAATCCCATTGAGCTTCCTGATAAGAATGATTCAGGTTTTGAGGAGGAAACATTTGTATCCCAGCAGGATCACCCATCCCTGGGGTCTAGTAAATACTTTAGGAATTTCTGGGCCAAGTCATTCTGCTTTCTGGCTATGCATTAAGGTATTAGCTTCTGTTACTGTTGGTATGAATATTCCTTATACATCTTCCTGAAAAATTCCCCTTGAAGAAAACAAATGATGTCTTACATTCGAAGTTCTTAAGTGAGCATGGCTGGGATGACTGATTTAGCTTGTCTGACATGGGAAAAAATAGCAGGAAATAAAGTGGTATTCAAAAATGGGATTTGTTTGCCTTTAAAATTGTAGCTCTAGTTTTCTCCAAAGAATCAGAGCTGAGCAGGTGTTGCCTAGGTAGGAAAATTTCACTTAAAGATCTCTGAACTGTCCCAAACTGAAGTCCACTCTCATCCATAACGTAATTTAGCCCTTGACAGATATATAGAGCTCTTGTAGCTCTCTGTTCTTCACAAAATCTCCTGAGCTTCAAGTCTCACTGACCAGATGGGTTGTAATTTGGCCTCTGACATGGTGCAGTCCTGCTGGAGGGTGAAAATTACCTGAACTGGCCAACGCCGAGGTCACATTCCCGTCTCCTTGAAGTTATTTTCTTGTTCTCAGGCTCCTGCCTCACATTTCCCAGCACGTGGATCTCTGTTTTCTGCATGTTGAATAGTGCCAGGAAGCAAGAGGTGGAATACTTATCCCCTCAGAAGTCAGAGATTATATTTAAATGTCATAAGCCTCTGCTGAATATCAGTCACAGGATTGATTTAGCCTTGGCAATACCTGACTCCACAAGTGAGACGCTGAGATTGCCCTGTGTAGGGTAGATTGGAATACTTTGTAGTATGTCAGGTGTCAGAAACAGCAATGCATGGCATATGAATGTGCTTAATTAAGGAGAGCCTTGAGTACTTTTCCAGGCTGAGACCTCGTGACAGAAAAAATATTCATGCATATTTTCCATGCCTTAATTTTTTGGGCAAAATGAAAATGCAATAAAGATATTTTAGAAGGACTCCATCCACCTGCCACCTCCCCTAAAGCTGTTACAGCCTCAGACCCTTATGCCAGAGTGGATGGTGTGCTGACACTTTCCTTAGGATGAGGTGTGGGAAGTCTTGCTCTTGTAAATAATGAAAACTACAGAGATTTTAGTGGTAGCATTTTCTCTTCTCTACTTTAATTGAACTGTGTTTTCCTTGCTGCTTAGACACCTACGTGAGCTCCAGAAGAAAAGAAGGACAGAGGAAAAAATACAATGTGCATCTAATTCTGGGAATTACTGCTTTTTCTTCAGGTGGTTGAGAAGAAGGGATTGCCTCTGTCTGTTTTTCTCTCCAGGAGAAGTTTCTTTGCTGGCTCACCCCAGCAGACCTGGCATGATGTCCCCATGGCTCAGCCATACCGATAACCGCCAGGTCAGCAGCATGCCTTGCAATGAACAGAATTTATCCTTTCACCTTCTCATCCCCCTCCACTCTTGCACAGACCTTAATTTTTATATTTTTTCCCCTTTGTGCAGCAGAAGTAATTTTTTTGCAGGTGCAAAAAGGAGCTTTTCCTTTTCCCCATCTCAAGAAAAAAAGTTAGAAAAAATACGCTTTCCTTACTGAAAGGCAATATTTTGCTTTTAGCACTACTTTATGTGCAGCGTTTTTTAGCTCCTCTAATCTTAAATTCAGTACATGAATGGATGGATAATTTCCTCCCTGTCAGTTTTTTCATGCTTCTGAATTATTTACTGCTCCCGCAACTTGTAGCTGCGAGTCCACTTATTCCTCGTTGAGCTGTAGCCATGCGAGAAGCTCCCCTTTGCCCGCTGTCCTGGGGGGCTGCTTCTGTTCTGCTGGGGCAGGCAAAGCCCCAGGGTGCTGGACGTCCTTGGAGGGGTGTCCAGGCAGGACCACCCTCTCCCCAGTGTCCTGCAGAAATGAGTCCTTAAGTAACACAGCCTGCGTCTGGCTAATTTGTCTTCATCATTCACGTCCCCCAAATCCTGAATCATTTTGGTTGCCCTCCACTGCACCTTTTCAATCTCCACAATGTTCTGCCTGTAATATAGTGACCAGAATTGCACACGATATTTCAAATATACTCCAACTAATGTCTTATATAAAGTAGTGCCAGAATAACTTGCACTGATTTATAATCCTTACAAATATATATATTTGTTTAGCTGCTGTTGTTGGTTTTTTTATTGCTGCCAAACATGGAACATATGTCTGGTGGTCTGAAGGCCTGTTAAAGACAACGAATGAATCACATTTTCCACATGACAAAAGAAAGCACCTTTATTTTTTATCATTGTCTAGCTTGAGTGGTGATATAAGATAAATTGAAACAACAAAGGGAAAAGAGAGTTTAGGAAAGTCAAGTAATAAGGTATGGGGTTATAAATGAAGTCTTCCAGTGATTGAAGTTAAAAAGTATCCACAGGCATTTCACGCTTCTTAAAAAACCTTGTAAATGGCCCGAAAGGGTGGTGGTAACAACGTCCTGTTCCAAGTATGGGGGCCTACCCCACCCTTTGGGGAGGATGCCAAGAGTAGAGGGCTCGTAAATGGGAGATTTTCGCTGGCTGCAGGAACGCGCCGTGCGATGTGTGATGCTAATGCACAGAGTAGCTCTTTTTTTGGGGTGTTGATGGCGCTTTGTTTGTGATGTTGTTGGGAGCTATGGCTTCTTAATGGAAGCGAATTGCTGGCAGTTGCCTTGCATCTGTCGGGTGAAGAGTCTGGGCTTGGAGTTGTATCATTAATATTCTGGAGTAATGCGTTTCAATGGTGTTATTTACAGTAAGGAGGAATTGTGAGCAAATATATTCATTCCTGTGGTTCATAGAGGAGGAGGAGGCAGTATATCAACGGACACCCTTACTGCAAAGTGTCCTAAACCATCTCCCAGTCCCAAACTAGCCAGGGCAAGGATTACTGCTTAGTAGAAGATGTGAAAACAAACTTGGCGAAAAATCGGTACGGTCAAGGTGAAATTACTCTGAGAGGGTGCTGGGGATGGCAGGCCACAGAAGACCGGCAAATATTTTCTCTTAATTGATACAGCAATGTTTGAATTCTGCTTGCTTCCAGTTTAAGAGGAAGTTTTTGATGGCTTCCACCTGAACCAAGTCTGTGCTATATAGTGCAGGTGACCTGCATTAATGGCCTTGTTTTCCCAAGACAACGCGATGCTATTAATGTATTGTACCAGGTTTTACCTTGGCTAGTGGCCATTATCGCCAATAAATAATGCCTTGTGTTACATCAACTCCTGCTAAGGTCTTGGGACATGAAATTCATGTGTGCTACCAATGTAGATCGAACGTAACCTTGACATTAATCAGACAGGTGGAATTTAAGGCTTCCCCAGGTTTTCCAGTGCCTCTCTTGTAACAAATCATGAAGTTCTCCTGCAGTTTGCTGGTGAGGTTCAATATAACCCCTACCCCCCCAACCCCTTCTTTTCCCCTTATTGTTTGTGGGGTTTTTAAAATACATTTAGCCTATTAATATGACCATTAAGGTGTTTACAAATATCTCTGCCTTCCTAGCGCACTCCTGAATCCTAAATGGGCTCATGTTTTCCGAGAGCAAACAACAAATGGAGCAGACCTTTGAAGAAACCCACCCTCGATTAATAGTTAATGATGGCTCAGGAGAAGGAACAAAGCCCGTACGATGTGAACACGGATTAGCCCTTTTATAAACACGGCCAAACAGTTTGTTGGAGCGCCGATGCCCGGGAGCAGCCTGCTGTGCCCTCCTGCAGAGACCAAGGACGGGCAGCGGGCTCGGCGCGGGGGGCCAGGGGCCCCCGGGGTCTGCGCCCCGGCTGCCCCCCTCTCCCAGAAAGCAATGAGCTGGTTGATGCAGGAGCATCCCCTGCCGACCAGCGCCCGGCAATAATTACCTCTGCCAAGGACCCATTGTTAACCCTCCTTCCTCTCCTCAACCGCAGAAACATCAAGCTTGGCCATGGCTGATGCTCAGCCCAGACAGGGCCCTCAGCCCCATACACCTCATGGGTCACATTTGGGTTCATCTTACAAACCATTAGTCTGCTTTCCCCCAAAAAAAAAGGCTTGGGTCTTGTCTTCTTGCCTACATCTTCCTGCCAACGTTTATGGGGGATGAAGCAGAGGCAGAGCTTTTGGAGGCAAAAGGCTTCTCATCCCCCTACCCGCTTCCAGAACCATCCTTTCTCATGCAGAATATTTTAACTTTAGGACTTCAAATATTTCTATTAATAAATTACTATGCATCATGTTAAATTAGCATTGCCATTACTAAAAGATTAATAGCGACAATGCGTTGTGGCACTCCATTGCTTCAGGGTAATTTCCTTTTGTTCATGCTTTGGCATAATATCGTAGAGCGGAGTGGCAGAACCACGAAGCATAAATTTAGGCACAGCCCCTCAACAGAAGAGGTAATCCTAATCACAGCAGAGGGCCAGCAATTAGCTCCCGCCGCCGCTCGGCAACGAGAGCGGGCTGTAGCCTTCTGCGAAGGTTGCCTTCAAGCTGGGATGCATCAGGGCTAATGTGGACTGATATCCCTCACACTTTGCAGATAACAAGATAGATCCCGACGTTTATATGTTTTTATTTACTAAGAGCTCGGGAGGAATAAACAACGCTAATTTGCATGTGAAGCCTTTTTATTTTAGGCCGTGAATAATTGGTGGGTTACAGATGGTGTGTACACTTAAGTGTACATCACGCCAACAGTAATCTCCCCTTTCATAAATTCTCCATCCTAACTGGAGTTTACAAGGGAAGAAATTACTCTCGTGCTCACGTCCCTTATCCAGTGTGCTTGTAAAAAGGAGTAACTTTCTTTTCCCCTCTGCCTCCTCGGGTAAGGACACGACAACAAAGCAATTAAGAAACGTGTCTTAGTGGATGCAGTTTCAGATAAAGGGTGGGAGTATATCATGTGGCATCACTTTTACCTGAAAGATATGCACAAGGATTTCTTACCTGCGATTTAATGATGGGCAGGGAGTCAGAAAGCATCTAAATCTCATTGTGAGGCACGAGCTTTTTTAGCTTTTACTGTTTTAACAAATGACTTTCACAAGTGAAATTATTGCATTATCATCTATTTGCCTTCATGCTGGATATATTCAGGAAAATATCTCCATGATGGCTCTGTTTCCTGCTTAAATATCAAGTATTGATATTTTTAATGTTTTGGTAAACATTATATATTTTAATACTTGAGAAAATGTATCTCATAAATAAGCTTTATTATCTGTCAAAAAGGATGAAAATATAACTTTACATTTCTGTTTTAAAGTAATTTTAGTGCCTATTAGCTATAAAGTAACAGTTATATATAATTTAGAGTATGTAGTCACTCGAAACAACTTGACATTTTCACACAAACACAGAACCTTAATAATAGTCTTGGGATTTCATTGGAAGTATACACCACTACAGGATATTAAAATAACTTATGGTGCACTGTAATTCTTGTTTTGTATTTGTCCAAGTAGTTTTGAAGCATGCTATAAAGTAGAAAAATAAAAACCTAAGCTCCAAAGTCAGCTAAGCTGCATTCTTAAAGTTATAGCAGTCTTTTCATATTAAGTATGATTAAACCAGCTGACATTTCCAGTTGTCATCTTTCTCTTCTTCCCCCCTATTAAAATGCTATGCTTAAAATGTAAATGCTCCACACACTGCATTTTTTATTTAAGGCCCTTTCAATTGTTTGCTTAAAATAATGATGCTGATTGCATGCGTTCAGGGATCATAATAACAGCAAGAAAACAGTAATTTACTTGTTGATCTTTGAGTAAACTCCAGCTCTGCCACGCTCACATGCTCCAAAAGTCAATGACACTTGTGCCTATTGTTCTGCACCCAAGCTAACACCAAACCCATGACCACGTTGGGTGGAGATTCACCCCTCTGACTAATCTTTTCTTGAAATTTGGCAGTTTTTCATAGATTTTTGTCTTTTTCCCTTTTAAATAACCCCGCAGACTTTACTGTGATTAAAATTCACCCAAGGTTTAACTTGTTCTTTTAATTGCAATGGAAGCGGCACGTGGGTGGGGATTAGGTGGGTGTGCAGATGTGCACAAAAATTAATATGAACTTGGAGGAATTGCCTCGTCGCCGTTAAAGGGCTGACCAAATGTTCACAGATGGAATTTGAGTGGACCCTTATTGAATAAGCTAGTAGGGCCCACTTGGGTCGTTTCTGCACCAATCCCACCGAGTCTATTAAGAAAAGTCACCGCCCAGGCCTTTTCTATAATAATTATTCTCATGCCTGATCCAGTAATTTCTTAATTCGCGTTAGGGTTGCTCAGTGACAGCATCACCACCAGCATAGAATAGCCTGGAAAGATGGGCCTGGGTGAACCTAATGAGGTTCAACACTGCCAAGTGTCAGGGGCTGCACTTGGGTCGGAAGAATCCCAGCCAGAGATACAGACTGGGAGAAGAGCTCCTGGAGAGCAGCCCTGCTGAGAAGGACTTGTGGATTCTGGTGGGTGAGAGACTGAACATGAGCCAGCAGTGGCTCTGGCAGCTCGCAAGGCCAGTGGGATCCTGGGCTCCATCAGCAGAGGGGTGGCAGCAGGGACAGGGAGGGGATTGTCCCTCTCTGCTCTGCCCTGGGGAGGCCCCAGCTGGAGTCCTGTGTCCAGAGCTGGGGCCCCAAGACAAGAAAGATGTGGGGCTGTTGGAGAGGGGTCAGAGGAGCCACGAGGATGCTCAGAGGGCTGGAGCAGCTGCCCTACAAAGAGAGGCTGAGGGAGCTGGGCTGGGTCAGCCTGGAGAAGAGAAGGCTGTGGGGGGACCTCATTGCAGCCTGCCAGTCCCTGAAGGGAGCAGAGACACAGGAGGGGAATCAGCTTGTTAAAGGGCAGAGACTGGCAGGACAAGGGGGATGAAGTGAAGCTGAAGGAGAGAAGGGTTAGAGGAGGTTTTACTGCCGAGTCAGGCATCTCTTCTTTCCCCAGCTGATCAGAGTTGGAGACCTTTAATCTCAAGTTGTGCTATTGCTTGAATTTGTTAGTCTGAATAAAATATAATTGTGGGCCAGAGCAATTCTGGTTTGGAGTTTGCAAACCTGAAACAGGGCACATTTCTAGTTCTGCAGGAGTTAATCTCACTGCCATATGTTACCGTAAATTGAAAGCATCTGGTCAAATAAATAAGGAGATTGGCTAATAATAATGTATATATTTGACAGAGATGTGGTGCTTTCTTGCCTTGAGACATCCCAAAAGCATCTTGCAAGCTACTGCATATCTAGGAGTCATTTCTTCCATCCCTGAGGTGGGAGCCAGGCGTGGTTCAGCCATGCAGAGCCACACAACAGAACCACATCAGAAACAGATTAAAAAGGGTTCCTGGAGCTGGTTGGAACTGTGTGGGAGGTTTGGAGGAGCAGAAGGTGTGTGTCTTCCCAGACACTTGGTGCCAGGGAACTGTACCCCTCTGTCACATGAAGTCTGCATGGGCACCTCCGGTGACCTGGAGATGTCAGCTCTTATCCGACAGCATAGGACATAGTGTTGATATATGGGGGCATGGTATTGCCAGCCAACACTGCACCAGGGAGGGAGAAGAGGCTCCTACTGTATAAAAAGCATGATTTTCTGAAATGCTTTATATTTTATTAGTGATCTTTCTGTTGAGACTCATTATGCTAAATCTTATAAGGGCATCCAGTGTCCTTCAACCTTCTTTGTGATCTCCAGTTTCTCCTCAGCCTCTGTTTCTACACGATCTCCCATCTGCTGATGTCCTTCCAACAGCCTTCTCTATATGACTATGAGTAGCTGATGAACAAAGTAACTCAAATTATGATTTTGAGGTCAATACTAGGACACATGAAGTTGAGTGTCCCTCAAACAGGTGGTGGAGAAGAGGTTGTGCAGAAGAAATGGACTGTAAGGAGGCCACAGGTGAGGTTTGACAGTTACTTAAAGCAAATGGCTAAAGATCCTTCCTATGAAGTTTCATTGGCTTGATTTCAATAACATTGAAATCAAACATTTTTCAGTTGAGTTCAGTGAAGTTGGCTTTGGTTTATACCTCAGGATTCAGTGCTACTTCTCAGGTGGTGTTTCTGTGTCCTCCAGTGCACTTCCATGCTGTAAAACCAGGAAAGAAACCCATCACAAGAGGACCACACAGGTATTTTATCTCAGCAGTGAGCTTGCTTTCATTAATAAAGCCAATGGCTAATTTACTGCATGCAGTTGTGTGCACTTTTGTCACCCCATACCCTGGATGAGGGTATGTTATTGTGTGGGTTTTGGTAGCAATGTAAGATTTTTGGTGAGAAGAAGGACCACTGCTTTAAAAGCACCCAGGTTTTCCTTAGTTTCTCATGGCCTTCATAGTTTTAGAAGTTGAATTAGATTTATTTAAGGGGAAGGAATTTTGGTGTTGGTAATTCCAGTTGTTTCAGATTTGGGGATTTACTCAGTCAGATCAACTTGAGAGTACCAGATGGAAGCTGGAAGAAGAGAAACCAGACTCTGCACGACATTACAATTCACCTCTCTGTGAATCGGTGAATTGTTGTTTGCTGTTGAGGAGAAAGGAGATGGATACTTCCCTTTCTGACTCCCTAGGTTATTTTTTATTCCCCTGATAATCTTATTGCTGGGGCAGAAGGAGGAGAGGTATTTTTGCTACCAGGAATTAGGTTGGATTGTTGAAGCTCTAGGTGTTTGGCACACCCCACCAGACTCTGTGAGAGCTACAGGTACCCAGGATTTGTGAAACAGCAGCTCCTGGCTGCATTTTATGGGGAATGTGTGGTAATATTATCTATTAAAGTTCAGATTCTGGTACTGTAACTCAGGGTGACTGGTACCATTCTAGAGAGGTAGCATCATAAACAGCAACCTAGCTAGTGAAATTTGGTTGCAACCCAGCACTGATCTTTTTCCCTTTCACTTTGCTTCCCTCCTTTTCTTCACTCCGTGCCTTTTTTATAGCTTATAGTTGAGTTTTTATGGTATTGTTGGGCATTTTTACATGCTCAAATATGTGGAAATTTATAAATAAATAAAGCAATTCTGGAATTGAAAAGCACAATAATATGAATCACCTGGCTGTGAAAAAGGTATGTAATCAAAAACTTGTTTTGCCTCTATCTGTCTGGGGTATCATTTCAAAATGGTTAAAAAACATTCTTTTATATATTTTTTTTTTTTTTTTAACTGGGTCTCATCTAAATAGCTGAGCAGGAGGGAAAAGCATTAGAATATTGATCAAATAAATAGGCAGAAGGAATAGGAAATTAAAGTGCTGAATGTCAGCGGGAGCGTGATAAGAGAGCCCATGTCTCTGTAGCTGGGGTTTTGTAGCTCCTAAAGGCAGCAGGTAGATAAAGGAGTGCATGGAACCAGGAGGAGTTCCCCGTGGGACTGCAGATGACATTGTAACAGATGACTCCAGATGACAATGTAAGAGGAGGAATGGAAAGAAATTATATTAACAAACTGTTGTCGATGGTTATAATAAGATTTGAACTGCTGAATAACCGAACCTGAAAGACCAACATATTTTTCAAGATGGTTTAGAAGGATCCCACGATTGAGTATGTCAAAAGCTGCAATTATGTCAAGAACTATTACAAAGGATGGATTCCCAACATCAGATACAATGAGTGTATTATTGCAAATCCTGATGAGCAGAGCTTCACTGCTGATGAAAAAACAAAACCAGCCCCACAAAACAAAACCGTGGTGAAACTTGTATAATAAATTATAGCCTTAAAATATCTTTCTTATGACTCTTCCTCTCTCCTAATAGTGATAGAAAAAACAGAATCAGATTTGCTTTGCTGATTATTAGAACGTACGGGGATTAAAAAATCCATTTAATACAGTTACTTTTCTATAGCCTTAGATAGCCATAGCATATAACAATACCTTAATGATATTTTCAATATGTGAACCAAGCAGAGGCAAGATTTTCTCAGAAAACTATTGAGATATTGGCTCCAAGGAGTGTACTGCTGGGTAAAGGTTTTGTTTCCCAAATTCTAAGACTTGAGAGAAGCACAGCACATGAAACCATAGATTTGTTGTTGTTGTTGTTGTTGTTGTGGGAAGAGGTTCTATAATAAGTCTATCAGTTTTCTGGCATAAATTTGCCAGGGGAATAAATGTGTCTAATACATATTTTTGATGATTGATAATGGTATTCCAAGTCTGCTAAATAAGGAAGTGAGACATTTTCTTTCTATGTTTAAATGACAGGAAAAATAGCCGGAGTGTTATAAAATGACAAAGACATTACTAGTTTGGAGGGTGTTTTAAAGTTCTGAGAATTTTAAGGTACATTTTATAGACTTGGTGGTTTTGTCAACAAAGACAACGATGTGCTTGGTGCTAGTCATTTGTTTTTCTCTTTGACTTGCACTTGTCAGATGTAACTATTAAGAGGTCCAAACACAAAAATCTCCCTAACACCATTCCCAAAGTAACATAAAAAAGCCAACTTTAAACCATTATAAATCTAAGCTGTGAGTCTTGTGGCTTTGCTGCCACGTGCATGCTTCTGCTTCTCCTCTACCCCTTCCAGGGGGAGCAAGGGGCTGGAAAAGTCTCTTGAAGGTCCAAATGACTGTGGCTAGAAATGGGGAAAGGTTCTGTGCTGAAACGGCTCCGTGGGTTTTTGAGGAGCAGTGTAGCCCCATGCTAATGGAAAGGTTTTAGTGAAAAATGAAAGTGAGGTGTGTATCAGGGCATGGAACAGGCTGCCCAGGGAGGGGGTTGAGTCACCATCCCTGGGAGTGTTTAACAGATGGGTAGATGAGGTGCTCAGGGATATGGGTTAGCATAGGACAGGGACGGTTGGACTTCATGATCTTAAAGGGCTTCTCCAACCTTGTGATTCTATAACTCTGTGTGTGATCACTGCTGAAGACAGGCAAGCAGAAAGGCCAAGCATCTACCAGCAACGTGCATCCTTAAACGCCATCAAAACTCCTGCGTTATTGGTACCTTCGCTGAGCATTTGTGTCAGTTCCCCCTTTCTCTCTGCCCAGCTCCCAGCATTGGGTGCTGTGAGGTCTGACAGCCCCACAGCAATTGAAGCAGCTTCAAGAAATAAAAATGTGCAGAAGCACTGGATGAAAATAAAATCATCATAATAATAAAAAAATCCATCTTAATTCGATGCTTATTGAAATCCAGCCCAAACCCCATACGAAAAGCGATTTCCAAACTGAACCAAATACCTTTATATGTACTCACTAACATCTATAAACCTAATGCCAATGTCATGCACAGCTTTTCCAGAAGCAAATGGGGAAATGGAGATTGCCACTGACCTCAGAGCTTTTTCTAAAATAAGTTTCTGGGATGATTGCAAAAACTCTGCAGCAGAATCATTTTGCAGCAGCACGTTAACTTTTTGTTCCCTGAAGTCTGTGTGTGAGGAACACTGGTGTATGGGGGGTGGGGATGACAGGGACGTCAGCACTGGTGAGGGAATGTGCTCACTGTTTGCAGCCTTCTATTTTTGTCACTGGTGTCCTGTTTTATGAAGCAGGATTCTTTTTCTTAGCGTCTGATACGATGTGATGTCCAATATAATATTCAGGATTGGATTCCGAGGCTGGGTGTTCATATTGTTTGGCATCCATGTTCTTGCCCTCTGAGGAATCTAATAAGAGGAAAGGCCTGAAAACTTCATCGTTTAAAAAAAAAAACCCAAGAAAATCACCTTCTGATGTGGGAGAAGAGAAACCAGGTCCAAAAAATAATTTATTGTTATCTGAAAAATGCCGAAATGAGGTAGAGGAGAAGCAGGATATTAACCTGGAGAAACTTCAGTTCTGCTGTGGTTTTGTCTTCCTGTCTGGTTTGGTTGGCACTGATTAGATCCCCTGCCAAACTGTGCAGCCTTTGCAAGCATGCATCCCTCCTGCCATGCCAAAAACTTGTGCTTTGCCTCTATTTTTCCATTGCAGGCCCAGCTGGGAGGGTCTTCTCTGAGGCCAAGTCCTGCTGAGGTACCTGTCCCTGCTGCCCCCTCCCTCCACCCCCAGTTAGCCGGCGCCACCATCCCTCACCCCAGTGTGCCTCCATGATGACATGAAGTTGGGTTTATTTGGGAAGGAAGCCTTTCCCTGCAGGCACAGAGGGTCCCTCCCAGGGCACAGCATCCTGGGTGGGGGCAACTCCCCAAATCCCTCCCAAAGGCTCCTTCCCAGGGGCAACGGCTGCTGCTGAAGCTGCCTGTGCAGGATGGGTGCTTGGGCTTCCCTTCTCCTCCGCTCTGCTCTCTCACTCCAAGGCATCCACCAGAGAGACAGAGCACCTTGCACAAATGCAAATTCCAGTAGAAATTCTTCTTTTTTACTTTCATGGAGGAAAAAAAAGAAAAAGAAGGAAATCACAGGGACAGGGCAGCTTCCCCACAAATCTCCAACTAACCCTTGCACTCAATTAATCTTCGTGACCTTCTAATGCCCCATGCCATGAATTGCACCTTGAGGTTAGGTCTTGTAGTAGTTCCCAGTGACTCCTGTATGGCTTTTGTGTTCTGAGCCTTCAGATGCTGTTGATTTGAATTTGAAATTTCTTCCATCCATAATGTCTTGATCTGATAGAGCTTCCTCTTTTAAAGCTGAGCTTTAATTTGTTTAATCTGGCATATTCTTAATTATACGAGCTGTAAATTTTATTGTATAGTAAAGCCCTGAAATACACTCATAACGACGTGGTGCCAAGGTAGGACTGATTAACGGGGCCGTCTCGCTCTTGGATGTGACAGTAAGATGCAGGGGGGGGGAAGATTGGGGGTGTCTGGGAAGAAAATCCTGGTCGAGAAACACCATCCTACAAACACTTATGAATGGGTGCAGCCAGCCTTGTGGTAGCTGCAGATAGGCCAGAGGCTTATCTGGGATAAATGGGGCCCATGTTGCTGGCTCATGGGGGTTTAGGAAAGAGCATTAAGTGGGAAAGGGTGAGCTAAATTGCTAAATTTAATAAATAAATAAAGGAATCACAGAATCAAGGAATCACAGAATCAAAGAATCACAGAATCATAGGGGTTGGAAGGGACCTTGAGAGATCATTGGGTCCAACCCCCCTGCCAAAGCAGGCTCCCTAGCTCATAAGTGGCTGAAATATCTTCCAGATATCTTGATGGGAGTTAACTGAAATGCCCTTGTCATTCATTACTCTGTGGTTTCTGGAGAGGGTGGCCAGCTCCATCCTTCTGTAGGCTTTGCCTACGCCCAAGTTGCCTCGGTGCAAACGGGACAGCAGCGGCAGTAGCAGAGATGGTGAGTGCTAGAGCAGGGAGTGAGGACACACCATTATTTCATTATTCATGCATGGGATCCCAGGAGACTTGCTGTGAAATTTCAGCTTCAGAAACACCAGCTTCTTTCTGGTGAGCTGAAGAAACTGCCCTTCAGGCTTAGCCAGCAGAAGTAATCTAGCTAGGCTTGGTGTTTGAGACAACCAGACCAGGAGAAGGAAACCACAAGAAAGGTCTTCTGTTGTGAAGCAGGGCATGGGGCTGAGCTCTGCCCTCTGTAGTAGTGTTTCTGATGCATGGAGGTGGAGCTCTGTGAGCAGTGCAACTGGGATGCCATGATTCCCACAGTCTGCTTTGCTTTCAGCATTGTTTCCCAGGTGGTGCCAGGAATCACCAGTGCCTGAATTATCCAAAAAGCTGGTCATTTCCAGCGATCCCTGTGGACACACGGAGTGGGGAGGTCTGTATACCTTCCCTTCACCCATCTCTCCCCACAGCACTGTTTTTGGGGCTGCTCAAAGTGGTTCCAAGTTGTTTGGGCTGTAATTTCAGTTGCCTTCTGCCTTTCATCAGGACCCATGCATGGTCTGTCTAGCAGGCACAGAGAATCAGCAGTCATCTGTTACCTCCAGATAAAGATGGGGCAGTTTGCTAAGTGACTGATGGCTTTTGCTAAGTCTTCTAAGTGTGATTAATGTGTAAAAACATCTCTCCTGGTGATAGTAAATAGGAAAAGCAGAGGCACTCTCCTCAAGCTGGTTTTTGCATGTCCATTCCTGGGCTTTGATCAGAAGGACAGGTTATAGGAGCTTGCTGATAGCCCAAATGCTAAGAGAAAACAGACAGACTCGAGGCATATCAAAATCCCAGGTCCTAGAGTTGTATGAGTACACAAAAGCCCCCTCATCTGGAGAAAATAAGACTGTGGAGTTAGGGACTGAAGGGAACATCCTGTAAAATTCAAGTCATTCTGTAAAAACTCCTATGGCCCAAAGCAGGTACATTCCTGTCTCCTGCAAGCACTTGATTTAGGGAATCTGATTCATGATTCCTTGATGGTGAGAGATGGGAATCCTGGGGTAGGAATGATCAAAAATCAAGCAAAATATGCATTCATTTTGATTGCATAATTGCTGCAAGTGCTGCAAAAGAAGGGTCTCATTATTTACATGTGATAGGGGGGACTTTAGCACATACCACTGATTTGTTCACAGAGCTTTGTTGGGCAGAAGACCATGTTGGAGCAGAAGACCATATCTGGCTACCTGACACTTATTTTTTTAGGAACAGGTCTTCATTAGTGGAAGTAATCCCTCTGCACACAGTGTAACATGCAGCTAGAGTCTGACACCCATGTAAAGGCTTTAGTCAACTCATGGTTCAGCACTTGCATTGCAACTGCAGTCCTCAGTGCTTGGGTCTTTAAATGTGTGTGCAAAGTTGCAGGTTATCTGTCTCTGAAGGCTCTTCATGCTCCAGTAGGCTAACTTAGTTTGCCAGTGGTAAATTAATTACTCTCCAGCCTGCTATTTATTGTGATGCACACAACAGAAAAGCATCAGGTAGTTGGGCAGCTCGGATTGTTGCTGACCTGGCAGGTGAGGGCTCTACTTCAGAGGGTGCTGGATGTCCACAGCCCACTTCACAGCCAGCAGCTCTCTGAGGGCTTGCTGCTCTCCAGGAGCTGCTTGCTAGCACAGAGCCAAGCCTGTGACACACCAAAGCTGGTTTAAAAGTCCTGCAGAAGCTTTTCCTCTTCCTTGTGCTGAAATGCATCATGCTTCTGTCTAAAGGGTTCAAGTCCCTTTTCATGTTTGAATCACTGTCATTGAGTCAGGATAAATGGATCACACATGTCCTGGAGGGTGTGTCACTCACTATTTTGAGCACAGCAATTCCTTAAAATAATCAGAGGATTGTTTTGGCCAGTTACAGATTTCCAGGCAACCCTTTGGTTTTTACCTCTCTACCTACCTACTGCTTAAAGGCTAATCTACTGTTCACTGCTGCTGCTGCAGGTTTCTTCTGAAACCAGCCATCATTTCTGCACTTCCAAGAGTATCTTTGGAAAATGATGAGAATATTTCATTGCAAACCAGAAAGAAAGAAAGAAAAAAAAATCTAAAATCAACCAGTAAACTTGTGTACAGTGAGATAAAAATCAGTGTTTCATTACTTATTTATTTATTCATTTATTTAAAAATCTTTAACCAGAAAAATTCATTAAGATGCAATATCTCATGTACAATGATGGCCTAGGGACGGGAGATGGATTAAAAAATGTAAATACTATTGGGTCTAATGTGTGTACCATTAACACAGATATGAAATTAATGTAAAAGTTTCTGATGGTACAAACTTAGTTTTAACTCTTTAAATATCTGTTGAAAATAGTGCTGAATGGGGGTAGGCTTTGGCAGATGATAGATGCAGTAAACAAGTGTGTCTCAAAAGAGACAAAATGTCAGCAAAATAATTGCCTAGCAGTACTTCATATCAATTAATTCATTTGTATTTAATTAAAAGGAGTCATAACAATTGGCTGCTGTGTAAAAGCCCCTTAGCTCTGGAGTCTTCAATGCCTTTTCTGAGTTTTCTGGGGCTGGATATTGTTAGCCTTTTTGAATAATTCAACCCAGATCTATTTCCTAAACAGAAAATCTATCTTGGAGTTATTCCCTTTTCTGCAGGGGAGCAGCAATGAACAGCAGCTTCATGCATCTTAGAAATGACAATGAAGGAGACTAGGGGTGGGGTTTTGAAAAGCACTTGAAACCAAAAATGTTGGGGTTCCTAAATCAACTAGGTGCTGCTAGAGGTGCTCCTTATCCAAGAGGACTCCAGAGAATCCATGTCAATTCTATACATACCTCCTCCTATACAGGGCCAGGTCTGCAACCTCCTCTGAATGCTCAGAGCTGCTGAGTAGAAGCATGATCCATAAGTCTGGTTTAAACACCCCTGGTTGGGAATGCATGTGTGCAAGGCACCCAGCCATTGGAACTAAACCCATCAAACATCCCACCTCATCCCCACACTCCTGGCCACCACCACCAGCAGAGCCACAGCGTGGTTTTCCTCATCAGCATCTTGGGAAAGCAGCAATGAAAACAGCAGCTTGTAGTGATTCAGTTTGCTCTTCTGTCTGTGGGTAAATAAGCTGCTGTCATAAACTAAATGATACTGAATGAGGGGGACAAATGACTTTTTCAGAGTATTACCCATGATCATTTGATCTTTTCCTAGCTGAGTTCACAAAATCTGACAATCTGCGGTGCCCCTCTCAGTCACTAGTGCAAATTAACTAAGTTCATTATGAAGTAAAAGTTAATTTATCCACTTCCATCACACATACTACGCTGTGGGTACTACACCACCTCTGCAGACACTCATCTCTGTGGTGTAGGAGGGCTGACCTGGGGATGCACTGTGATTTTGAAGAATAAAACATGAAGACTTTGGAGTTCCTTCCTAGGTGGAGGTCACCAGCTGCTCTGGGGGCAGCCCAGTATGTGCACATACGTGTTTCAGGAGAGTCCCAGCCATAGACTTTTAGCCAGTAAATCATTATGTCCAGGAAAATATTCATCACTTGAAGGTAAATACCGAAGTGGCGCAGATGTCAATGCAGCAAACTGTTCTTGTGGGTCAAATCTTCCAGAGTCAAGGCTGAGCTACCACCACAGACCTTCGAAATAAGATATTGTGAGTGCAACATTGGCTGCTGTTGGGTGCGGCATCTCCCCAGTGGCACTTGGTCACCCTGTCTGTAGGCTTACTGCCATGGATACCCCTGCCTTTGGCGTGAAACAGAGGTAGTGTTTGCTGAGGGAGCAGGGTTAGAAGTGTCTAAATGTCTCCCCAGAGGAGCGTGAGAGTGGCAGGAGTCTGTCCCTGGGGTTTACCTCAGGTTGCCCATGCTGCAGGCACCCCCTTGCCCTGTGCGGATTGATGCCTGCCATCATTTCCTCCCATTTTTGGCCTCCCCAAAGAGAAAAGGTCTCTCTTGCCCTGCGTGGCGGTGGTGGTGGTGGTGTGGAAGGGTTAACCCCTGTCCTCTCCCCGCTCTGCCTGCCGAAGTGCCTTGTTTGCAAAGGATTGATAGAGCACCCTTGAGAGAGAGATTCGCATTTTCACTGTTCCGTGTCAGGGAATGAGGCTGTGTGATTTTTGTGTCATTTTGCACTACCATATTTCTTCCATTAGGAATTCTAATATTTCACAACCTCTGTCAAGGAAACTGCTACTCCTAATGCATGAGGCGAATGCATTCCAGATGGCCTCATAATCCAGTTCAGGTTTTTCACATACATTATTTCAGGGCCCAGGCTCAGCTTTGCCAAAGCTGGTTTCATGATTCATTTGCGACCGCAACAAGTTAATCCCAGAGCGAATAGCTATGTCCACTTCAGGTGAATTCTCCTTGCATGCTGGCTCCAGACGCTGGCTGGTAAGAGGTGCTTCCAAAATAGCAATTTATATTCAGCATCCTCGTGCCAAATTCTTCCTCTCCGTATCCATGGCCGATGGATCAGGGAGATGTTTCTAAAACAAGAGGTCCCTTAATTTATGAATAGCATTAACTAGCCATTGAAACCGATCCAGTTCAATGGGTGTGTTTTAAAGGAAAAATATTTAAAAGGGGAAAGCCCAATGAGCCACGTGCACAGAATGCTAAAATTTAAAACAAATCCATGAATTGAATCGTGATTAGTGCTCATCTTCATTAATTCTCAGTCCCACAACGGGAGCAGTAGCAAATAAGCAAAGTATGACTTTCCACAGCTTTCCCAAGGTTCACAGGGTCAGCTTTGTTTTCTGTTTCTTTCCTTCTGCATTAGTTTTGTTTTGGTTTTGGGTTGGGGTTTTTTTTGTTACAGTGTTGCATTTCTTAACGCTGTTGTCTGTTTGGCTGTGCCGGATCCTAAACACAACCTTCTATTTAGATTTTGAGAGTGAAACATTTAGGTAAACATCTAGCCCCAGTTCCACTCATCTGGGGTAGCCTTGTCAGGGCTGTGGAGAAGCCCAGCTCGAGACGGAGCCGTCTCCATCCCTTTTGGTCTCCTTTCGTCTCCGCCACTCTTGGCTCCATCACACCAGCTGAAATGAAATGATATTTCCTGAGCACTGACCTCTTCCACACTTACGTGGACTCAGCATCTTAATTGCTGTTAGTGTGAATCATCTAAAGCTGGCATGTAATTTCTCAAGACATTTATAGGAGATCTACAGTAGACATCGGCTCTAAATAACAAAAATAAAGAAATCCATAAATCCCATGAAACTTTCCCCTACTTCATTTTAAGTTGTTTATACAAGGAACTTCGTGTCGTAATAACACTTTTTTGGCCTTTGTTTGATTGGAAATTTCTATTAAACTGTTATGAGAAAATAACTTTATGCTTGGGGTTTTATGTTTCAATTTGATTAACAACAGGCTTTTACAAGGACTCCAGCGCTGCTGCCTACACTGTACACATCCCTACAGTTATTGCACTAGCTGCTTTTCTGTATGGAGTGGACTTTATCAAGAAAATTATATTTCCTGCATGTGACATTTTGGAAACGTATTGTATGTCATATCCCTGTCTTAAACGCTGTTAGTGCGAATCATCTGATGCTGGTTTATAATCTTTGTACTATATTTATAGCAGACCGTTGCTCTGTAGTGTTCTAAATTTCCTGCTTATGATGCAATGGCAAAAGTCATTAAACATTAGCAGTAATAGTATTTTCACTGTAATAAAGTGTTAATTACTTCCACATGTTAATCGAGTTGGGGGGGGGGGGGGTGGTAGGGAGATTTTTGCTATTGTTACTGTGCCTAAAATAATTTCCATGTGATAATTTTCCAGGATATCAAAAACTGAATAATTATGCACTAATTAAGAAAGTAGAGCCTGCTCTGGAGTTAAGACTGCATTAATTTTAATGTTTTTACAGTCCTTTAATTGGGGAAAGGGCTGTAAATTGAGAGCTGACGCTCTCTCCCACCACAAGCAGGCCTGCCTTTGCAATCTGCCTCCTATATACCGCAACCCAAGGTCAACACAAGTTTGCAAAATCCCTCTGCTCTTCATACGAAATGTATTGGTGGTGAAGCGTGCATCTATCACTCTGACAAGCATTTAACTCTCCAAGAGCACATGCTCTCACTTCTTAAATTATTAATTGCATTAAATACATTTTCATATCGTGGCCTGTTTGCTACAAACTGTTCCCGGGGAAGGGAGAGGCGGTCCCCCCGCAGTGTGAGGCACTTTGCCTTCTGTTGTTGGGAAGGGCTGGGATTCGGGAGGGAGATGCACTGTGCTACCAAAAACTGCTGGAAAAAGTCGCCCTTGCAAAGTCTTTTTTTTATTTTTTGCCTTTTTTTTTAAATTTTTTTTTTTTTAAATGTTGATCAGTTGGCTTCGATCCCCCCCCTCTCTTTTGTTCTGCACTGCTGTCTATAAGTCCGTATTGTTTTGGTTTGTTTATACCTTTACACTTATCAGCTCGTGCAGTTTTCCAGGGTATTCTCCCTGTCACACCATTATCACAGGCAATGGCATCATCATCCGCTTCATTATCATCTCTGGGTCATTCCAGCCCAGAATGGCTTCGTGTTACAAGTAAAAGGAGGAATCTGGCAAATGGATCATATTATCTCCCTCTCTCACTCCAGCATTTGAATGCATTATACAAGACACAGCCTTTATATTAACAGGCAGCGTGACCTTTGCCTATAACATGTTTATTTTAGCAATACTTGCTAGTGCTGCTGGAGTTCAGCTCCTGCCAGTTCCCGATGCTATTGTAAGCTCCATGTTTATACATCGCTCATGCCAAATCAGCTCCCAGGCTGTGGAGGATACATTAAGGCCCAAGTGGGGAAGCAGAGCTGAAGAGGCAACTTGCATCCCTGCCTCATCCCAGCCAGGACCACCTCACTGCGGTGGCTCGGACCTGGGGGTGTTAAGGGCTTGTTGATGGCAGAAAAGTAAAGGTTTACTGGGCTGGTATTTCCAAGTAGCTCTTGAAAGGTCCCACGCAGATGCTAATGGGAGCATCTGATGGGAGGTGGTTGAGTCCCCACCCCTGGGTGTGTTTAACAGACGGGGAGATGAGGTGCTCGGGGATCTGGGTCAGCACAGGACAAGGACGGTTGGACTTGATGGGCTTAAAGGGCTTTTCCAACCTTGGGATTCTGTGATTCAGGACCTGGCACAGGCAGGATGGTCCAGATCGTGGAAGAACAGGGGATTCACCTTGTCTGAGAGCAAAGACAGCTTTAAACCAACAATGATTCAGGGGAAAACTTGCTGGGAATGTGCTTGGGTCATGGGTCCCCAGATTAGGTTGTGGTCAGAAACAGCAAAGCCTTTTCATCCACTGCAAAGATGAACTCCCCATGGGAGCCTTCAGCAGACCTTGACATTTACCTGTGACTGAGCTCACATTTTGTGGAGGCTTGAATCTCAGGCCTTCTTCTTTGTTTCAATTTGGTCCTTAAGGAAAGCACCTCAGGCAATGATAG
The DNA here is from genome assembly GCA_013400835.1 of Zapornia atra. Taxonomy (NCBI): domain Eukaryota; kingdom Metazoa; phylum Chordata; class Aves; order Gruiformes; family Rallidae; genus Zapornia; species Zapornia atra. Next base: position 217,400 of record VZTU01005323.1, read on the forward strand.
AAGAATTAGCACATTTTACCAACATGCATGTGTAAACTTTCTTGGTTTACTGGCCATTTTCTTATGGTTCTACATGAATATGTCTTCCACAAGAAAGGTTCTGTGAAGTGATAAGAAACCCATCACTTTCTTAATATTTTTAGGGTACCCTTGTGGTACCTCAGGCAGGCGAAAGCACGTCTGAGCTAGGGAAGCCCATCTCCATCTGGCCTTTGCCAGAGCCCTCATCACACAAACTGTTTTAGGGCTCCTTTTAAAATTTCCTCAACTTTCTGCCCTGGTGCATTTCCTGATAGCAATATTTAAATGGCATCACTGGTGTCACGATCAACGCATGGCATCATGTCAAAGAGCTAGGCATAAATTTCTTGACAGTAGGCGTAAGTGCAGATCGCCTCAAGCCTCCTCCATGTCCTTTCAACAATAAATATTGAGGGAATGGTGGACACTTGCTGATACTGCAGGACAACGTAAATTCAAGACGGTTTTAGAGGTGTTTCCAAAGTGTGTTGATGCATTTTGATGCATCTCCCCTCTGTAATAACGTGAAGCCACACAAGCTAAAATCGAGTGGCCTGGAAAGCATCTTTGCAGTTTACTGCTCCCTGCTAAAACAGCGCAGAGAAATCACCCCCTGCCTTCTGGAGGTGATGGTTTTGAAATGCAAAGGCAAATTTACTCTTCATCCTGCATCCTAACGAGGGCACGTACCGGCTTTGCAGGATGGGCACGGAGCGGTGGCCAACTCGCAGGTGGAATCGCAGCCCAAAGTGTCCATTTCTCAGCTGGTTTTGAATAATATTTCTTACATCATTTTAATGGCACATTCCTTTGGGGCAGCATAAAGAACATTGTGCTTCAGTTGGTGCTTTTATTGTGCCCGTTCAGTGGTTGAGGCAGAAGTAATCATATTTTTTCAACGGCCAGGATACTTCTGTCCAGTTGGGAAACTTTGAAGCATCCCTGCAGAGATCAGTCTACCTGCTGTTTCAGAGGGAGAGATTGTAGGAAAGTTAACAAAGACAAATCATGGGAAGGGCAGGAGAAACATTTTTCACTCAACTTTTTTTTTTTCTTTTTTTTTTTTTTCTTTTCTTTCTTCTGCTCCAGTTTCTCTATTACCATTGCATTAATTAGAAATTTAGGTAAATGACATAAGTGCCCTAATTTTTTATTTCTGCCAGGAGAACAATTAGGCCATTAGGAGTAACAAATGGTATGGAAGCATGTTGCCTGTTGAAAATTTCAAGCTGCATTATTTCTGACACGAAAAGAAACAAATAATAGTTGTTTTGGCCAATTTTTACCATAAGCAATGTCAGCTTTAGCAGATGCAGTGTACCATTGGCTTTTTTTTCCTTTTTTTTTTTTTTTACCCTATTGTCATGGCTCATTAAAGTATGCTGACTCTTGTGGATTCCCATTTCCTTTAGGTAAATAGTTATTTACATGAACTGTGACATTTTTCTTTGGTGACAATTTCTAATTGTTCAGGCAACCAAGGGTGATATATTAACCACTCTGAATAAAGCTTCACCTATGAAATAAATTACTTTAAATTAACTATCCTTTCAGAAGAGGCAAAATTTCCAAATGGACAAATTAGACCCTTCTTAGCCACATATGGTAAGTGTTTTAAGCATTTCCCCACTGGTAGTTACTCTAGAGAACAATTCTTCATGATGGAGTGGAAGACTTCTTAACTCATTTGGGGTCCTTTCCATGCCAGCGCTTGCCAGCGGCGTGCTCCGAAGGGCTCGCTCCGCGGCTGAGCGCTGCGCAGGCTGCGCTGTGTGAGGCTGTCACAACTTTCTGCCCTGATGTTTTTAACTCTTGCCATGCTATACGGGAGCCCAGTGGCAGAAAGAGCCCCCATGCTGGTGGATATTGTAGTTAGCAAAAAGTTCCAGCTTCAGCCTTTCTAAACAAGGTTCAGCCTGGAGAAGAGAAGGCTGCGGGGGGGACCTCATGGCAGCCTGCCAGTCCCTGAAGGGAGCAGAGACACAGGAGGGGAATCAGCTTGTTAAAGGGCAGAGACTGGCAGGACAAGGGGGGTGGAGGGAAGCTGGAGGAGGGAAGGGTTAGATTGGATATTAGGGGGAAGTTCTTTCCAGAGAGAGTGGTGAGGGGCTGGAACAGGCTGCCCAGAGAGGGGGTGGATGCCCCATCCCTGGGGGTGTTCAAGGCCAGATTGGATGGGGCCCTGGGCAACCTTGTGTAGCTCCAGGCCTGGAGGTTGGTGGCCCTGCCTGTGGCAGGGGGGTTGGAGCTCTGTGATCCTTGGGGTCCCTTCCAGCCCAGCCCAGTCTGTGATTTTCTGATTCTATGATTCTGCGTCAATACACCACAACCTTTTCGCTAATCACAGCTGCCAAAGAGGACCTGGATGTCTGCAGTTTGTATTTCTTAACTTACAACTTATATTAACGGTCCTGATTCTGTTTTTCCCTATGCAGCTAAACTGGGATAAATCCCTGCGGTGTCAGCAGGCTTACACTGGTGTGAAACAGTTCACCTGAGTGGATATTGGGCTTATTCCTAAGACTGGTACTTTTTAAAGCACCTGTAGCCCTCTATGCAGAGCAGACATCAGTGGGATGTCATCATCTTCAGGTCAGAATCTTAAAAACACTGAAATTAGTTTGAAAATGCCCATATACCTTTGTTAGGCACCTACAAACATTTGTAAGCCCTTAAAAACCATTGTTCTCTGGACTTCTGAGTAGCCAAGTCCCGTTTCAGTATAACCTAGGGCAAAGCCACTTAGGCACTTTTGAAAACCTTTACTGACATAACTCTTTCCCCAGTGTCTGAGTCGTGCCAAATATTGCAAGATAGAAACCTAAGAAAACATGTTTTTCTAATTTAAGTCATAACTTGACCACATTTCAATGTCCACATTTTGTATTTAGAAACTCAGGGCTTCTTGCAAGGAAGCATCCAATCAGTTTAAATTATGCTTAGTTTGTTTTTATGGTTTCCCATGACTTTTTTAGGCCAGTGTAGTTTCCCGTTTCCCACACATTAGAAGTCAGTATGTCAATACATTGGAATGTATTAGGCTGTTTAGCATAATTTGAGCACACTTTTGAAAGGGTTTCTACTGCAGGAGACCTAGATATTGTACATCCGTTTTACCAAAAAAATAGCAAATTAAAAGAAGATTGTGTTTTCTGTTTGTATGGGGAAAATTTAATTAAGAGTTATTTTGGTACTAATATTTACTCTACAAGAGTAATTAAAATAGAGAGATCAGTAAAATGGGTGTAGCTCTAAACACATGTTCTTGCTTTGTTTAATTATGTTGATTAGGTTTAAACCCCAATTTGGCATCACCTCCCTTGTCTTAATATGTTGTTGATGAAACCATGTGGAGACCTGACCTTAATATAATCGTGACAAACCTCATTTGATTACCTTTAGCTAATTAAAACATACATTATATGTACATTATTATTATTCATCTTGCACTCCTCTCCCTCTATATCGCTGTGCAGGAAAGCAAATCTTCTTGTGAGATTTCTGTCTCTTAAGGACCTTGTGCCTTTTGTATAATTGGGAGAGGTGTTTATTTCATGGGCCAGTTATAATAACAGTAATTATCATATAAAAGCTCTGTGAATTTTTAAATTGTGACTTGGTGTTAAGTTTACTGTGGCTCTGTGCTGGTGTGTGTGTGGGGGGAGCAGCCTGATCTGTGCAGGGACAGCTGGGGGGCTTGTCGTGCCCCCCCACTGCATCCTTCTTTCCCCTTTCTTGCTCATTTTGTGACCACTTTGTGGCTTCTTTCCCCAGTCTTGGCTGCCCACATTGCAGTCACATCTTCCTGTCACCCTCTCTAACATTAACACCCAAGATCTGGCTTTGGAGACTCTTTAAGAAATCAAATTTCTTTGGATTGTTTGGGTATATATTTGGGACACACTGGAGTGTTGTGTCCAGTTCTGGGCTCCCTGGTATAAAGCAGACAGGGATCTCCTGGAGAGAGTCCAGAGGAGCTATGGGGGTGATTAAGGGCCTGGAGCATCTCCCCTGTGAGGAAAGGCTGAGTGAGCTGGGGCTGTTCAGCCTGGAGAGAAGAAGCCTGAGAGGGGATCTGATCAATGGGGATCAATAGCTGAAGGGTGGGACACAGGGGGACATGGGCAGCCTCTGCTCAGTGTCTGTGGGGACAGGAGAAGGGACGATGGCCTCAAGTTGGAGCACAGGGAGTTCCCCCCCAATGTGGGGAAGAACTTCTTCCCAGTGAGGGTGAGGGAGCCCTGGGACAGGCTGCCCAGGGGGTGTGGAGTCTCCTTCTCCGGAGAGATTCCAGCCCCGTCTGGACACTGACCTGTGTGCCCTGTCCTAGGGACCCTGCTTTGGCAGGGGGTTGGACCCCATGGGCTGTGGTGGTCCCTTCCAACCCCTACAGCTCTGTGATTCTGGGATTATGGCACGCTTGTGTTGCTTTTGGTGCCCATGCATCATACAGCGAGGCATGGCTTAGAAATTCCCGGGGGGAATCTCCCTGCCCATCCCAGGATTGTCTCTTGTCCACGGTGTGATTCTGCTGCAGTAACTGCCTTCCTCACATCTTGGCAGCTGGGCACCACCCCGCTGCAGGAAGGTTTGCACTAACCCATCACCAGCACGGGCTTTTTCTTCCCTAATAAAGTAACGACATTAATTATATTTGACGAAAATATTTTTATAGCATCTGTTCCTCTGGTGCCAGGGGCATCGTCAGAGCCTTTAATTTCACATTCATCTTGTGAGTCTGGCAGTGCCAGCATCCCCAGTTTGTACCTGCAGGAAACCACAATGCAAATGAAGCAAGACAAAATGGGTTCAGGAGATCTTGGAAATGAAGTTGCATCAGAACTGAAGAAGCGATGAGATCTGAGGATCTCTGTGGGCTCATCCTAAAAATACAAATGTGAACCTCAGCCATCGGAGTCCCAGGTTGGTGCCCACCCCACTGGGCTGTTTTTCTTCTAAGGTGGTTTGAAGAAAGTGTAGCTGCTGTTAGTATGCAGTCAGTGCTGAAAATTACCATCCAAAATATATCTGGAAATCTTGTGGCACAGGGATGACTCAGGAACTGACTTCCATTTATCAGGCCCAGCCAACAGCATGGCACCAAGGCAGGAGACATGGCAGAGCTGCCAAGACATTGTGTGCTAATCTCCTCTGCAAAACCCTCACTCCAGGGGAGGATTAGAGTCAGCACTGTGATGCTGTAGGGTCAGAGAATGGTGGCCCCATCACCAGCGTTCTCATTATTGTAGGCTGCAGCTCCTCACGCCCACAACCAGTGGCAGAGTGTTTTCCCCATGCCTTGGTAATAACCTTGGTCATTGCCACCATCCCCATGTTCCAGAACTCATTGTGAAGAAGAAGTACTGGTATTTGACCACTAGTGGGTTGGGGAGATGGAGTTTTCACATTTCCATCTTCCCACCAAGGCACCTCATGAAATAAATAAATAAATAATGGTTTAAAAAATGTACAAAATCTAATTTAAAATGACATTGGGGTTTTATTTAAAGTCATGGAAGCTGGTTAATTCCAAAATGCTCTCATTAACTCACATCATTTAACAAGTTTCTATTCATTTAGCTCTCTCTCTCCAGAGCCTCTCAGCTGCTCTACCTCAACACATTGACAGCCTTCTGTGCTTCTGCTTCCCAGGGGGGCCTAAGGTGACTTTAAACTACCTTTTCATTCTCCCAGCGTTAGGGTGCAGGAATGAAATGGTGCAATGGCTCTGGAAGGCTGCTGGATTTACAGCAGGTTCCCCAGCCTGCCCTCCAAGCCCAGCACTGATGTGCAGTGCCCTCCTCCCAAACACTGCATTCCCAGTCCCAGCTATGTCTATAGCATCCTCAGCTCCTGCATGGGGGGTATTTCCCTTGGCTGATGGATAATTACTGAGCCATCATGGGCCTTGCAGTAAGTGTAAAAGGGCTGCAGTATAAATGAGGTTGTCACCCCACTTGTTCACTACGGGCTCTGAATCTTTCCCCTCAGTGGACTTACTTTTCTGTCCTTTATATTTCAGTTTCAGCTCTGCCTGGCCTGTTATCTTCCCCAAGTCATGCTATCTGGGGTCATTGGGGTTTTTTGTTTGATTTTTATCTTCTCCATTAGCAGCAGCTTGTTCCATACTCCCTGCTAAAACGACTCCCTAAGACTCATTCAATATGCTTCTCCTTTCACTTTGTTTTCAATGGAGTCGTCTAGTAGAGGAGATGATGAAGAGAATCCCTTTTCTCTGCCTTGCTTCCTTTTTTCTTTTCTTTTTCTTTTATTCCTACTGGTATTTGGAACTTTTCTTTCCAAAAGTGCTTACTGATATAGAACTAATAGTTTTTCAGAAGCTCGGATTTGAGAGAGAGGGGTTTTGAGTGACTGCAGAGCAAACACCTTTCAGTGGCAGAGCCTCCTCCTTCTAGATGTCTCAGGCTATGAACATCCCAAATTCTTAGTTTCTTCTGAAAATACAAAGCCTTGATTTTTTTCCTCTGCTTCTACAACCAGAGTGTGCTACCATCTGCATACCTCAATGCTGATGGTGGGGCTTCAGCCCTCGACTTTGATTTTCTCATATAATTCTAGAGATCCTGGATCCAGCAGCCCATCTTAGGGACGTTGCTTTATCATTGTGCATTTTTTCTACAGGCTGGTGACAGTCTGTGTGACACACAGACATGAGAGATGAGCAGGAGTGATGTTTCTGCTGTCTAACCCTACCGACAGCCGTGCAGATGCCTAGATTTGGGAGAAATGCTGGTTTTGGGGGGCTTTAGGGGTTGAATTATGCTGATAAGCTCATTCCAGGTATTGGTTTGAAAAAGACAGAATAATTTCTAGCTCTGGAGAAGGTGGACTTTCGTGAACAAATGATCCTTTCTGAGCAGGAAATGCTGTGTTCTTCAGACAGAGTGTGTCCTCAATAAGGCTTTTGTCTCCCTGACCCTGACATGACAAATTCATGTTCATGTTGTGGATGATCCCACAGCTGAGCCCAGCTCCTGTGCCCGTGCTAACCTCCGTTTGAAGAGGCAGCATCCCTCTCCAGCCAGCCCCCAAAGCCACTTCTGGCATTGCCTTTACTTACCATAAAATTTCTTAGTGAAGGATGGGAGAAAAGGCAAATTTTGGGGGAAAAAAAACCACCCAGAAAAATCTGGTCTCTGTGCTGGAGGCTGGAGACATCCCACAGCTGGAGCTGGGTGCTGCTGCTCCTTCTGGGTGGGTTTCTTTGGCTTCTTGATGGACTTTTTTGCCTGTCTTCCCCCCAGAAATGGACCAAACCCAGCAATTTCAGGTGCGATGCTGAGTACTCACCAGCCATTGCAGCTGCAATTTGAGGCCACCACTCCAGCCCTGACCTGGGGGTGACAAGCACAGCACTCCTTTGCCAGTCACCCTCCAGCTCTCATTTTAACTAATTAAAAGACTTTTGAGGCTTTTTATTTTGATAGCAATTGGATGCTTTCTGTTAGTTTTACACTGACCACTCAGGTTGGGTAAGGATATTTATTCCTGAGAACTTATTTAATTGGTAATTGCATTTTACTCAGCAAAAAAACCCCCACAACTTATTTTAAAGAAAAAATAATTAAAAACATCATTTTACTTTTGATTATTTGGGGATTAAAAACTATATTTAATCATCCAATGGATTTTTATTATTTTTATTCTTGTGTTATAGCCAGTGTACAGTGGTTTTATCTCCTCTTTGTACTTGCAATAACATATTATTTGACCATGAATCACTTTAATGGATTGAAACATAAGCATGTGAATTGAAAAATAGATACATTAGTCAAATCAATAAATAAATATGAAAATATATTTCTACTATGAAAAACCATCTTGGCTACTGTGTCCTCCAACTTGGACAGAGAAAGCTGAAATATATAGCTGTAAAATATGGCTTGCCGTGTCAACTAGCCAGTGCCTGCAGCCTAAAAGGAATTTTGAGCACTGGGTAAGTAGTATTTCATCAACAAAATCATAAAATAAAGACATTAAAATGAAGGAATGATTGAGTGCTGCAGGACGTTTGTAAAATCACCCTTCAGTCTGGGGCTGGAGTAGTTTAGTATTAGACATTGCATACTTTTCATATAAATTTGCTTACAAATAGCATGCCTTAACAAGCAATATTGCCAGACTGCCCCTGTAGCAAATATTTTTTCACTCTGTTGCTAAACAAACTCTACTCATGTATTCTACAGCTTGGCTGCGCTGGGTATAAATAATACATCTTTAATATTATAAAAAGAACACAGGGTAAACGTTCACGTGGAGTATTAAGACCTTCTAATGAGCCAAGGCAGGTTCTGAGCTGCTGGAAGGTCTGTCTCACGTCTTTGTCCTTGCGAAGGTCCATCCTTGTGGGTCTGCCTGACAACACGCTGGGGTAAATCCAAGGTGTCGTTTATCTCAGGGAAGCTTGGGTGGATTTACACCGTTCTTGGGGCAGAATACCACCTTTTTTTTTCATTTCCATGCATGTGGCCTTACTTATGGAAGGACTCTACCTTCGTATTCAACTTCAGAAGCCGATAAACAACCTTTAGGGCTATGGATCGGTGTAAGCAGCTCAATCAAATGGGCATGTTAATTGCTCGTCTAACACGGTCTAGAAAGAAGCAGGCTTCAGTGCCTTTTTTTAGCTGACATACAGTTCAGCAAAGAGGAGCTTTCAATTCCCTTTCAAGCTGCTAATTACTATACAAGAGAGCGACAAAAACACAGACTTCACCGAAGTTTATTTGCATTTTTCTCCTTTGACGTATTATGCAAATATTAAATTGTCGTTTGCATATGACAGGAGTATTTGATACTATTTTCCTTCAAGTGCCATCAAATGCTGATATAAGGCAAGAATGTGAAGCAACGTATGATGTGTTTCATGTGTTGCACGGGCTGCATCGTTACTCTCGGACTGATAACGTTCTGCATGTGAAGTAGATGTTGTATGTAGCCACCCCAGCTACCCTTGTAGAAACACCTTTGATATGAAATTTGAATTATGAACCTGCTGAAGCAGGCTGAAACTTCAGATTATAAAAAACCCAAACCACAGCCACAACAAGAAGTGATTGTGAACTGAGGAGCAACACTTTTTGCTTCGTTGTGGCAGAAAAACTGCAATATATTCACCAAAGCATCCATTAGAAGATATCAGGATAAGGCAAAATGCTGCTAAAAAAACCCCTAAACAACACTTTAAAATTTCCCTCTTTCAAGATCAGTCTCATTTGCAATTAATTTGGCCTGATGGTACCACATCTCCTCACTGGGACACCCTCAGAGGTGCTTCGTGGTGCGGCATGCCCCCAAGGAGGTGCTGGGCATCCCACCTTGCTAAGGAGGTCCAGCCAGGGGAACATCACTGAATTGGGCCCCTAACACAAATGTCTCCTGAACCTCTGCAAAGAATCACACTCCAAATTATTGTGTGGCTTTATTGTATTTTCAGCAATGTGCTTTGCTGGCTGTAGAGAGACAACTTGAGAGGTAATACCCTGGAATCTCTTCCTGTTATAGATGGCTGTAGCTCATATATATAATGTGATTATTTCTTTCATTAAAGGAACTAAATAATGTTATTAGATTTTGCTTTTTTTAGTGCATCCAATGGCGTATTTTACTGAGACTGGAATTATTCTTTTTTTCCAGAAATCCAGAGATCATTTATTATACAAAGCACCTTGCATTTACAGAAAAGAAAGGCAGCGGCTTTAGCTGTATTTCTTGTGTCTGCTTCCTCATTGCCTGAGTGTGAAAACTTTATTGCTCATTATCTACTGGGCTGTGATGAAGTGACAGATGATTTATTGGGAGCCAAAAACTGTGTTTCAATGGTGAACATTTTTATCCTTTTGTGTTGCAGCCTGCCAACCCCTCTAACTGCTGAGGCAACAAATAAAGAAAACTCACTGCTGGAGGGCCCTGTGACTATCACTCATAAATGTCCACATTTCAGATCCCACTCTGTTTCTAATTTGATTCAATTCCCTTTTGTTGCTTAAAAATTCAATTTGTTTAATTGAGCTGTTTGACAGTAAAATCTGAATTCCATGCATTTTAACCATTCATATTAAATTTCCCTCCACATAGTACTTTTATTAATGTGCTTTAAAAGAGGTCACTTTAATTTAAATTTGGTGACCTTACAAGCTTATAAAAAGATCTATATGCTATCCTTCTCAAACTGAAATTAAATTGAATAAATGTAAGATAATGTTACAGTGGATATTTCTGACTGGGTTTGGAGTTCTGCAGACATGAAACCCTGAGATGCTGGGAAGAGCCTGCGCCCTTCCCAGCCTGTTTTCCACGGAAACACCGATGATGGAGGAAGGAACTTCCCGTGCTGGGTCAAACGAACCATTAAAATCCGTGTACAGCTTAATACTGAAGCTGCAGGTTAGTGAAGTCGCTGTGTGTCTTTGTTTAATAAGTGCCCTGTCCCTGGATTGGGACATTTAATTTTAAAGGGGGCTACATAGTTCCTGACATTTAAATAGCTGAGCATCTTTTCCTTTAGGATTAATAAGAAATATTGGAACCGGCGCAAGGCTTTAAGATTTAGTAAACTTTAATCTGTAAAATTTAATAGCAATATCCAAGTCATTATGAGTATATAGGATGCCGTATGGCTTTACAAACACTTTTAAGCCATGAGTTATGTTACAAGAATGGGTTCGCTGTGTATCATTACGTCCAGGTAAATGCCGGGATGATGACATAATTGGTAGTTGGGAGTAAAATACAACCCCTGTAAAATGTTACTAAGGTAAACGTAGCGGGATTGTAATTCATTATACATAAACATGACTGGTAGTTATTTATCATGTTATGAAATAGAGAATAACCTGAGCTCGCTGGGTTTGGGCTGGTTCTTCATTACCTCACGTGAAATTGCGGCGGCGCTCTCGCCGCCCGGCTCTCTCCCTTTTATTTCCCCTTAATGATTTCCCAGCCCCGAATTGGCGCGAGGTTCCTTCCCCGCCTCGCTCTCCTCCGATGGCACTCTTGATATACAAAGTCCTAAAAAACTAGCCTCATTAGGAATGATATCCTGCCAGTTTCAGACACTGACAAATTTACGGCCTGGGATTAAAGGTCATATGGGCATTTCGGCCATTAAACCAGCCCCATTTCATAATACCCCGACCCGTAAGGAAATACATTCTCACACACAGATGCCCGTTATGTTAGTTTCTGCTAAAGACATACAGTAATAGTTTGAAAGCAACAAAAGCCTATTTTGTACCTGTTCAGCTTGCAAGTGTGTTAGCCCTAGGCTACTGTTTAACTTTTAACCCTCTTGTTCACACAGCGTACATGCATAAAACTACAATGTACCACATAATGAAGCGAAGCTAGCAACATTTGTTTTATACCGTTTGCTATAGGACACGCTTCTCTCTGGTTTTAAAATCAGTGTGGAAAACAAAACAACCCCCCAAAAAAAAAACACCCCACCCCAAACCAAGGGCGTCTTTCTATGAAATGAGTGATTATACTGGGTGTTTGTGGTTTTATTTTTAATAGCAGAGCCACTGTGCTTTCTGTATATTAACAGGGCTTCCGAGTAAAGAGAAATAATTCAGCACAAAATGATTTTGAAGAAAGAATTTCTTTTGCAATTCTTTTTCGGTGTCTGATTTTAAAACATTTTATCAAGCTTCCACTATATGTGCCAAACACTCTCTTGTCAGGTGTAGGATGAACTACAGTATAACTGTGAGATATTTCTTTCCCTCATAACAATCTTGAGCCATAGCCCGTGATGAATTATTTGTACCATCACAAGGAAATTCCCCTCTTCTGCACTTAAACCCGGCAAAATTACACACAATTGTAGCTGAGAAAACATCTGATGTGACAGCTGTATAGCACACGGAGATCCATTGGTCCATTGGTTAATCAGCAGATTTTAATAGTGCTGGGGAATATGTGGTAGCGGTGTCCTGAATTAGAAATGGCTCTGTGTTCTCGCTAATAGGACAAACCTTCTACCTGTAGATGAAGGATTCCTGCTGTTTTAATGCTTCAAATGCTTAAAATTTAAAAAAAAAAAAAAAAGGGGGGGAGAAAAAAAAAAAAAAAAGCAAGAAGAATGTGGAAAATCTGCCATAATTCAGAACACAAAAAGGAAATCCTGCGGATGAGTCAATTATATGGTTCTTAATGATGGTTCAGCCTGGAGGCCTTCTGTGAGGAGTGGAGGAAATAGTGGGAGATTAACTTGGTTAACCTTCTCCCATGTCCCTGTGCTGGGCAGGTACTTTCCTTACCCTATTCCCTCCTCGTTAGCCCGTGTGGTTATTTCCCACTTCAGTGGGGGACAGCTTGAATTTCTACAAGCCTGTCCCAAATTCAGTGTACATTTGCTCTTTGCTTTCCATACTAATAGTTGAGACAGTACAAAGATTCCAGTGCTGCATCAGAGAGTGGGATGTACAGGGTTGGGTTGCTTCTGCCCATCATCATTCATGTATCTCATCATATGCTCAGGAAAATTAACACCATGGTTTTCTTAGGCAGCTCGTTATTAGGGATATATCCTTGAAATTAGAAATCTCCCCAAGATTAAAAGTAAAACCTCAGAGGCATCTGAAGACAGCAGTATCTTTAGTGAGCTGGAGGCCTGGCCAAGTGCAATAATGCTAATGATAAATAACCATCATTTATTTTTATACACGCCCGTATCATTTAGGACCTCATAGTGCTCCACAATAAAATCAAAGAAACATTAACTTGAAGTAAACAAATGACAAAACAAACATTAGCAGATGGGCAAATCAACAACAAAAATAAACAAATCAGCAGGTCAGAGGCTCGGATGTGGGGGTGAACAAACACGTTTGGAAATGGGAAACCCATAAGAAAGGCCAAAGACTGAAACCTGCTCGTGCCCCAGTGTGTGCATGGCACCCTCAGACACCTTCAGATAACATTATGGTGCCATTAACAAAGCAAACTCCTGTATTCTAATTTCCCAGTGAGAGCTACGTGTTTGGAGCATCACCTTTCTTTTCCCCCAACCCAGAAGTTCCTGAAGCATCTCCTGGAAGCCTTGTCTACAGTCACAGCTGGATGGAGACTGAGGTGGACAGTGGCAAACTGCAGAATTCTGGGCTCTGCTGATGCTTTTTTGACCCACCTTCCTTTCTGATACCCTGATTTAAAGAGAATGTTAAAAAGAACATTGACCTTTGGTGTGGGGAATGGGGCTTATGTGTTTGCATATGCCAGGGGCCATGGAACTCTCATGTGCCCGATTCCCACTAAATTCATGGTCCATAGGTGAGCTATGGTTGGCATAAGCACTTTTTTGTCAGGCAAGTAGGATCTTGCTGCTCTATGGAGAATATTATTATTATTTACTGCTATTGCTGATACTTACCTGTAGTACAGTTGGACCTAAAACTTTATTACACTAAGCATCAAATAAATGCTTACTGGAAAATCCCTTTCTCTGAAATGAGGGAAAAAAATGTCTTGACATTCCATTTAATTAAATAAATTAATTGTGATTCGTTATTCTCACTGTATGGTAGCAGCCCCTATAGCTAAATGTGAGGGACTGTAAAAAATACCTGGCATGCCAACAGACATGAAACCCATTGGCCTGTGATGGCAGGAGATTTTGAGCATAACCTTTTTCCTTTTGTTTTTATTTAAAGCCTGAAAAGAGATTCTTGAGGCGGGGAGGTACTTCCACCTAAGTCTTGTTTAGTCTCCAAACAGCATGAAAGCTCAGGGGAGAGGGGTTCTTTGCTCCTCATGCCACCCCCTTTGTGTCCATTTGTCTTTGAGAAGAGCCTGCTTTTGGTAGGTGATGATCATCTGCTAATGGTTTAGCCAGAGACTTTGAATAAGGACTGTGCTTTCTTTTAGAAATGCTGTTAGCAGTCTGTATAAGGAGAGATGTTTTGGACTGGCATGTGGAGGGCCAGTATTTCAAACTCATTCTGGATTGAGATACACCCAAATTGTGACATGTGTAATTAGAAGCCACTTGAAAACTTGGCTAAAACATTTAGCTCTGTGCAACAGGAATGCATAATTAAAATCACCATCCATTGTCATATACTGGTTCTGTCACTCCCTTCTGTCCTGGTTCTGGCCAGGCCAGGGTTGACCTCCCCAGTCAGCCAACACAGGTGAGCTGAGTCAGCCCAGGTGAGCTGAGTTAGCCAGAGCTGTTTTCCACACCACCTGACACCACTTGCCCATAAAAGCAGCTGGTTGGGGAAGGGTTGGGGCTGTTTTTTGCCTCTAGGACAGTTGGAGTGTGGCTGGGACCTCAGGTTGGTCAGTCGGTTCTTACCATCAGGTCAATCAGGTACTCTGTGTTAGCACTGGGTGGAAGTGTAACTAGTCATTATTCTTCTGTGTTCACTTTGATATTTGGCAGTAAACTGTCCTTATCCCAACCCAAGGAGGGTCTGCCTGTTTCTTCTCTGGTGTGAGTGAGAGGCTTGGTGGGCATTTGGCCTCTAGCCGCCTTCCTTGCTGGAGAAGGATTTGTGCTTGCAGTTTTGCCTTTAACAGCATCTCATGTAGGTGCAAAAAAAAAAATAGTAGTGAAAAAAGTACCTGTGTACTGACTTGCCTTTGCATGTTACTGGTCCTTACTGGTACTGGGAGTGAGGCTCTCACTGTGTTATGCGTTGTGAATGTTGCTTCTGCACAGCATGCAAACCTTCACGTTGGGCAAACAGACACCAGACCTGGATGGGGAAACAAACAGCTAACCACTATTGCCTTTGAGCAGGGTAAGCAGCACCAATACAATAGCTTCTGAACCATCTTCTGCAGGTGTCAGCACTGTAACAGAGGTTACTTCTAAGGGGGAGTATGAAGCCTTCAGGATGGAAGGAAAAGAATAACAAATAGCTGAACTGATGCAGTTCATAACTATGAACACAGTTACACTGGGATGGAAGCTGACTGAAAACACAAAGCATTTTTAAATGCTTTTAAAAAGCGTAAAAAGATACCTCTGAGCATGTTTAAGCCTTTTTTCTTTTGCCTAATTTCTGTCAGGGCCAGCCTTAGAGATGAGGTCAGCAGGAGCAGAGGCAGGATGGAGCCTGGGCTGCTGTGCTGCACCACGCCTGGGATGCTCGGCTGGAAGCGCATCACCCGTGCAGCTCCAAGGAAGAGATAACCAGGTATCATGAGCCAGACAATCAATCCATAGTCACTACATTTAGATTATTTAATGCCACGAAAGTAAATAAGTGATGATTAGCAGATGGACAAATCTAATGCACTCTAATGCACTGGAGCAGCCATAAAGCATGACTTGTCCCCCGAGCTCATGACAGTACCTTTCCTTTGCGACTTTGGGCACTGTAAGACTAAGAAACGCTGTTGACAGACATGTTCCAGGTCATAGAACAAGATTGCATGATCAATACTGTTGAAAGCAAACTTCAGGTCCAGAAATACAATTCCCGACATTGAGGTGACAGGAAGATGCCACCAGCTGCCTCCGTGCGGAGCCGCTGCCAGTGCCGTGCTGTGGGGTCTGCAGGGCTGTGCCTTGCTCTGGGATGCTTTGGATTAGTTTCAGGGTTGGTTTTATCTTTGTTGTGATACCACACAGTGTATCACAGGTGTCTATGGGGAATGGGGCCCTCAGAAACGGAAGGTAAGGTGCTGTCTGGTCATGCTGCTCTCCCCAGTGTCTGTGTCTGCATCGCCAGTGCGTTTTGGAGATGTCATTTCACAGCCAGGAGAAGAAATGCTGTGGCTTTGTAAAATGCATATTTAACATGAAAGCATTAAAACATTTTACTCATATTCATAACCTTTACATGTACTTAAGTGTTTGAAAAGGGGAAGACAGGAAATAAAATTCGTGCCTTTAGATGTCTGCATTTTAACTATTTCCCAATCAGATTATTTTGCATGGAGCAATACATTCCACAACCTGAGTACAGAAGGCTGCACTTGGCACATGCATAGATGACACTAAAACTGGCATCAGAGGTGGCAGAGGTTCACAGTTTGCAGGGAGACATGCAAAGGTATGAACGAGCACGTCTGTCTGCTGATGAAATTTATGTGAATGGCTTGAGCGCTGCTTGGAGGGCTGTGGCTGGACTCATCTCTCATTTCCATCCATTGTATACACGTTGTGCTTTGCTGAGTTTGTGGGCACAGGTGGTCCCTAACTCCACGCTTGAGGAAGCATTTTTGATGGACAGTAAATAGCAAGAAGTGGAAATGCTTTATTCGGTGTTTTAGCCTGCACAAAGAGATGGGGCTCAGCGTTCCCAGATATAACCTTACCTCGTTAAAACACTGTGTGTAGGGAAGAGAGCAGCTGAAAATTGGGAATGCATCCTGGAAAAAACATCCGCCTGCCTGGAGGGTGAGTGGTACAGCATCCCCATGCACGGCGTGGCTCACAGGAATGCTTCTGTTACAAAGGTTTATTTCCCTCTCTGTGTAACTTGGAAAAAAAAAATTCACTCCACACTCAGACTTGGCATTTAAGATCTCAGTCTGTATTTAAATGTTTTATAGATTTAAAAAAAAGAAAAAAAAATTGTGCTATTTTTAAATTGTAGAGAAGGAAAAAAAATAGAAAGAATATTTTTTTCTCCTTGTCTTTTGCTGCTCCTTGTCCTTCTCTCACAGAAACCTTTGTCTACGGGGAGCTCTGCACAGACAGCTGCCTGCTGGAGAGGAGCCTTCAGGTTTTAAGCCCAGGTGAAGTTTGGGTATCCAAGAGCAGACTCACTATAAAAACATTGCTCAGTATTAAAGTGAGAACCAGTACCAAAATCTGCCTTTACCTCCAAATTCAGGCTCTGGTAATTTCTCAGAGTTTGAGGCACTCAAACCTGAAGTTTTGGGTTGAATCCAACCCAATAAAAAGCACTATGTTTTATTTCTAAGCCAGCAAACTGCTATATATGTTTATGCTTCTCACCTTGCTTGATAAAAGATCAAATCCTTCCTGTCACTTGATTTTCATCTGGAGGTTTCCTACCGAGCATACAGCGTTGCAGGCTCTGCTTTCCTAAAGAACCACTTAAACTGGGCCAGCACTGTTTTGCATGTAAAACATTGACTGCACTGGAATACTTCTGATGTGCCCATGGCACAGACCCCCATGACCCAGCCCCCTGAATTTTTAGCTTTCTGAATGTCTTTTTCTCAACAGAACAAACCTGGGAGCTCTGAAGTCTCCTTAAGCCTCAGAACTTGTCAAGTCTTATGCAGGTGCTTAGTTGTAAGCACTGGGTCATCCTGAAGAAGTCTGTGCTTACGTCCAGCAGTGCTTTAACCGGGAGGGCTGGCGGTGGTGGTGACCATGGAAGGTCCACCTGCAAGGAGCTGAAAAGACCTGTCCCTGCCTGTCCCCAGCAGTAAGGTTTGCTTCTGCAAAATGCTTTTTGTGCTGGCCTGGCCCCCCAAACTGGGGCAAACCCTTTATTTTCTCTCTTTGCGGTCACCCGTACCTGTTTCTCATTCATGCCTTCCAAACAAGTGCTGTCGTAGGAGAAAATCCTGCCTCTTTTTAAAGGCAAAGCTATTGTAAGGGAAAGAGTTGCCAGCACAAAAGCACCTGGGCGGTCATCAGGAGCTCCTGTAGCTCATGGAAGGGATTGAAATGGCATAAACAGAGATGCCAAATGTTTACAATGTGCCCACACCGCTCAGAGGTTGTCCACGCTCCCGTTGTTCCTTACACCATTTCAATCATGAAAGCATCTTTGGGTGCCTGAAGGCTTAAAGCTTTTTTTTTTTTTTTCCTAAAGGGAATGTGGGTACATTCACAGTCTCCTTCCTGGAAAGCACCGTAGTTATTATCTAGGCATTATTATCCCTATCCGCTCACGGACAGACAACTCAAGGTGAAAGGACACGGCAGCATCACGCGTGGGCTCAATCCGTACGAGTGGGTCCTTGGAGAGGCTCACCCGGGGCAGGCTCAGCGCCTTGCTGGGATCAGGACCACTGCAGCAGGGCAGCCCGGCCCCAGCTTTCCCCAGGAACACCGGCGTGCTTCCGCCCAGCGCTCCTCTCCCTTCCCTCGGCCGCCTTTATGTCCCCAGCATAAATCCTCTTTACTCGGGCTTTGTGTCTGGGGGCCGGCAGCGGCGTTTGTTCCCAGACGAGGTGCAACGCCGAGGCTGAGGGGAAACTGCGGGAGGGGGAATACATGCATATCTCTATCTCTCTATATATATATTTATACAGGTATAAATACATTAATACAAAATATATGCACCCCCTAACCATGCACAGGCACGGAGGGAGATTTTACCTCCAAATTGTCAGGCTTTAATAGATTTAAATCAGGCTCTTAACGCTATTTTAACATATTTTTTTTGTGCGTGTTTAGTAACAACAGTCATCTTAAATTGTAGTGGCACATGGCCAGAGGGAAGAGAGGTGTTAATGAGACTCACTATAAATGGAAGGAGCTCGGGAGTGACAGTTTTCCGGAGCACTGTTGGCATCGGATCGAAGAGACAGGTGGTGGCACAGGGCTGACCGATCACCTCAGATAATGATGAAAGAGGAGTGACAGGGGTGAAAGATTCAAGGACCACTGAAGAATGGCGCGGGGGAAGGCAGGGGCCATCAGCCAGCCCCAACAGGCACGGCCAGCTCCCCGCGCGCAGCTCGCCCCGGTGAAATATGAGAGGGGCTGATAAGGGGGAAGCAGAGCATTATCGATATCAGATGTGGAAATGAGTGGACTTAGTAACCTATCTACCATTTGGAGTAAGTATTTACGGTTTCCATGACCAGAATCAATCAGGTTTGAAATTCATTCTTATTTGGCAGAGGAAATGTGCACTTAACCTTTACATTCGGGGTCTGCTGATGAATATTGACCTAGAAAAATATCCCAAAGGTGTTTGGTCCGACAAAAAGTTATTTAATAATTTGGTAAATGATTGCTGTACTGCAGGGACTAAATATTTAGATCAGAAATCCTAACTTTAGATGGGTGCCGGACCAGGGTGCAGATTATTGCTACACTGAGAGCCCTCCAACCTCTCATCAACCAGCCATAAATCAGGGGGATGGAGGAGTTCAGACAGAGCAAATTCTGGTGACAGCCACGTGATGGACTCACAGGGGAGAAAATGAAAATTCATTCCCTGACAACCTGCTACAGGCTGCAGGTATGGCAAGGGGGAGAAGCTAAATAGATCTGTATCAGCTGCGAGGATGGCAGACCCCCATCATATGGAAATGCACGAGGAGGGTAGGTGAAACCAGAAGCTGCACACAAAATGCTAAAACGTCAGAGCGGCTGAATCACCTGAGCAAAGATTATATAAAAATGTAAATTGCCTGCTCCTGACCCAATCGCGTTTCAAAATGAAGGGACAAAGAGTGACAGGAAAGGTGCTATTATTACAGATTCAGGGTGATGCACAGTCACCGCTCAGATTCCTCTTCGGCAGCGGCTGGGAGGCAAGCTCAGGCGCTGCGAATAATTTCCCTGCAACTGCCCTCTCCTATTTATACACCCGATCCGAAGGCTTTGGGGATGAAGGGAAACGATCCGATGGATTTTAACTGGCTTCCAAGCAGGATCCATGCAAATCTGCTCTACGTGGGGATTTCAATCCCTGATTATTTTTTTTTATTATTATTATTTTTAATCTAACCCAACTTAGCCAAAGATTTTTCAGTGTGAAGTGAAATATTAAATTCACTTTAAGAAAGATTATTTTATAAAGCTGTTCTTGCCTGTGTGAGAGTAATGATCTCAAAGACGGGCAGGAATTGCTCAGAAATGCACAGACTGCTTGGCTTTACAAAAGATCTTGCTAATGGGCTAGATCAAGTATTGTTATCCCTAAAATTAAATGCCGGTGTTTAAAACTCCATTTTTATAAGAAGAACTTGCCATTAATAATTTTTAAGGCCCTTGATTAAATAACTAAAAGTGCATTATTATCAGGCTAATAATTATTTCAGATATGCTCAGATTTTGGTCATTTTCCCTGCATTATTATGGCACAGAGGCAAAATTTCACTCATATATTTGACTTAAATGACAGTCTTTTGGGATTTGCAACAGAAATTATAACTTCTGCTGCAATTTACATGTTAAGTTCTGTAACCCCGTGATAGTTCAACCATTTGTAAAAGAACAGTAGGTGGCCTGGTGGTCTAATATCCAATGAATAATTTTATCTTACATCAAGCACAAGGTCCAGTTTAATGTTTCATTACATTAAAATTGCACCGGGTGACATAAACTTTGTAATTAAAAAAGCATAACTTTCCCAAAATGGTACAGATGACTCTCATGAAAAAATCAGCATGTTTAATCAAGCCATTACGTCCCCATAAACCGTGACCGGTTTCGTGTGTACGAGGGGCTACCTGTTGCAAACAAGTTGTGGTTATTGTCACTGTCTGCTTGGGGATTTAATTCCTCAATATTTTGCATCCAAGAAGTCACATGCCTGGCAGAAGGACACACAAAAAAAACCCACCCCACAGCAGAAGACAAGGTGCCCTAGCTGCGGGATGCTGGCTCCCTTGGGCGCAGAGGTGGATGCTCCTTGGTGCTGTTGGACCTCTCAGGCTGTGTTCGCTTTTGGGGGAGCCAGCGAGGTGCTGTGGCCTGGTCGAGCTCCTGTGTGTCTAGAGAGGCTTTGGAAAGCGTGTCCTCCTCCAGAGCAGCGCAGGGGAGGGGGTGAGCTGCCCCCCCGGCCCCAGGGGTTCGGAGATGCACCGCATCCCTGGGAGCAACCCCCAGGGCACATCAATCTCCACTTCGAATTGCTTCTTAATGGCCCGAGAGCTTTCCAAAGGGAACCGCGCCACAGTACGGTTTTGCATTAGCTTTTATTTGTCTTTCCAGATATTACCATTAGTCATCGTTAGTTATGAGGCAATGGCAGATATCAATTAGAAGATGAAGTATGACTGAAGTCACGTGCAAGGTGGTAATGGAGCTACAGCAGAATTAGCTGCTGGCGGCACCGCGACGCGGGGTCTCCGCGACCCACGCTCTGCTGTGGGCATTTTGGGCTGGTTGGGCTGGCACAGCCGACTTTGGCTTTGTTTCATATCCCTTCCTTGTCTTTCAGCAGGGGGAGCGGAGTCAATGAACACGTCCTTGTTGAGCCGGAGCAGTTTTTGGACTTAATAGACCAAAGGTATGTCATACCCATCTGCGCTGAGATCCTTGCTCTCTTTCACCCCAAATTAATTTCTTTCCCATTTCAAATTTAAATACTTAATTAGTCCACAGGTATAAACAAGAGCCGGAGGAGACTGCTGGGGGAAATGTTGGTCCTGGAATAAAAACCGTACTAAAAGAGCTGGAAGACACTCTCTAATGTCTCGAGATGGTTCCAGTCGTTGCTTCCTAAATCATGGTCTCTGAGCTGATGTTCGGAGAGCGCTTTGAAGGGCAGGTAGGTAATGGGAGTTTCATTGCACAGATACGCTTATTGTCATAATAGAAAAAACAGAGTAATTGCAAGGGGTTCAGGAGACCCGATATATCTCAGTACTCGTGTCAGATACGGTTCACTAGATGCAGCATTAATTGATGCATTATGTAGCATTTGTTAAGATACATTACCTAGCTATTTTTTATTGTTCATTGAGATAAAGGGTGGTATTAACCCCAGCTTTTCTGTTGATGTCGTCTTTGGGTTTTTTTTTTCTCCTCAAGATACAAGGGTGGCACGAGATGGAAAGACAAACAGAAGGTGCAAGATGCCCACAGAAAAAAAAAGTTGATTTTTGAAAACACCATGACACTCCCCCCTCCACCACCTGCACCAGACTTCCAAGCCCCCCAGAAGCCTTCCCAAACCCCATCCTCTTTTTATTGACCCCAGGTTTACTGAGCCCAGGTGGCAGGAGCCCCCGGTCTGGTTTCCCAGCTGGGTGCGATGCTGAGTTACATCTCTCCCTCTGTGCAGAGGGTGCGAGCCAGCCAGCGTGCTGCAAATACGCTGCATGTTCTAAAAATAAAAGCCTGGATTCAAACATGATGTATCTCCTTTGATTTCCATACAGATACACCAGGAATGAATGTATCTATTATGTCGGGGTCTGCTGGAATGTTAATTTTGAAAGTAATTTCTCTCAATCTATAATTATATCTTCTTTGTCAGAAAGTAGGAATTTCTTAGAGCAAAAGGGATTAATCTCAGTCACTGTTTTCAAACAGTTTGAGTTAGGTAGTTTCTGTAAGACTATCATTTCTTTTCTTTTAAGCCAGTTAAATTTTGCCTGAGGCGAACATTTATACCCGGAGTAAATCTTACTAAAATTAAGAAACAGAACATACAGCTGCCCTTATTCCTGGCCCACAGATGTTACCAAAATCTGATTAAAAAACCCTTAATCTTCTGCTGCACCTTTTCATTAGTGTAATAATCATTTTTGCCAAATATCTGGCAGAAGAGGGTGGAAAAAAAAGTGAAAAATATGAGGTTTTGATGATCAGCATCTTTGAAAAGACTCGTTGAACCTAGTGGGAGAAATGAGGACTTGGGGTAATCCATGTGCTGAAATATTTTTGCTTCTTTTTCTAGAAAATGTGCAATTTGGTCAGGCAGAAAAAATTGAACAGAGCCTTCCAAGCAATAAATCACTGGATTGCTGGTGACATTCATACAATGCGGATATAGTGTTAACTGTATGAGTCAGACAGCCCTTACTGCACTCAGCCTGTTCCTAGGAGGTGACCTTGCCACGGTGTAGTAATCAATCATTCTGGCACAGGACACACTGTTTTTGTTTAATATTACACTATTGGAATATATAGTAAACAAAGTGCAAAGGAAATTTCGAAAGCAAGCACTATATAAGGTGTGCTGTAATATTTTGCAGCCTGAGGAGTGCCAACAGCATACTCGGCGTTGTATGTGTGCCTCCAGATTACTAACTTCAGGCTGTTAGCAGCAGCAAAGCATATGTGACTATGCTCAAACACTTCAACTGTCTGCACAGCTCGAGAGGAACAATTCAATGGAAATATGAAGTTAGGATTACAAAGGAAAAAAAAAAAAAAAAAACAAAAAAGAAGAGATTTACTACCAGAGACACTGCAGCCTAACATTTCTTATTTTGGCACTTTTATACAGTGTATACATCACAATTTTCCCAGCCAAATGATGGAACAGCAACATCCCCGAACTGCCTGGGAAAAAAAAATAAAATTAAGCAAACAAATCTTAATTAACTAGTAAAAATTCTTTTAGTGTACGATAAGCGAAGTGTCGCTGCTTATAGCCAAGAGGTTATATTGGATTTCCATGCATGAGTTATACCATGAGCCAGTTAATTCATGAAGTTTGCTGTCAGTGAATAGAGTAAAGGAAGACAAAGGCAAACTCTTTTGAATGAAAGCACCCTAAGTGAAATATATTTGGTTCTTACTGTTCTCACATATAGTAGAGATGAAAGATAATGCAGCAGTAATTGAGTATATAAAACTACCTTGTCAGAGAGGTAGCATTAATGTCGAGTTTGTTCTGGATTTCTGTGAGTGCAAACTGCTACGTACACGCTGCAAAGAGGTGAAGAAGCAAGTCTGTTATGCCCAAGATTTCGTTAGGTATAAATGTGGACACACATCATTTGTTTTTTTCCCAATACCGCAGCCTACTTTTATTTACCTGTGGTCCTGGAGCCACTGGTGAGCCATGTGACATTGAGAAGTGATCTGGGACACTGGCTGGGGGGGACTAGGAGCACCCATGTATGAAAAGCCATACATGCTCACATGTATGAAAAGCCAAACAGCTTGAGAAGGGAGGAAATGCAAGCAGTGAGCAGGCAAAGTTTTGGCCCCGGATTGCAGAGGGAGACTGCAGTTGTGGTGACACTTTTCCAAGGTGATCTGTAGGTTTTCTTCAAAAGGGATTGATGCTCTTTCAACTTTAAACAGTGGAGAAACACTGCTCTAAAGTGTCCATCACCGGGAGATGAATTGTGCTTTCATAGCAGCGTGCCCTGCTGGAGCAGGGTCGGGGCTGCCTGTGTGCAGCAGTGGGGCTGCACTGCTGCCGACCCCTCCTTGGCCGTCCTGGGTGACTGGAGGTGCTGCTGGCCAAAACCTTCCTGTTTTCAGTTTTCCCATAGTGTTTGGGAGGTGGAAAACATTTGGATAATGCTAATGCTTTACCCAATTTTCAAGTGGTTCCTGGGGCAGTGTGATGAGTCCCACAGTGAGAATCATGGTCCAGCCCTTGGAGGTGAATGAGATGGGCAGAGCTGACCCTGCACCATCAGCAAGGTCTAGCCATGAGAAGCTCTGTCCGTAGTAGACTTAGAGCTTTAGAAGCAGTGCCAACACCTGCAGGTCTGGCAGACTCTACATCCTTCCTTCCAGGCCCCAAATGCCTCCGGAGTGATTATAGGTTGCACAACCTGTGAGCCATCAATGCCATGCACCAGGAGGACAGAGCTGCACATGGTTATGGTTATTTCATGCCTGGGTAAAAATAATGTTGCAGCATGATGTTTCAGCCTGTGCCACAAGTTTACTCTGTATTTGCTTGTGCATCAGAGCCCAATTCATTTCTCCTATGGGCAGGTTGTATGTGGCAAGCCCTATCAGCTGACCCACAGAACACGAATGTGCCGTTATTATAGGTCTATGTATTTCATATCGTAATTATTGATTGTCCTTCTGAAGGAGTCAGAAGGTCCTGGCATCACACAGGGCTGGTTGTTTTCAAGGGAAAAAAAAAATATATCACATTGCACCGAGCCCATAAATGTGGGGTGCATGGGAGTGAGCTCAAATTCTGAATTCTGGGTTTTCATCCAGTGTTCATATTTCTGAATTTCAGCCAAGAAAGGGAAAAAAGGGGAAAGAAGTATCTAAGTGCTCTCTCAATTTGTCCATGAGCTCATAGCTTTCTTTAGTTTCAATATATATGCAACAGAAGGTCAGAAAACCCAGCATTCTAGTAAAACCTCAAGTCAGTGTAGGTTTACATGGGTGTACCTGAAAGGAGATCTTGGCACAGTATTAGGGAAAGCGGCAAATTAAATACGTTTCCCAGGATATTTAATTTTGCAATAAAGTTCTTGGCAACAACATTTTTGTTTATCTGCCATCAAGGTTACAAAACAGGCTGATGCTGTTTTCCTGAAAGAAAGTATTGCAGAAATAAGTGCCAGTTGTGTTAAAAAAAATGCATTTTGAGACTTCCAGTAAAGGCGTTTCAGAGAGGTCCTGCGCTGCTTCGGCGCTAATATTAAATTACCACGAAGATGCTTGCTGTTAGATGCTGACTGCTAATGTTGATTTTTATTTTCGCTGCTTAATCAATCCACACATAAAGGTATCTAGTGGAGATGGTAATGTTTTACATTACATGAGCGTTCGCTACGCGCTGTAAGCCTTCACATGAATAACGAGCAGTTATTAGAAGATGCTCGACTTAAAAGTTCTGCTTAAACTTAACATCCTCTGCGTTAATCCAAACAAGGAAGCCCAGGGAAACACACTACCAGGTTAACCTGGATTCAGTGCACAAACTCCATAAAACCCCCGTGCAGGTTCCCTCCCAGAATCGCATTACCTACCTATTGCAATGCCTCAAACCAGTTGGGAATGATCATTTTCGCTCCAGTACCGCTACGGTGTCCCACCTCCTATAGCAGTAATGGGTGTCAGGTACTGTTTGGACTAGAAAGGATTAAGCTATCACCCCCCTGCTGTGTGTTAATTTATTGCTTCAGACATTTTCATATCTGATTCATTTTCGCCCTCTCCGCTGCCGCTTGGCCAAGTTGTGGGTCTCAGAGGCCGGAGCTGCCAGCAGCCAGCACCGTGAAGTGGCTTTGGTCTGGGGGCACGGCGCCGGCATCGCCGGGGGACAACGCGGCCGCACCGGCCCCGCGTGGGCACAGCCAGGCAATCTGTCGAGGTGCGACACGGGAGCCAAACCTTAAGAAACAAGAAGGGACATTGTGACACCATCTGAGATCCCAGTGCTAGACATCCTTCCTTAATAGTGTCATTTCCTCAAGAAAATAAAGGGTCACCGCCACACACAAACTACAGAACAAACCTTGTGTTGAGGGTATATATTTTTTTTTTCCCACTTTTTACTTTTTTTTTCCTTCCCCTTCCCTGGTTTTGTTCGGTGATTATGTAGAACCTGCTGAAAAGGTGTTTATTTCTGTTTGTAAATTGAATGCGCTGGGTGTTTTTCTCCAGCTTTGCCCCAGGCTCTGTTGGATGTGATGATGGAGCTGGAAGCCGAGGCAGACACCGGAGGAGCGTACGCGGAGGGAATCTGGCTGCAAAACAAAGCCCTGTTTTGTCATTTTGTGCCTCTCCAAAGTCCCACCCCACGCAGGCAAAATGTGAGTTAATATACCTTCAAACAGGATGAGTGGAAGTGAAAAAGAAACGTGTAAAAATAAACAGCAACCTCACTGGAAACGCCACGGCCATCCCCAGCATGGGGGTGCAAAGCAAAGGGGCCACCAGACACAGACCAGAACCGGCCCCAGAGAAACTACCCCCATCCCACCACCCCACTCCACTCCCTCTCACCTCCCAAAGCCACCCATCCGGGATAGTTTTCCCAAATCCCTTTTCTACCCCATCTGTGATGCACAGGCGATGGAGAACCTCACCCTGTGGTGCACGTGTTGCACACGGACACCTTGGCTGGTTTAATTTCACACATATCTATTGCACATACACAAATAAATTCTCCCATAGCATTTTATTGAATTTCTAGTAAGTTGGCAGACTAAAGTGATTTTTAACACTTCTCAATTGGATTTATGATTTCTATGTCATCCACCCTGCTTCTGACATTAGGAAATGTTCAACATGAGGGAATCATTCACTGGTTCTTTTAACTACACTATAAAACATTTTAGTCTCCTTTCTTTCAGAAATCCATAAATGGCTAATTTAATCACAGCCTTACAGCAGAAACCCTCAGTTTCTTCTGCTAATTATGCGGCTGAGTTTTGGTGCTTAATCATTATGATATGGTGGGGACAGGTTGGGAGAGGGCTGTCAGGAGTTGGTCACTAAAGGCCAGATCATGACTTGGTTTCTAAAGCATTGAGGATCACCTGGGCTCGGCTCTTCTCCATGGGGCATGCAGCACAGCATCCCAAGTCAGTGTTTTTTGGGAGAGCCAGACAAACCCAGGAGGTTCCTGTACTACACTGCTCCAAAGCTGAGATTTTCCAGCTCTCCAGAGCAGTCACTTACTCTTACCCCCACGTGACCTACTTTGTTTTCCTGGCAAACTATGCCTGAGCCAGCCACAAGAAAAGCTTTACAAGCCATGTGCACTGCGGTGTTGACTGAGCTTTCCTTCCTCCACCCTCCGTCCAGCCAAAGCAGGTCTGAATTTCAAAGGTTCCCTGAGCTGGGCAGCAAGAGGGCTGACGGCTGTGGGAAAGTACCACAAACTGGAGAATCACAGCTCTTGAACCCTTTGCTCTTCTGGCCTCCTGAAACTCAAGCACGTAGTGCCTCGTGCTTTCCTATGAGGTTACTCACTGAAGCACTGCCTTTTCTTTGCTCACACCACTTACACCTTGGCGCAAGTGCTACAACCTTATTCCTCCCTTGCAAACTACAAGTTGGAGCTACATCCATTGCCCTCATCATTCCTAAATCGGGTGGTTCAAAGCCAGGATCAGGTCAAACCCCTTTGAGGTTTCTGGTGATGTCACGGGTTGGTCCCTCTCCTTGCAGGGACAGGCTGCATCCAGACTTGTGGCTGCTTGTGAGTTGGGCTGTGCACGTGGATCACTCCCTGATGTTAACGTTGAAGGACATTTTGGAGGCTGACTGGGCATGGTTCTCAGGGTTCGGGGAGCTGCTGCACCTCCTTACTGCTCTGCATACAGGTTAGCAGGGATCTCTGGTCAAAATCTTTGGGTTATAAAATAAACAAGGAAGAAAGAAGAGGTCGATGGCTGCATTAAAATTACTACCCAGAGGAAAGCTTTTAAAACTGTTTTAGTGGTTTTATTTGCACAGATAAATGCCTAAACCTTTGGAATCTGTATATGGTTTTATTGAAAGTCATTTGATAAGGTAATTGCCAAGATCCACCGTTCTTACAATTTTTCATGTTTTGTGGTTTATGGAGTGATTAATTTGTTATACAAACATAACTTCTACATTCTGTCCGACCCCAAATATCCCTCAAAACCTAGATCTTCTATGTATCATCCCTTAATTCCCACCAGCAGCTGTATCTCTTTCTAGCAAAAGTATACATATAAAAATTGAATATGA
>VZTU01005323.1:245748-285748 GCA_013400835.1 Zapornia atra
GGGGGAGAAATGCCTTCTGTGTGGGACCTCTGCCTTTAACTTTGAACAGCACCAAGTTTTTTGTCTCCCCCCAAACTTGTTAACCTGCTCGTGCAGGTCTTGCAGGTATGTGCCCTCCTTTGCCTTCCCTGGGACATCCTAAGGTGTGGCAGTCTCTGTAGTGCAACCTGTTTTATTATCACTTTTTGATAGTTTTAAACATATTATTCACTTTTTAAGGAAAACAGCATCTGTTATGACAAGACCACAGCACACCCTGTCACAGGTCTTAGCCCACCTCTGCACGCTCTGGTCTGTTTGCCCACCCATCACCTCTCACATTCGCTGCTCTCTCCCCTCCCATCCTCAGCCTTGCTCCCTTCTCCTTCCCCCCACCCCTGCTCATCCCTTTCAGGGGTGTTTCCTGCACCCATTCCCACTGCCTTCTTGCAGCCCCTCTCTCCCACCCCGACAGCACAGGCAGTGCTGCGCTGACGTGGCACCTGACGGAGAATCCCGGTTTGCAGATGTCACCACACACACCAGCTATATTCCATCCTGAAACTTATCTTAATCTGTAATAATCAATATCAGCATGCGGAGCCATATGCACCATTAACTACAATTTACATCTGATAATATACTGTTTTTCTTCATTAAGATACAGCTCCCATCATGACATGCTTACTTGGGGAAACGCTCGGTGATAGAGAGCCATTGTCCAACTCGTTTCTCCTCATGTCCAAACCCCAATCTCTGTCCCCATGCCTGGGCTCGGATGGCAAGCAGGGCTGATTTTCTTCTTGAATGACCAGAAGTCATTTTTCAGTCAAGTTACTGCTGATTACCTGGGGGTGAATGAGACTCGTGATTCCCGGGAAAATGATGAGAAAGGAGCTGGCTAACTGGCAGTCATCGCCAACTTCACTTCAAGAAGCAATAGGTGTTTGGGGAGCAAAGGTTAAGTGAGGATAGTGAAAACACAGCGAGAATAGTTAATAAAATATACTGAGAAGTATTATTCCTTAACTGGTTTAATTCTCAAGGGTTAAAAAAAGCATAGGTGGGTAACGGCGTGGAAAGGGAAGCGATTGTCAGAGCCACGCACTCAAGGATATCCAGACATAATGTTGTATCTCTACTTCAAAGACTTTTTGAAAATGCTCCTGAACAATATTGCACATGAGTGAGGGCTGAGCCCAAGACCTGAAACCTGATTGCTAACATAAGGATTTTGGAATGTTTCCCCATTAGAAAAGCATAGGTACAAGGAATTTGCTACCACGCTCTTGCTTTACTCTTCTGAGATGCTCCTGGGGGCCTGACTGGGCTGGGCGTGCAGGGGACCTGTGCACAGTCCATACTACAGCTGGCTTTACTGAAAGGAGTGGGCGCTGCAGTATGTGCAGAGCCCCCCCCACCCCGGCAGTGGTGTACTCCAGGGCTTCACTCAGCTCCAAGTCCTGGTTTAGCTGTCCCATGCCCCCCCTGCAGGGAGCAGCCAAGAGCCTCCAAAACACCTGTCCCAGGAGTGTGGAGCATGGGGGATGCGTAGTACCAGCGTGTCCACAGCCTTCAGGAGCAGGGAAAGGCCATTCTTCACCCTCCAGCTGGGGAAGGATTTTCCTCTGGTAGCTAGAAACGTTTCATAAGGAGGCTTTGCATCCCGGCGCAAGGCGCGCTGGAGGGAACGTGGCGCGGTGTGACAGCACTGAGATGCTGTGGAGATTCTGGCACTTCGGACAGAATGACAAATTCTGCTGGTGGGGCTGAGGCTGGGTATAAATTAACATATAACTAATGACTACAGCAGCATTACAGTGAGTATCGCGCGGTGATAAGCTTCGTGATTCTCTTCAACTCAGTGAAGTTGAAGGAAGAGCAAAGGCCTTTTCAAGCTTACTTTATCTTCTTGCTTCTTAAGTGAGACTAATCAAGTTTATATCCTTTTAGCTTATTATTAGCCCAGCAGAGCTCCTGGCACTCTTTACAGCTTCTTTGACATGAAAGTTAGTTACACCTACTGTACTTAGTATGACTTCACTTTTCTTGTGATAAATCCCGAAAATTAATATACTGTATCCTCCAGATTACAAAATGAAAATGTCCTAGACATTGTGAATGCTCTGGCTGTGGAATGCTGCCAGTAAAAGAAAAAAACTGATGTCTTAATGATCTTTGTTAATAAAAAGAAGAGGCTCAGCAGTAAATTTTCTCGGTTAATGTGTCAGGCTTTTCCCTTTTCTCTTTTTTCTTACCCTAAACTCGAACTGATGAGTATTTCAAAATTTGCTGCAAAGCAGAAGAATCCTAGGAAATAAAAAGTACTGGCCACATAATAATAATAATGATGATAATAATAATAATGATAATAATAATAACACCAATAATAATAATAATACCACCAAATCCTAAGAGCTAAGGGATTTCTGTGTTACTGGGGCAGCCACGGCTCCCACTGACCTTAGTAGGATGTTTGGCTGCAGGAGGAATGCAAGCCTGGGCCCTGAGCTCAGAACATAGGTTAAATTCTTTCTTAAATTAAATGAAGGCTAATAATGAAATCTTTTGTTAAATTATTTGCTGACCGGGCTTCCTGATTTGGTAAATTAAGAGAAAGTCAAGCTCTGAAACAAGCAGCCATTCTTGTTACAAGGGGTAGCACTGGTGGCACTGGTGGCTTATTGAACGCAGATCTGCTTAATTACAGTTCCCACTGTTTGTTAAGATAACGAGTGCCGGCTGTTTGATGGCGGTGGAGCCTGCAGAAGGGAAAAACAGCTATCTCCATCGTTTCCACCCAGGCCCTGGATCAGACCTGTGTGTCTCTAAAATCGTATAGGGAGCAAACTAACTGAGGAGTGCGCTCGCAATGTGTTCCGCAAATTTGGGCAGAGCATTTGCCGGTGCGCACGGAGCTCTGCCATCTATATCTAAAGCAACTCACCATTGGGAATATAAAGTCAAAGCAGAAAAATTGAGCATTTAATGGTCTACCATTATTGTCGAAATCACAATGACAGGCCATGATCTTCAAGTACAATTTTGATCCTTATGTAGTAACTGAAATTACAGCATTTCATACTCTGACTATATTATAGGGAATAAAACATCTGTCTAAATATTGGAGGTGTAAAATCCTCAAAATAAAGATATTTGAGAATATCTTGCGCAGAGCACCTTTCCACCTGCTTGCTTAGTATAATGCAGTCATTATGGCAATAAATGTTTCTAATAAAGTATGAAAATGGATTGTTTGCTTTGCTGCTTGTATGAACTCTCATTTCTCTTTTTATTATATTGAATCTGACATTTGCTTACCCTTTATCAGTAGAATATTTAATCAACTCCAATCTGTAAGAAGCAAGAGGAATTTCTATTTTATTTAAAACCTGTCCCACATGAAAAAGGACTGGGAAATAGGTCACACAGTGTATGGGAACTGTGAAAAGTGTTAGAGCTACAATGCTGAATATTTATCTAGTCTGCAAAAAAGACTGGTCTAAACTTGTACAGTAACATGTAAGTCTGCCCCTATTGTTTAAAGTACTGGTGAAATGATTTAATGGCTTAATGTTTCTAATTTTTATCCACAGGACAGGATCTACAGAATTCAACCTCTGTCAGCTTTATTTATTTTCTCTGTCAGAGTATTTTCTTGCACTTTTTTTTTTTTGGCCACATAACTCTCCAGAAACGCTATATCCATATCGATTGTAATTTCTTTGGGCTCTTGTCCAAAATACTCAACGTAAACAGTCTGTGCTTCCTCTCCATCTGTATTTTGGCTAATCCTCTGCTTTAGACAATCTAGTGACAAGTGCTAGTTATCTGGAGGTACACGGTTTTCAAACCGGCACGCTATGATTTATGGTCCTTGTTTTACAGAAAGTATCACGAGCTCACAGAAGTGAAAGCTTCCAAATAAGCACCTAACTTTTGTAATAAATGCAGCTAACAACATGTCCGCAAATATATAGCAAGCAGAGTGAGTGATGTCTTATTATGCAGGCCACAGTTTGACTTGGTCTGGTTTTATTTATGAATATGTCTTGCATCTGTTTCAAATTTCAGCCCCGCTCAGTTTCTCAAATGCTCTCCCAAACAAGCTTGTGCTGAACGTTGTTAATTATCCTAATAAAATATTTGTATCAATTTTGCTAAAGATCCACAATGCTTCTGCCACAAGCAGAGATTTTTTTTTTTTTTAATAACTGAATTAAGAGAAATAATTATAGCTAGCACTGGAAGGGGAGGAGATGTCCAGATTATATAAAAAATAATAGAAGAAAGAAAAAAAAGGGAAGAGGGGAATGGGTAGAGCACGGCTAACTGTACAAGAGCAAAGGGACGTATGATTAAATTAAAGGGCAATGCTTTGTGAACAAACAAAAGGAAATCCTTCTTCATACAATACATAGTCAGCCTGCCGAATTCACTACCGCAGGGGGTCATTGAAACAAATGCTGTGGCTGGGTTTCCGAGCGGACTGGATAATTTTATGACTGTTATTAAAATACGTAGCCCTGGAAGCTCAGATAACGATAAGGGTAATCAAACCCAGTGCTGCAGCCTGCGAGGCGAGCGGCAGAGGCACGGGAGAGGAGCCTCGCCCTCCGCGCGCTCCCCGAAGCGAGCTGGATGGGACCTTACAGGGGGCTTCACCTTCCTTTGAAGAGGCGGGTGCTGCCCACCGGTGCGGCGCGGGCTCCATCGCTGATCTCCTCCGGTGCGACAATTCCTTGCTTCTCAGTAAAAATAAAACCTGAGAGCATGGTGTGAATTTCTGAGCATACCCCCCTGCCCTGCCGCTGGTTCCTTGGCACCCGGTGATCTTTGAGGGGCGCGATCGCCTTGGCTTATTTTTGCCATGCAAGTAAATTCTTTACTCAGGGACGAGGCAATGTGAGGACCATGGTGTGCACTGCTCCCAGGAGCAGGACATGGGTGCATGGGGAAACCCTCAGCCAGCACCACAAGTACTTAGCCCTCTACCTGAGAGTAAAGCTTTCAGCATCTTTTTCTTCTGTGAAGTCTTCTGGTGTGCTCTGGGTGAGCCCATGCTGAACCAAAGGAGCCCCTGACCCTTGCTTTAGCTGAGAGCTGGGAGTTTCATTGTCTGTGTTTCACTCCTTTGTTACGATACCTGTTACCCAGGGATGTCTCTCTTGTGATCTTATGAGAAGGTGGGATCTATTCTGCACACCTTGGTGAATATGTCCCTCAGCATCTGGAATGCCAACAGCTGTGTGACATCAGTAGCCACCAGAAAAACCAAAGGAGAAATAAAAAATAATGGCTTAACAAAAAAAAATTAAAAAACAAACCTGTGAGCTGACCTACAGCCTATGAAGAGCATTGAGCTGAGGGGAGACACTCCACAGGGGTGTCTAGCTTGCCCCCAGGGGTGGCTCCAGCTGCGTCCAGCTGTGCTTCATGCCACTGCTCAGGGGTCCCTGGATTCTCCTTCTTGAGGTGGGGGCTGCCCTCCTGCCAGTTTTGATTGCACTGATACCATGAAAACCCAGGCGACAGTTGGCATTTATTTGTACCCCTTGTTAGCACCCGGCACAGTGAAATCCGAGATGGAAAATGGACAGTGTGTCTCCGATCAGGGAGGCTGTCAGCGCGATTTATGGAAGTCTGATTTCTTATTTCACTTCTGTGCAGGAGGAAAAGTGACAACTTTGCCTTTCAGTATTGTCAGTCTAAAGCTTTTCCCAGGCTGTTCACATGCTGGAAGGTGGACGGCAGGAAGGGAGGGAGCCTGAATGTCTGCATCCCTCAGCAGAGGACAACGAGGAGATGCTTAATTGGCGTTTGGTACTGAGCATCGTGGCAGGTTGGATGGGTCAGACTCTGCTACATCCCAAGTGGCTTTACCCAAATCTTCCCAAAAATATTTGGAGCCCTGATGCCCAAAGTCAGAGGCATCATGTGATATTCATGGCTCAGCTGTTCTTTACCAAAATGTTTCTGTGCATTGTTCGTTTTTGCTGGAATTGATTCAGTTAAAAACTGATTTTAAGATGCTAAAATCAATGCAATGTACTCCCCTTGCCAGTTATTTTGGTTGTTGCCCTAAACTATGTTGCTTGGGTTGCCACTGCTAGCCTATAACCATGCTGCAGCATCGGCAGGACATTGCCCACTCTCAAATGTTTAATTCTCCAGTTGAAACACACCCAGGCAACTGATTTTCTAGGGTAGTTTCACTAATTCAAACATGTTTATAAAAATTAAATAAATAAGTAAATTAATACATTTGGTCAGTCCCAAGTAAATCGAAGACTGGAGTCCTTGTTGGGAAGCCCTTGCCACCTGGCTCTACCCTTCGAGGTAGATCACATAAACCTCACGTTCCCACCACGTCTTACTTCCTTCTGGGTTTGTGACAATGGTGAGGTCTTGTATTATTTTCCACTTTAATCTTCAGGGAAAAAAATGGGTAAAATTGCAGGACATGCTTTCAAAAAGGAGCAGTGAACTGCAGCTCACCCTGACCAAAGGGGTGGCCTCTGCTTACCAGTCCCTTCTTTTCCTTGGGAAGAAAATTTCAGTATGTCGTGTGAAATAATAGAAAATATCCTGTATAGGGATTAATTGCATCATTAGGACAATAAGGTGGCTTTTCTTTTCCTGCACAGAAGTTTGTGCAGGGCTTGGTGGGTTAAAATGGGGGAGACATGGTGCTCAGGCAACGTGCTCCTGCTCTGCAGATCTGTGGTGTGATGGCAGGAATATGTTCTGCTTTTTGTATTACTTTGTTAAATGACATTCGGGTTATGATCAGATTATGAAGGCGACCGTATGATTCCTGTGCCTGTATTTCTTGATCTTGTGGAAATGCCAGATAATCAGGAGAATCTCTTTGTATACCTGTCTAAGGATCAAGTTTTCAAAAGCAGCCCGTAGAAGGGTGCATACTAAATACGTGCATGTTCTCATCTCATCACATCTCCATGTGCAAGACCATGTGCACATTCAGACTGGGTAATTACCTATCCGGTTTACTCCTGCACGGGCTGTTGTTTAATGTAGGCACAAAGAAGACAATTTGCATACATAAGTAGACAGTGAGCTCTGGTTCTTCGTGCTCAGTTTTTCCTATGATCACAGGAACTGGAGATGAATAAGACCTACTACGGTCCCTATACCTCACCTTCCCAGAAAGAGTGCTCCCTGATGGATAATTACCACTGTTTTGTCTCCGGTTTTAAACGTCCCAAGCAGTGGTTCCTCCACTGTGTCCCTGGAGACCCCCTTCCACTTTCGAGGCCACTTTTGAAAATTTGGCCTCACCGGAGTGCTAGAGCTGAGAAATTCCCGGTGGCCCAAAGAGCTGAGACATCTGCTGAATCCATAATTGAATTGTTGACTGAATTCAGCAGGGTAAGGGCTGGGGATTGACCAGCTGTGCTGGTACCAGCAATTTTATGGAAATCGATGGGAATGGCTGTTTTGAAGGGAGGCATGTGCGATCTACCCGGGTTGTGCAAAGAAGACAAAGTGCCCAGCGTGAGAGTTCAACTTATTTTTCTGGACCTGGAGAAGTGAGGGAGACTGGAATGTAAAGCACTGTTCAGTTGTGATTAGTGTCTGCTCCTGGAGAGAGAAAACTGCCCGTGAATGGACTAGGAAATTTTGGTGGGAAGGATGTAGATTTTTAAATTTTAAAATGTTGGGAAGGACGTAGGTTACAGGATTGTTTTTAAATTTTAAAATTTCTTTGTTTGTTTGTTTCAATTTCTGACTTCTCTTATGGGGTCAAAGAGAAATTACTGGTAAAAAAAAAGGGCAAAATCCTGATAGAAGGTAATTACAACCCGTTCCCAGCTTTAAGTCCTCTCAAAGAATAATTTAACCATACTGTTCTGGCTGCCATTTTAAATTGTTAATTAACAAGAGAGCAAATAATAATTACTGCTGGAGCCATTCAATTAAAAGATGTTGCTTTCCAAACTTGGTTCACACGGTCTGTAGTACTAACATCCTGTCTTGAAACATGCCACAAATGCTGGCAAAAGAGCAAAACCCAAGTATTTCCCCATCATTATATAGCAGCACATGCCTTTTTAGCATTTTTTAAAATTATTGTTATTATTTTGATTCTTAAAGCTTGTGGTCTCCTAGTTCATGGGGATAAGGAGCATGTATCTCTGTGGTTTTGCTAACAGAGTATTTTGAGAATAGGAGATTGAAAAAAAAATCCCCAACAAACATTCCTTACAAGACAATGCTGCCCTCCTACATAGCATGCCCAGGAAGCGTTTGAATTTCCACTTGCTGTGAGACAGCAGAGAAAATGGAGAACCAACGCATGTGCCTGGTCTGGATAACCTAAAGTTAACTCCACATGTCAAACTGATTGCCTGACACAAGGCAGGCATATTCTGTGATGACAAACAAATAGCACCTCCATCCTGCAGACATCCCCTAATTATAAAAGAGAAATTATTTCCCATTTTCATTGCCAGCAAATGTATGTTACTCTGGTGCACCATAATTTCAGTCTAAGTACTGTATCAAAGTTTGCTGAATGTGAAGCACAAAGTATGTTAGACGTTAAACTGTAATTACAGAAGGGAGTGGATTTCTAGAGTATTATGTTTTTTTGGTAATATTTTATTTTATTGGTTTTCAAATATACTTAGACTGCCAGACTAAGCAGGCAGAATAACAGCAACGCAGAATTCCAGAATAACATATGACTTTAATAAAATAAAGCAGGATGGCTTGCTTTACTTGCATGGCTGAAAAGAATTGAAACCATTACGGTGCCTTCAGCTGCAGTGCCATCCAGACCTGGCTGGATGGAGACTCACGGGCCCAGGGGCCCAGGTGTGGATGTCACCTTGGGCTACACACCCCCATCCCCACATTTCTCCCCCAGCCCTTGGGTTCGTTTGCCTTTGAGGCAGCAGTCGGCTCCTGTGACAGGGCTGAGACAGTGTTTGGTGCAGTGGGGCTTTGATCCCAGCTCTTGTGCTATGGAAGCATGGATATATAGATACTAACCGATGGCATAAAGGGCGATTGCAGCAGGAGATGGCTATGGATCCAAACACAGAGGGGTATATTCAATCCCTGTGTAGTTTTTGTTGGTTTACACTTTCCCTTGTCCCAGTTTTGGCTGCATGTCACAGGTGATGAACCTGAAAGGTAAGCAGAAGTGTTTGGAGGTTGAATCAAAAGTGGGATCAATGACAAACTATTAGATGAGTTTCTCTCTGTAAGTTGTGCAGGAACACTCAAAGCTGTGGCTCAGATGAGCGGCGTCCCTGCTGTCACACTCCCAGCTTTCCATTACGCCGCTATCACTCACCGTTTCGCCCTTTGTGGTTCCTGTAATGATCTACACTCGTTCTGTCTCTCCACGTGTCCACCTTCCCCCCACGTCAGCCTCCTGAAAACAGCAAGGAATGGGGTGCTTAATACGTGACCAGCTTTGCAGGGGATGATTTTCTACATGGCTGAGATTGTGTGCGTGCAGTCTACAGGGCTGAAGCACCGCCTGTGCCTTGCAGTCCTGGACTAGGGGTGTTTTAAACATGGATCCTCAGGAAGGCGTTCCCTCCCGGTGAGGATGTTAACATGATTTCAGCATGACTCTTCTTGCTGCGATTTACCACTCTCTGGGTTTTTTTTTTGGGGAAGATTGGTATCCTCCAGAAGACCTGTGACTGCCAGGAGGAAGTACAAGGGGTGGTAGAGATCAAATGGGAAGGGAGATGATGGCCTGTGCTGTGCCTCCCCTTGGTTTAGGGAGCATACACCAGCCTCGAGCTGGCATTTTACATTTACAATCCATTTTCAACGCTGAAATAGCCAACTGAATGTAATTTGATTTCCAGTGGCATGATGTGCCATGGAGGAGCTGCATCGGGAGGAGAGCATCTTTTAAAACATCTCTACTTCCTTGTCCTCTTCATCTTTACTAGTTTACTGGAGAAAACATGTTTGGGCACTATTTATGACTATTCTTGCTCTAGATTTATAATTTTTTCTTCCCTTGTTCTTTACCAGAAAATCTTTGGATATTTCTCATAGCTTGATAATGGATGCTGTCCTTGGACTTTTGCAATAGAGAAACAAGCACTTTTTGGTTCATTCCTTCTTTCTTGTATCAGTTTAGTTATCCCTAGCTTTCTGGCTTTCACAGCTACCGATTATCTCAGCCAGACGAGCACCCAGGAAAATGTCACCCCATCAGCTCGTTTTCCAGGGACACCAATTTCTCATCAGTGAGGAAAAATATCTTTCTCTTTTTTTTATTTTTTTTTTTTCATCATCTTGACTTGCCTTTAATGTGCATCAGCTTTTAATACTTGTGGAAAAGCTTTGAATGACAGACTAAAACATTTCATTTATATGCAGAAAATGGCTGGGCTGGTGGGGGGAAAGCTCTGCTCTCCCAGAGTTGCTCGTGGATGCATCGTCTCTACAGCTGATAAATGCTTTGCAGAGTTTGGTCCACGTGCTTATTCAGTCTCTGGCACCTCCTCCAAGCCTCCCACATTTGCATGTTTTGTAAAACCTCTAGTGCCTGTTCTGCTCTTTCAGCCCCAAATCTTCTCTTATCGATAACATTTAACATGTAAAATCAGCTGGTTTTTAGGTGTGGGAGCAGAACATTAAACTACTCCTGCTGTTTACACCAAGAAAACATGGCCTTGCTTCCTGACAGTGATTTATGCTCTGAAATCTCAAAATGTCTTTATTGGCTCTCTTTTCTGATAGCACAGGCAGAGCTATTGTGCTCTCAGCCAGGGCTATTTATACTCATGCTGATACCCGGTGCCCCTTTCTGTACTGGTGAAGACCACTTACACCATATGTCGTTTTTCTCTCTGTAAATAAAAAAGGTGTTAATGAAAAAAAGCTTTTGTTCCCATGTCCCACATGAAATCTCATGTGGCTGCATCTTTTGAGAGGTTTTGTGGTTGGTGGGAGCTATCTGGAGAGGAAGGGATGAGGGACCTGGATGGGGACAGTGTTTTTCCCGCATGGTTTTGTCTGAGAGAGGTTGACCTTACCCTTGCTAACCTCTTGCATGTGATGTTGTCCCTGAATTCATGTCCAAACACACTGTGAGATCCCAGGTTTTGTGCAAAAGCCTGTGTGTGGGCAGCATCCCTGCCCTCCCACCTCACCAGAGATGTGCCAGGAGCCAGACAGAGCTAGGCAGCCTTAATCACCAGCACGTCCTTTGTGGTGGGCCCCCATGCATCGGCTCCATTTGGGGTGGTATGTTCTGTTTGTCAATACTGTTTGTTTATTAATTAGCCTAAAGGAAGAGAGGCACTTCACACACAAACGAGAGTCCTTGCCCGGAAGAGCTGGGAGTAATACTTTTTGCCTAAGAGTTGCCTAATGCAGATACTGAAACACTGCCAAAGGTTTGCTTTCAGAGAGTTCCTATGGGCAATATTTTTATAATATCTTATATCCCAAGTGGGCTTTTTATGTTTCCTAGAAGCCTGAATTTTTTTGAAAGAGCAAATATCCCCAAACCTTTTATGTTTTCCCTTCTCCATCCTTCAGGTACTTTCAGTTTCCCACCTGACACAACGATGCCACGAAACCAGCCCAAAGAGGGCTGATTTTGGAAAGGAGAGCATGGCAGCACAAGGCAGGTTGTCCATCTACTGCTGTCGTAGCTTGGCATCCCTGACCTAGTGAAGCTGGCACGCTGACCTGCCGTAGGCACCAAGCCACACGAGCAGATGGGCACGAGCGTGGCCAGAGAGGAGACCGTGTAGGAGCATTTAGTCTGTTAGCAAAGGCCAGAATTCCTGGACAGACGGTTTAAGTCCAGGCCGTTATTTAGGGGGTATGCCCCCCCTGATGCATGCTACTTTGGGTTAGCAGTGCAGTAGAGGCAAAGTTATAAAAGAAGGAGGAAAGGATTGAAAATTTATCTTTCTTGATGGCATCCTGCCAAAGAATCCTGCAGGGATTTCTTAGCCGTGATGTTGCTGGATGACTGTCGATGGTGTAGGTACTTAGATACAGCTGCTATGACAAAACCCATATTATTTTCAGGTATATAACCACTTTTATTTTTCATACTCCTATTTTTAGCTGTTTGCTGAATACTGTGCAGATGGCTGAGATTGAACCTGAAAGCTTTGATGTTTAAACTTTAGCCTGTTTGACTGTACTGGCCTGGGACTGGTGCTTTTGGGTGTAGAAATGGTGTGTTCAGATAAAAGAACGTAGGCAAAAATGAAGACCCCCTATACCCTGGGTGTTCCTCTTACACGTTGTGTTAGGGTTTGATTCCCATTCAAGATATATGATTCAATCTATAGAGAAGCCCTGGAAAGCTGGTGGGGTGGAGGGGTTGTTAAGGTGGATCCTGTGCTGGAAGATACCCATGTCCAGATTGATTCCAGCTAATTCCAGCAAGTAGATGAAGAATGCAGTCACCTCTGGCTCTGCAGTATATGGAAATAATCACCTCTGCCCTTAAAATGATCCATTGGAGGTTCCCAGGATGGCCCGTTCCTAGAGTTAGGTGTCTCTCCCATCAGTCAAGATGGATCTGGACCCTTTTCCTTCTGTGTCCTGTGTCCTGGACCTGGACCAACTAAAATTACATGAGTGCTGGCAGATGTATGTCTAATCTGTTCTTAAAAATTGCCAGTGAGTTTCACAACCTCCCTTGGTAATTTGCTCCAGTGCCTAATTATCCTTTCAGATAGAAAAACCTCCCTTCCTGCAAGTTAAAACCTGTTCCTTCTTGTGCAGCCCAGTTTGGACAGGGAAAATAAAGTGGTTGCCACCTTCTCAAAAACAGTGATTTACATATGTGTATGTTTTGTACGTACACATATAAATATACTCAAATAAAGGCAGACTTGAGTGTCCCCTTTCTAGACTAAGCAAACTCATTAGAGCCTTTCAAAATTGTTTATAATTTCTATTTTTTCCTGTAATGATCCACACTTTTTATTTCCTATTATTTCCCTCTGCACATTTTTCTATTTTTTTCCTCATCTCTTTTTTAAAGACTAATGCCAAGAAATGGATTTTGTTGTTGTTGTTGTTAAGGCTTTAATGGTACTCCACAGAGATCCCAGAGCGTTATTTGCCTTTCTGTAACAACACTCTGTTTGTTGACTCACAGACACTTTGAGGTCTTCTGTAGCCTCCAGGTCACTTTCTGCATACTTGTACCATTGTATTTGGGTGGATTTGATTTTTCTTTCTATCTATATAGCTCCTTGCACTCATAGTTATTAAATGTCATCATTAGGATGTTTGCTCCAAAACAATTTGGAATTTTTAATAATTGTGATCTTTCCCAGTTTGGTGTCATCCAAAGTCTACTCTCTATTCTGTCATCCAAGTTGTTAATGAAATATTGAATATCATCAGATCTAGGACAGACCCAGCTGGGACTTGGAGTGGTATGTTCTCCAGCACTGACAAAGAGAAGAATTCCTATGTTTCATTTAGAGCCCTGAATGATCTAATCCATTGGATTAGATGGCAGCTACAATAGACAATGCAAGAAAAAAATTAAAAGAAATATAAAACCGAAACCTCCCTTTTTATAACAACTCATTTCTGGAGCTTATATACTTTTTTTTTATATACTTATGTACTTTTTTTTCTTACATCCT
Source organism: Zapornia atra (assembly GCA_013400835.1). Classification (NCBI taxonomy): domain Eukaryota; kingdom Metazoa; phylum Chordata; class Aves; order Gruiformes; family Rallidae; genus Zapornia; species Zapornia atra. The sequence goes on from VZTU01005323.1 coordinate 259,359, forward strand.
TTTTTCCATCTCATATCTTGAATGCCTTTCAATGTAACTTTGTTACGTTTTATGCCCTTCTTTTCATTTTTGAAAGAAAAAAAAAATTCCTACTGCCTTCTATAAATAGTCCCACAAGGTTTTGAAGTTCAACCCTGAATTAGTGAAACAGAGAAGGAGAATAGTTAAATTCAACTTTTTGTGGTATTTGGCAGATTTATAAATATTTTTCCCAGCAACAGCCTAAAAGGCATCAACACATCTTTACTGTGACAGCTGTGATTTTGCAATGGAAAGAAGGAAAAAATCAACAGAAAGAAGGCAAGAAATCAACTTTTTTTTGCATAAAAATCCCTCTTTTTTAGGCTAAGCAAGGTAATTTCAATAATAAGACTTCTTTCCCTTGCTTAGGAGAAGGCTGCTTAGATTTTACTGAAATACCCTTATCCCGTTTATGGGAATTGTTCAGGAAGAAGCAGGACATCATCTTGTCCAGGCCAATCTGAACACATGTGCATTAAATCAGAAAAAGGGGTGAGGTGTCTTTAAGCTTTGAGAAAAATCTCCAAGGCTGTGGAGGTTAAAGAATAATTTTGGTCACGATGGCTTTTTACATATTTCATTTCCCTTCTCCCTTCAATCCATGCAAGACATCCTCTGTAATGATTTTATTAGTGGAGTTCAAACTTCAGCCACGTTTAACAGATTTAATAGATCCAAAGTGTTCGATCCTTCCTGGTTATGCAGCTTGGCTTCCTGCACACCACAGGTCACAGAACATCACCTGGTTATTTCTGCACCTTGCTCTTACTCGCTCTAACCTTGTCCAAGCCAACAGCGCGCAGACACATGAAATATGGTTAGATAGATTCACAGTCAAAGAAAAAGAATTGGCTAAATGATTTTGCAATGAGGTAGGATGGATTTATTCCCTAATACTTTTTATCCCTCCAGTTTTAAGAGATAATTAATTTTCAGAGTTTGGCGAGATAAGGAATCTGGAAGAATCTGGAACAAGTAGGAAGTGGTCTCTACGGCCCTGTGCAGGGAAGGGTTGTTCAATAGGGCTGATTGTTATCTTGCATCAGAACAATCCGTGTCTGTACCTTCCCAGGGACTCACAGGATCCATGGGAACCACTGCCTCAGGGGCACCCTGTCCTTACATCACTCCTCCCCCCTCCGTTTGTCCACCTAGCCAAGGGTATAGGAGGTGTAACCTCCTGGTCTCTGATCTCTGCTGTCCAGCTAACTTCATGCCTTGGTGTTTAATAACCTTTCCCTTTTTGCAATAGGGAATTTATACTTACATGACTTTATTTGTCTTTCCATTCAATTCGAAAGGAATCAACCCAATCTAAGGTTATTTTCTATGACTAAGTCTATAAAGTCTTTAACCATCTTTCAAGGACAAATTTGTATTTGTGTCACCTCCTATTGTTTCACCCTCTATTTAATGAGGAACTCTTTCATGTACTTCATCTGTTAGCAGTAGTATTTCTTTTTAAGCCAGGAATGTAAAGGTTCCCACAAAACCCCCTAACAGTAACGTTTCTCTATCATCATTGAACCACTGAATCCTTACCTAATTCAGGGTGCACTGCCTGCAGCAAGTTACCCCAGCAGTTCCTTTTTCCCTCTTTTCCCCAATCGTCTTCAGGTTTGTACAATGTCCACCACTACATTTGTCATCCTGTCTACTGCTTTTTTATCTCTTTATCTGTGTTCCCCTTCCTCACTTTCTTTTTCCTGTTTATTCATGTTACGTGTGATTATTATGCCAGTCCTTTATCATCTCTGTTCTAGTGTAAACCTCTTAGGAGCCACAGCAGCCAGTGTCCCAGAAGTTGAGTACTTTTTTGGTATTTTTGTGGAACCTATTCATGGAAAAGAGTTTTTTCGTATTGTCCCACTCAAAACTTGCACTAGTATTTGACTTGCAGATTATACTGGAATAGGAGGAATAAAAAAGGTTATTATAAAACACTGTATTCAACCTCTCCCTCCTGACACACTTCCATATGTGCAAAAGATATTCTCTTTTCTCTCTCTGTTTTATTTTTAAATTTATTTATTTGCAAGTGTAGGATCCTAAAGCTGTCAACATTACCTCAGGAATTGTAGTATGAGAGTCAAAATTTTGCAAAATTTTTGTTTGGTGAACCAAACTCATATATTTACCTTCCCAGCTAGAAAAGACTCATCTATGTAAGTAGCCAAGAACAGGAGGGTACAAATGGAGAACTGGAAACAGAGTTTGGCTCAGGTTATATTGACTTTGGCAAAAACAAGATATGAAAAATTATACCTCAGATAAAAATAAATTATAATCTGCAAGCATTTGAATTAGAGGAGTTCTTCATGTAAACTTAATAAATGAATGTTAATTCAGTTACCAATTTGTAGCTATGAAACATAACTAGTGATGTTATTCTTTGGAACTTGTTTTGGAAAAGATTGCATAACCCATGAAGCAATTCTTCATAAAGTACATAAAAGTGTCAGCTTATGTATAATTTATGCAGCTAATGTTAGTTGTGGTCTGTTTAATAGTACTTAATGCTGCTGTATGACATCATTCTTTCATTTACCAATAGAAAAAAATAAAAAGACTAATCAAAAACATTTTAAAGGCTAAAAGATACATGCATTAGTTTGGATTTTTTTGCTTCCAATGTGTAAGTCAATAATTGTCTCAAGTATGTAAAGGATTTCTGAAAGGAGCAATTGTCATATAGTCTACATATTTACTATTTAGTTAGTTTAATTACAATTTACTCACTGTGTATGTGTTAACTAATATACTGTTAATGTGCCTTGAGCAATTCATTTTGCCGACAGCATAGTCACTGGCTGTATGTGCTTGCCCCTTTATTAGTGGCAATTATTAAATCCAATTTTACTTGTAGTTACTACATTTCCTCCGCTGCCTACAGGGCATCCCTACGGGAGGGTTATGACTTAGTGCTTCTGTTCTCAGCCTTTACATCCTTTTACCCTGCCTGTGCCCTGGGGAGAGGCAGCAGGAGCTGGGGAAGAGCAGGGGTCAGGGTGGGTCAGTGCACCCACGGGAAGGCGCAGGAAGATCTTTCTTTGCCTACGGAAGAGGGAGCAAGTCCATGTAGAGCCTCCAGTTGCAAAAAGGCCTTTCCTTAGATTTGGGAAGGAGTGGGCTTTTGTTTAACTGGGCATTAGATGCAGAGGCACTGGCTACCTCCAAAACACAGAAGCCATTAACGTCCTCATGCTGCCCTGACTTATTGAGGCCATCAAAGCTGCTAGATGGAAAGGTGAACAAAGGGCATTACTCACTTTGAGATCCCTCATATAAACTTTTTGCTCACTGCAACTCAATGTGCCTGGATTATTAGAATATCAGGAAAAAAAAAATTGCCTTTTGTTGTGAACTCCCCTTAGATGGTTGACAGACAAATGGACTATTAACAGCCTCTCTTCTCACTGAATAATCTTCTCACTGGATGTCTTTTTTGAGGGCAGCAATGCTGTCCTGCAGTTTACAGACCACATTTCCTAATTTGTTTTGCTGGCTTCTGCTCTCATGACAAAAATTGAGTTTGTAATGTTCCTAGCAGGCGAGCTGGCCCGACGTTGCAATTACCACCACCTGCCTGTTACGCCAACTGTAAGATCTCCACTTGGCACGGCTGGTGAAACCTGGGCTACAGCTAAATGGGTGGAAACTGCTCATTTTGCAAGTGGTGATCTCAGTCTCTCTCATACACTTTCTAACTTTTCTTTCCAAATATTCCAAGCAATGCCACTTCAGTGGTCCTGAGGCAGTTTTTTTTGGTTCACCAGAGCCCAGTGGCTTCCACGAAAGATGAAGAATTAGCACATTTCATTGTTGATTTTGGTCCACGATTGTGTCTATCAGGCAAAATTGCTGTGGTCCCTTAGAGGAGGCATGGAAAACTTCTTGCAACAAACATTGTGAGTTATTTGCAACAGGGGTGACTCCAGGGCCCCTCAATGTCTGTGGGGACATAGATGGATACATTTAAAGAATATTGCAGGCTTAAATCTTGTAAATTCTTAAATTATGAGCTGAACTGTGACATGTAGATTCTGTGAGCAAAGAAAGCACCATTTGATTGGAGTAAATGAGGTATGCAAATGTCTGTGTTTGGAAACCTTCACCAGGATTTTCTGTTACTAGCCCCAGCTAGAAAACTCCTGTCCCAAATCTAGATATTGATGCGAAGAGCAGTGAAACCAGCACGAGTCTTTGCTTTGGCTTTAACCAGATGGGACCAGGTAATCCCTTTAGCTTCTGAGGCAGCTAGCTCTGCCTTGGCTTTGCTGGACCAAAACTGCTGGGCATGAGGTCTGAAAGCCCACCATCATTACCAGATTGAATAGTACTGGTGTTTTGAACGTTAGGCTATCGCTAACCACAGGGCTAATGAAAGGGCACTGTGTTTAATCTGTTTAAATACAGCCTACTTGCTGCAACTGGTTTTTGTGCAAAAGCAGTCTAACCACCAGCTCATGGGGCTGCTGTAGTGGTGTGAAAATACAGAATTCTTCACAAAAACCTTTGAAACAACAGGAAATTCTGTGTCCCACTTCCAATACAAATTACTTGGGATTACACCCAAGAGTAAATTATGTTGTCCTATGTATGCTGCTATTTCCATGCACTGGATTTCTCAGCCAAACTAAAGGGTAGTTCTCAAAGATTTGGTTTTTTATTTGAAACATATAATTCTCCATGTGTGTACTTAGAGCATATTCATCAAATATGCATTATTAAGATGAGGTTTGACTTAAATCAAAGACAGTAGCATGCAGAATGTTACAATTTCTAGTTATGAAATCTATCTTAAAAATTGCCACACTTTTACAGTTTGCTCACATGTAAATTTAATATTCTGGGTGACACAGAAACTCTATATCACTTCTTGATAATAACATGAAAATTGTGCTTTCTGTTCCTGTTCCTAGAGATGCTGTTGTCAGATGGGGAAAGGTACAGCACTAACAACATATTTGCAATTACCTGCAAGACTTAACCAAGGAAGTAGTCAGTTTATAGTTACCTTCAATATGTAAACTACAAATTATTAGTGCATGAAAATGGCATCTAAGTTCTGTTGCTGGGGTCTAGTAATTTTGGATATTTTCCATGCTATTACTGCCTGCTCCATATACCTTTACTGGTTCTTTTTGAAATTAACTTAATGGCACTCTACAGAAATGGACTGCCTACTGAGAATGAAAGCCTGCTTGCAAAGATGGACTAACTTCCTACTGGGAAGCACTGATTTGGCACAAACAAAGAAATGCTTTAGCATTAATTTACTTCAGTATCAAAATATTTAGAATAAATTATTTAAAATATTTAAGGACTGAGTGGTCAATATTTGCTGTTAATAAATTGGACGTGTGTACAAATATTTGACACTGAAAATTCTTCCGGTCTCTCCCAGCTATATTACTGAGATAATGTGTTCTCAACTTGCCAGGAGTAGTGGTGGGGTTTGTTTTTTTTTCCCCTTCAGGCAACCAGGGACACATTCTCGAACTGGGGCTTCCACTTGTGTGCACCCACAATTGTGCACCTATTCTCTCGTGAATTCAGCTCTGCTCACATTAGTACAGGTAATGTTGCTGCGTGCTGCCAAGTGCTCCCACCAAGCACCAAACAAAGATGAAGGGAAGCTGAATGCAGGCAGGTTCCCAGTCACTGCCTTCCCGTGTGAAAGTTTACAAAAATGGTTTATTTGCCTTGCTAAATTGCCAAGTCCTTTGAAGTTGTGCTCTAGCAGCATCCCCTCTCTGGCCTGAGAGTACAGAAACCACCACTTTTATTGCATTTGTTTCTTATTATCCTGCAGCCCTGTATTCAAACACCTTTCTGTACCCACTGATATTGCTTTACTCGCACTACTGGGTCGCTTCCTCAAATACAGTAATGCAGGATATGAGTTTTCTACTCACCTGTGCTTCATCTGAGTCACATCTTCATCTTTTTCACCAAGATTCCGATCAGAATCACATCGTAACTGTTGCATCTCTCCTGATGAGCTTTTGGGATAAATAAGGAAATTCTCTGCCCTTAGCACACACCTATAGCAATATTACTCAAAGCACTCTTATTTGCATATTTCTAATTGTACATCTAGAAATAATTTTGCAGTCCATTTAACTGGTTATGGACATCTACAATATATATTGCAAAGTTTCCTCTATTGAATTCATTTTTTCTTTAATGCGTAACATAACGTTGGAAAACTGGAAACCAGTTGGTGCCTCTGTGTGCAGAGGTCCAAGCTGGGAGCACCCAAATTACAACAGGGCAGGAAAGAGATGCACTAGTCAAGCCCTGTGGAGAAGCCACATGCTCCTCAGCAGTCACTGCTCATGTTAATTTTACTGGTTTCTTATCATGATATTTTTTCACAGAGTGTTTGCTTCCTCTTTTNCTTTCCTTTCCTTTCCTTTCATTTCCTTTCCTTTCCTTTCCTTTCCTTTCCTTTCCTTTCCTTTCCCTCATTTTCCTCATTTTCCTCATTTTCCTCATTTTCCTTTTCCCTTTTCCATTTCCCTTTCCCCTTCCCTTCCCCTCCCCCTTTTCCTTTTCCCTTTTCCATTTTCCTTTCCTGTTCCTTTCCCTTTCCCCCAGATACTCTTCTATTCAGGGCAAATTAGAGCCCTTGCAGGTTAAGGTAAGCAGTTTTGTCTTCCCCACACAAAATGATGCGGTGGTGCACCTGTGCCCTCCTTGGCAGCATGCAGCTACCATGGGGTAGCAGCGGCTGGGGGGGGGATACAGCGTGTGCTTTTTCATTTCACTTCACAAGTTAAGCATGTTAGGCATGGATTTAATTTCCACCCCGTTCCATGCAACATCAGAAGGCAGGCTGAAAGCAGAGCTGTTCGCGGTAATCGCAACACAAAACACAAACTTGGATGCTGCTGCTGTTGTTGTGCTGTTCCCAGAGCTTCCAGTGCCGATTTCAATCCAGAAAGTACATTTTAACTTACCAGCAGAACCTTTTATTCTCAGTAATGGTCTAAACTTTGGTAAATTTGGGATTACTTTATTTCATCACAAGAGAAACCTGTCCTTCTGCTGTCATCGCAACCCCACGGCAAGAACTTTTCCTTGGAAAAGGGGTGCTGCAGGTCTTGGCCCCTCATCGACTACTGGGCACGCTTCCTCTGCCTGCATCTAGCACTAATAACCTTCTTATAACATATTTAAATATTTTGTTTTTCTTAATGGTTTGATCATTGCCCTGGAAGGTGCTGGGAGTTAGGAGGGGCCGTCTGGCAGGCTGGCTGCAGCAACCCGTACCACCGGAGTGTTGCTGCATAAGGACTAAGCACAATTTAGCCATTAACGAGCTTGTGTGGGAAGCAATTTTCAAGGGCCCATAAATCAGTCGTTTTGTTTCCTCTAATACAAGGCTTAAGAGTCATTCCACGCCAAATTTCAGCTTTTAAGCCACGACACTTTTGCTGGTAGGAGCATTAATAAAAAAGGCATTTTTGTGTGCATCCATGTCCCCTTTTATTGAGTTGCATAATTGCACACCCTTTTACCTCCTCAGTTTCAAACAGTTGAAGCTTTTTTGGGGGTGTGGGTTTGTTTGGGTTTTTTTTTAATTTTCCCTCCCTAAATTCTTGTAAGAATTCGGTTTCAAGCTAAGGGTTGAACTTCATCTGAGCATAGATGGGCACAGCAAGCTGGATAACACTTCAAAAAAGAGGAGTTACATTCTGAGATTTTAATTGTGAAGGACCCTCCTTCCCAGCCTTTATCATATTTAACAAATTCTGATCCTTTGCCTGGCAACCAGTGGGGTAGGAATGGGTCAACGACCCTTCAATTTGCAACAGCAAAGAACCAAAGGAAACAACAGTTTCTGCCTGTGACTGATGGTATCATCTGCTGGATGGTTTTAGCATTTAATGTTTTCTCTTCTTTTCACTAAATCAGAGCAGTTTTGATGGTTGGCAGACTGTTTTAGCCACCATATTCAGACAAAAGATGAGTATTACCAACTCCAGTGCTACCGATTTTGCTTTGGCCTGTGTCACAGGACATTATCTCTCAAGGTAGCATGACCCAAGGAGCACATGAATGCTGGAAAATATTTAAAATTTAAAAAAGAAAAGAAAAAAAAAAGAAGAAAAAAATTTAAAAATTATAAGGAAAAAAAAAAGGATGGGGAGACTCTTTTCATTTCCTTAAAAAAAAAAAATTGCTATAAATAGCTCTAAAAAACTCTGCGTGGAAGTGAGCACAGCACCAAGCAAGTCAGAGACAGCTTCAGTCTTGCAGCGGACAGGCAGGAGCTGTGAGGAGCCTGGAGCCTGCACCGCTGGACAACGTGAGTATCAGCAAAACCCTCCTGCTTTATCACCTATTACATGGATTAAGGCTTGAGGCGCTCCAGTCCTGTCACTCCATAAATGCGTTAAATGAGTCGGGGATTTTGATCATATTGTGATTCTCATTAGTAAATCTGAATACAAATAGGTTTTAGCCTAAATAAATATTGTTTTGTCCACGTTGCGTTACCCAACACGTTACATTAGGAAAAGTTAATTTTATATGACTAAATATAATCAGAAACACAACATGAGGCCTGTCAAGTTGACATGGTATGATGGGTACCTTAACACTTCTCAGCAGGTAACGTTGTTTGCACACTGCTTAAACTTGCTCGTCAATGACTTCTTGCATGATAACCAGAATATTAACAATACGTTGAAGGTGGCACCAGGCTCCTGACACGTACAAACACAGAGATACTCACACAGGAAGATTTGCAGATCGCCTCAGTCTTTCTTCCTCCTCTTTCTCCCTTTTTCTATTTGTCAGTGTGTGCATCGTACCAAGATCAAGCCCCCTCCGCTCCTTTCATGCAGATGGGATGTATAAAAAACAAACACAAGGCTCGACAAAAAAGAGCTTGCAGACTAAAATAAGGTACAAATGAGTGTAAAGATCAGCGGTGACAAGGAAGGAAAGAAAAGCCAAAGGTGTTGAAAAAAGTAAAGTTGTGCAGGCAAACGACTGCGTGTGAGGCAGACAATTTGTTAATGGAACAGTTATACCCAGCAAGGCTCAGCAGTGCCTACCTGTCTCAGTGCTGTAGGTGAGGTACCCTGGGTGTCACGGCACAAGCTGGTTGTGTAAAAAAATAGTGAAGCTAAGATCCAATTCCTAAGGAATTTTTCTAAAAATTCCTAAGGAAATTTTAAAAAAAATTAAAAATTCCTAAGGAATTTTTTTTCCTCCACTTTATAAAAAACTAACTTGACAATTTTCCTCTCTCTTTAAGGACTATAAACCACCTGTCATTTTTCTGGAAATTTCCATTTGAGTTTTTTTATTTTGGGCTTTTTTTTTTTTTTTGCTTGAGCCTGAAGAACATGTGATTTGCTTTAGTTTTAGCCTGTTACTGCAGGTTTTTTAGGATTCTGATATCCTATTTGTACGTTATGGGGGTTTCAGGCTGCTTTAGTAGATTCCTGTGAGTGAGCGAGCGATCTACATCTCATCGAACTATTTAATCTACTTCCTCGTGCAGGTTATTTCGATCCTAATCAATACCTCCTGAGTAAAACCTGGATTGCTGTTCTCTGACCAAAATGTCAAACCCTGCTGGTTTAGGGAATTTAGACTCTGCAGTAAGTAGATCTTTCTGTATGGGTGAGGAGTCCATCCAGGGTTGGTCCTGAGCTGTTTTACTCTGACCTGTGCTCCATCTTTCCTCTCACACCATCACTCTCTGACTTCCCCAGGAAAGAGAGGTGAGCTGCTACCTACACAAAAGCTTAAAAATACTTTCCCTGGGCTATGTTTAAGCTTCCCAGAGCCAGAGGAATGGTCTGGGATGAGCATCTGAACCTGGATCCAGTTCAAATAGACCAGTGGGAAACTTTGGATGTGAAGCTCCACATTGCAGCATGCCTACTTGTGGCTGAGCCTTGCGTTTTCCCCATTAAAATACAACACCTAGCTATTTTAAAACAAAGCTATGCCATGTATTTTAATTGAGACTCTGGTCTCCAGCTCCCAATACTTATAATCAGATTCCAGTTTTCCAGCTAAAACTGTTTATTGATGTCCTACTTTTTTTTACCATCGTAGCATGTCAATAAATTGGAGAATAGTTCTGTATGTTAGATTTCCCCAAGCTTTCTGGGGAAATCCTTTGATAATTTTCTGTATAAAGTCAGTTAATTGCTTTATATAGCAGAGCAATAGCAAGTATTTAGACATATCATATGACAGACATTCAGAAAATACAGGAAAGACATATTTGTCAATAAAATGAACACTGGAAAAGCAAATTATTGTATTATGTGAAAGTTCTGGGTTTAATCTGAGTTATCGTGGTCGTACTAATAACTGACATGCCTTAACCAGCTGTCTGGATGGCAGAAAGAATACGGCTGCTGCTTATTTTTCTGATCCTGATTCTCAGGACCTTCCCATAACCAACTAGAAAGTAAATCTCAAGATGCTATAGAATTTAATAAAACCCTGAAAGTTCAAATTATATTTTATTTTAAGTTGGATAGGACCATAATAGAAAAAGATCATCAAAAACAATGAAAAGAAATAATTGTTAATTTCTACAGTACCTTGAAACAGAAGCCCCTGAGAATAAATAGAATAAGAATACTATTAAAATTTCCTCTTTTATTATATCTTCTCTGCCAGAGTAATTGTTGCTGTGTCCAATATATGCAGAGGACAATTTACTAGCTGTTTTCTATTAGTTTTTAGCATTAACATATACAGAAATAAAATGAATAGCTAGCTTTTCTTTGGTTAATTAAATGACTGACAAGTCACAGATGTTGCTGCACCGACTCTTCCATATGATTAAAAAAGAAAAAAAAAAAAAAAAGAAAAGAAAAAATCAACCCTGGCAAACAAAAGAACAGCAGACCAGCAGTGTAAATGGTCTCTTTATTAAGTGAATACTGATGCTACATTATGATTTTTTTTTTATGCATGTGAATAAGGTAGAATACTTGTTCGTTTTCCAAGTTTTATATTAAGATTTGAAAAGAAAACCTGTTTCCTACATAATTCTCACAGAGGAGTTCAGGAGATGGTTTACTGTAGAAGTGACCTAATTTACAGGAGGTTCTGCTTCCGCAACATCTATCACAAAAGTGCATTTTTATTAGCAAGATACATATCTTTAATTTTTTTTTCTCCTGGATAATTTTAATAGAATCTTGCTAGCTAAAAGCTGGTATTGAAAATAAATATTCCATTTCTATTCAATACTACGTTTTACTAAAAAACTCAAGCAGATTTTATAGAAATATTCATAGGATAAGTATATTAAACTGCAGCTCACTCCTTTCCTACCTTGTCCCTACTTTATCTTCATTAATAGAAGGACACGAGTTGAACAGGGTTTGTCTGTGTGGTGCTGTTGCGTGTTCCTTAGACCTGGACCAAGACGGTTGACCCTATTGAATTTAATTCCCAAACAACAGGAAGTGAATAATTTTGAGCTCTTAGATTAGCAGACCTGGATCTTCTGAACTGTCCAGTGTTGGGTTAAACATGTTTGGATTCAACAGGTAATGATTTCTACGCTTCTTTTGCATAGCCTGATGGTTGCAATGATCTTCTCGCTTGCCTCTGACAGGTCATTAGTGCCCTCATCTAAAGAGGAATGATGAGAGCTGGGAACAGAGTATTTTCCAGGTTTAACACCACAAATTCACTTCGCTGTGAATTACAGGCATTTGAGGAGAGCTCAGATGATATGAAATTGCTTTGAGAAACACGTAAAGGTGAGCTGTTATTACTTGTTCAGTAAGCTGTGCTAACCCAGAAGCAGGACTTGGGAGCTATGGCACTTCTCTCCACATGAATGAGGATCCCACTACGGGCTAAAGCCAGGAGCCACAGAGCTGGGTCACCAGCCCTGCGTGGAAGTTTGGGACAGGAAGTGTAGTAGAATAATTTGGCTAATTAAACCAGAAGACAAAATAATTTAAAGGGCAGAACGTAATTACTGATGATGGATTTAAGCCAGAACATTGAGACTGGAAACAATACGCTTGTGTAAAGTGCCATATTTAATTAACAGGGGCAGCTCAGGTATAATATTTACATATTTGTAAAACACTCCAGAAGCACAGAGTCTCTTTTCCATCAAGTGAGACCTCTGGTGCGGTGTTGAATTACAAGAAAAATTGAATTTATGAGAAAAATCTCCCCACTTACCAAGTTAAGCATTTTGAAGGGTTTGGACATCATTTGAGATCCTGAATTTCACCATGGAGCAGGCCGTGCTCTGATAACCTTAGGAGGCCTAGCCAGAGCACTGCTTGGAGATTAACATTTTTAGCAGCTTCTTTAATTGAAAAAAAACCCCAAACCATCAGAAAATGGATGTAAGCAATACTTACCTTTTTTACTGTTCTCCAGTCTTTACTCTCGTGGAGAAAGTCAGTGTGCTTCCTCTTCCAGTCCATGGCGTTGCCCAACTAGAGTCTGCAGAGCTGAGCCCTAAAGTAATGGTAATTTCACCCCGGAATATAAATAATTCAGAGCATCCCTGCCTGACCAAACCTGGCAGGCCGCTGGCTGCCAATTATCTCCTAGACTGCCCTGTAAATCCGTTTAGAGATTTGACCCAATGAATTTGGCTAGCCATGATCAACCCAAAAGCACAAAGGCCTCTAAAAGCTGGGTTTGATTTTAATTGAGGAGGTTGCGGTGGTCGTTCCTGTGAGAAGTACAGTGTCCTGCTTCACCAGGGGATGGCAAAGGAAATACTTCACACCCTCACGATTGACTGCATTAATTACAAGGGTGATGAATAGCGTTCAACCTATGTAAATAAATGTGTGCTGGAGATTCAAGCCCAATGAAAGTACAGCTATGTTTTAGTGGACCGTGGCATCATATTTCATATAGTAAAAGTTGTGAGGGAAGAGGAGTGATATTTATGGAGTGCAAAGCACTGTGGGATTTTGTGGGAAACCACATATATTCAGCTTGTCAGAAAACATCTTAATATTTACTCTTACAATCCCTAGGCTACTGCTTTCTAAACCTAAAGCTTTCATTAGCCCATTTACCAGATATAAAACATTTGTAAGTCTGTTGAAAGAGTTACTTTCAGGAGTGGCATTTTTCACAGGAAAACGATGATACCTTTACATAACCTCATTATGCAGCAGTGTCAGCCCCTGCAAGTGAGCCGGCTTATCCCATTGAATTAATTCTCTATTTCCACATTTCTCTTTGCAGCCTCTGATTATTCCTGACTGTCCCCTCAGTCCTATTATTTTGCGGGCAGAAGGAGCCTGCTTTCCTGGTACGCGCTTCCCCGTCGCCGCGCTGACCTCTGGAGCTGCCGGCACCGTGCGATGGCAGTGGGGTTTGTGTGTTTCTGGTATTGCTGGTGGGATCTCTCCTTGGTTTTTTGTTTTGGTTTGGTGAGGTTTTTTTTCCAAATCAGAGGTCTATCAAGCAGTGTTACCCACAGACCTCCCTTCCCCTGCTCCCTGCCCCACGGCTGTTGTTCCAAGCTGCTCCCGATGCCCCAAACGGCTTCTTCTCTCTACAGCTCACAAACTGCAGGGAAAAGGGAAAAAAAACCCAACAACAACAACAACAAAAAGCTTTTATTCCTTCCTGTCAGTTCGGGGCTCTGACAATTTTATGATGGGAAGTTTTATAAATTGAAAATAAAGAAGTATTTCTTAAAACCTAAATAAGGATGATATTTGTTTTGGTCAAAATAAATATTTTCCACTCGCCTTGCATGCACAATATGTTACATTAAGAAAGGTTAATTCTATATTAAATATAATCAAAAACACAACATGGGGCCTGTCACGCTGACATGGTGCAATAGGTACTTTAATACTGCTCAGCAGGAACCCTTGTTATATTTTTTATATGTTAGTAGATGTCTACTTAGAATTGATCAAACCTTTCCTTCTGAAACATATATGCCAACACCTCCACAACACACTATAAACTAGACTCTCAGAAAACAATAATGATGCTTATCAGTCACTCGCCTTGAGTTTGCTTGTGAAAAACCTCTAGCTAGTATGCTATTGGAGCTCTTAAAACATAGATCTTTTTGCTGCACTGATAATTCACTCACAGCTTGAGATTGATGACTATGTGAAGTCCATAAAAGATGTTACCACTATATTTTCTTCTTATGATTTATTTTATCATGTTGTCAAGGTTTGCAGAAAACAAGAAACAAATCAATGAATGTCATGCTTAAATATTAAAGAAGGCTGTAATACACAATTTTATTCAGATGCCTTATTCAATCTTGTAGCTCTGAAAAGGGTAGCAGCAGCAAAGCTTTTATTTGAATTACTTTTGGAAAAATTAATTTAGTGTGAATGTTGAATTGTGAATGGCAAAAGGGTAGCTAACCTTATTTGTTTAAAGAGGAATATAGAGTAACTTGGGGGTTTTTTTTAAAAAAAAGGCAAAAAAAAAGGTTTTTGTGAACCTGGGGAAATTCACTGGCTTTTCAACTACAGAAACTTTGGAACGGAATTGCTTAATGAGCTCATACTTTCTAAATTAATGAAAGGTTGCCTTAGTGAAGCGAGGGGGGGCACAGCAGAGGTTTATAGTGGGATATTGGTATGGGCAATCCCTCAGTGCTGCAAAGCTATTTAAGAAAAAAAAAAAGCCTTTCCTTTTTCATTGCTACAAAATTGAGATCACGTCTTACACCTTGGTGCGGGGCAGGGTTGGGGGAAGGAGGGGGGGAAGCAAGGGGGCTGTGTTCTTGGGGGGGTCCTGCGGCCCCATGCTGTGGCCGAACTGGCTCTTCCCCTCCTAATGCCCTTCTCTGCACTTCAGTACGACTGGGATACAAAGCAGCAATTAATCTCAGCTTGACTTTGGGGTTTTTTGTTTGGTTTGGGGGATTGTTTTTTAGCTTTTTCTGATTTTGTTCCTTATTCCTAGGGGTAGAAGAAATTACATCAGACTATTTTGTGGCTCTTTAAAAAAAAAACCACAAAACAACCCTCTTTTGAACAGTGGGTTTAAAACAGTGAAAACACACTTTTCTGAGGTTTCTACTCTACTTCCTACCTCTAGGAAGAGCTTTGCTGACCATTTTATCCTTTCTAAGGCAATGATTAAGGCTGTCTTGTCCTACCAAGCAGACAAGAAAGGTCCTTATGGCCAACGCTCTCTGGACTTTGGACATCAGGGAGCAAAGTTGCCTTTATTTGTTGGCTTCTCTTACCCTTTTATTTCATTTTGGTTCTGTAATTATATTGAAGATAGGAGATGAAAAAGAAGAAAACAGGGCAGTGAGGTTTTCTAGCCCTACACCTCCTGGGATCAAGACAACTGTCCATGTCTTGGAGCCTCATCTGTTGGCTGCTGAGTGCACGGTAAGCCAGGAAGCCTTGTGAGGGGATGCTTGCCAGCACCTGGTAGGGTGTCATTATGTTAGTCTGTTGTGGCATTTGGATCAAAAAAATCTGTCTTTTATCAATAAGCATTGGCTTTCATCTTGTTCCTGACTATCAAGTCTATACTTCTCTCAGCTAGAGGTAAGGTAAGACCAGGTATGGTACCTCACCTTGTTTGTCTCCAGCTCCCAGGGTCTGTTGAACATATGGATGGCCCTTAATGGGACCACAGAAACTGCCTCTAAATGGCCCTGCTGTGAGACAGGAAAAACTCGGTTCTTCAGACAAGTGGGGGAAACGATGAGCATAATTTGAATACATTTTGCCTGTGGCAAAATAGAAATCCTCTTGCAGGATCCCTGCTCTGTGCCTGACCGTGCAGCTCCAAGTAAAGGAGTCAGGTTTCTCGTGGTCACCGGGGCTGGCTTTTGGCCAGGGTTTCAGTGGTGTGGTCCATGGTGGGACTTTCAGTACTCTCAGGAGCCACAGGGGAAAACTGCAATGAGTATTAGCTTTTTGAACACTCCTGGCTGACTTAGGGTGGGTGGTTGCCCTCCTTCCGCAAAGGATGCCCAAGCAAGCCTTGTAGCTCCCATGCTCAGACCTCTGCTTCTGAAACCTGGGCAGCAAAAACAGTGCTGCCATGGCTGAGTGTTGCTGAGACATCTTTCTGCATCCTTTTCTTGCAGATCACCCAGTATGGACAGACATGGTGAATGCAAACTCTGTTATGAAGGGGCAGGACCAAGCACTGCTCAGGCTCTCTGACACCGACCTCTCCAACTCAGCTGCTCTTCAGAAGAGGCAGGAGCAAGCCACACGGTCACCCTCACACTGCTGCCTAAGATCACATTTAAGGAAGTTTTAGTCTTCCATTGTACACCTTTCACATCTGTAGAGTAAATGTATAGCTCAACATTGCACAGGCTACTGCTCTCCCCACCAAATCCCATTAGCAAACCCCATTAATTACAACTGTGTTTCCTTGCTATGCGCTTTTTGGGTGGGAAATATCAGTGTGGAAAGCAGGGGTTTGGCTAAACTGTTCCCTTCACTGTATCTCAAATCTTAGCTCTAGAGAACATTTGAAGTATTTCAAGGAACATTTCTTTCTGCTCCTCTGCAGTACTCCTTAGTGTACACACCTTGGTTTTTTAATCCAGAGATGTAATTGATATTGAAGAAGATTAGGCAAAACCATTGTTGCCTGCCCCGAGCAGATCAGGCAGTGAGGGCAGTGAGTTATTATTTAATTAATTAAAGATGATGCTTTAATTTAGCTTAAGACTGTAAGTGCAAGCAGAAGCATATTTTATTTGCAAACTTCATAATGCATCAGAGTATATTTATACCAGAGTATTAAAAAAGCAAAATATGTTGGATCATTTGGGGATTTTTTTTAGTATATTATTTAAACTAACCTTAGAATAATTCTTGGAGAAACAAATTTGTAACACAGGGACCAATTTTCTCCGTGCCTTTGCCTCATCCATTATTGTTTATTGGAAAATGCCCCTGGAAAGCGAATGGAAGTTGATCAGTTTTTACTTCCCAGCTTTTCCCTCTTTCCCAACTCAGCAGGGTACAAAGTGACACTCAGATTAAACCAATATAATCAGGAGCAGGATTATCAAAGGTAGTGAGTTCTGCCCACAAAGAAGACACCAAGACACCACGCACTTAAAAACTTTATTTCCCCAGGAAATACGGTCCTCCCTACCCTTAGAAGTGTCACAGTAGTCACGGAATTGAAAGCAGTGGGATATTTTTTCTTCCTTTTTTCCCCATTTATTTGTTTTGGCAGTCACTCTGGGTACAATTCACCCGTGTGCAGATGGCAAATACGAGTCCCATGCACTCAAATCCCATGTAAGTCTTTTACTGGAGGTGGGATCGGTAGTCTCGCTCCAGCTCTGCAGTAACCTGAGACTCCCTCCTTCGAGACCTCGGCTTCTGTTGCTTCCACGTTTGCCAAGATCTAACTGGAAGTGCTGATTTTTCCCAGGCCTGAGTAGCTGCTTCAGCTTTGTTTGTTTGCTTTGAAATTTATTTTTGAATTGTGGTGCATCTCGGCTGTTCTGACCAGGCTGGATAAAACAAATGTTATTTTGCAGCTCTTAAAAGATTTCAGAGGGTATGATATTTCTTTTCCCTACCAAGAGTAGCTGTGGCGACTGGCTTTCATTTGCACTGGGAAAAACTGATTTGCACAACACCAGCCCAGGGGCTGTCCTTGTGAAAAACAAAACACAACCCCCCAAATGCATTGGTGTCAGGAAAATTGAGTTTTCTGGTATGATTTTGCAGTGTGAGTCACGGTGAGCTGTGTTATTGCTGAAGACAGGGTTGTTTCTTTCCACATTTTTCTCCTTCATCCTTCAAATATTGCAAACTCTAGACAGCTTTTTGATATCTTTACTGACATTTGGAGACCCCCTTTTTGAGTCTTCAAGATATGGCTAACAGAGGAGAGGAAGATCACTGGAAAAGTTTGCAGTCGTGTTGGAAATTGTTATTTGAACTTTTCAGTAGGTCATCCCCACTCCCCAGCCCCTCTGGAAAGTCTGGGCAAGCTTCCTCACACTGTTTCTGTAGGAAACGTTGTGGTAAAGATCAAGCAGCACGCTGCTGGGACTTGCTAAAAATGCCTTGGGCTGAAACTGCTTCACTGCACACACATTTGCTAAAAATTTGCCTGGAATATCCCTTTTTTTTGCTGCTTCTCCCTCAAATATTTTTGCTACAGCTTGTGCCTTGAAATGCACTTGGAAGGGCAAGCCACATGCTCCACAACACAACGTTTTCACTTCTAATGTAGGTAGCTGTTGCATCACACCACTTCTTGGGTTCACAATACCAGAAGCTCAACCAGACAAGAAAGTTCTTATGGGGCACAAGTTTAAGGTGAGGTATTGATTCTCCTGGAGTTAAAGACAAATCCACCAGAACTCCCTTTTGGGAGGAGATGCTATTTGCAGCTATAGGGACACTATATAGGAGACCAGCTATATGGTCTCTTCAGCCAGGTGAGAGGTGATAGGACAAGGAAAAATGGACCCAAGCTGTGCCAGGGCAGGGTTAGATTAGATATTAGGAAAAAAATTTTTACTGAAAAGGTTGTGGGGATGTGGAACAGGCTGCCCAGGGAGGGGGTTGAGTCACCTTCCCTGAATGTGTTTAAAAACAGGGTAGATGAGGTACTTAGGGATATGGTTTAGCTTAGGATGGGAATGGTTGGACTTGATGATCTTAAAGGTCTTTTCCAACCTGGTGATTCTGTGATTCTTTGATTAGCTGGGCATGTCAACTTCTTTGAGGAGACAGCAGAGAAGGGATTGGAGGAGGAAAGCTTTCCAAAGTGCACTGAACAGTTAACTCAGCCAAAATTTACTATAAAAGACGACCAAGCCAAATCTTGGCAGAAGCCAATTTCCTTCAAAGCTCGTAAATATCTGGCTGATCTGATTCTGTCTGTCCAGAATCACCCATAGAGGATCTTACATTTGTTTCCATACTGGTGTGTGGCTGCTGATTTAATGGAGCTACACCAGCACACTGAAGAATTAGAAAAGGCTTCAACCCTGTGTGCATGTGTGCCTGTAGATAGAATTTTAAAAAAATACCCTGATTTATACAATGAATACAAAGTTAATGTTTTGGCTTTCTTCCGGGACAATCTGTAAAAGAAAAACTAGAGCTGGGGATTAAAAAGAGTGTGCAAGTAATGTGTAAACCATGAAATTCAATTAGTTCCTCTTAGGAAGCCAAATTTTGGTGAATACTGTAGAGAAAAGGTAGGGATAAAATGCCTAAGCCAAAGCTGTGCTTAATAAGCTTCAGTAATTAGTTATAAATGGCTCGTTAAACCTGGAAACACATCTCTTTTTTGCCCATGTTTATGAACATTAAGGAGAGTGAAGGATAGGGTTAAACAGTAACTTTCTTAGAAGACTTTCCATCCCAAGTCTTCTACCAAGAAGTTTTTTAGTTCTCTTGGAAGGCAGGCCCGGGGAAAAGGCTTGTGATGCCTGGGCACGGGGCATGGGGGACCCAGAGCTGGGAGCAGTGAGGGGGTCTGGGGCACATCCAGTCCCAGTGCTTGTGCTGCTTCCCAATGAGTTTGGTGAGATGGTCTGAGAAAGGGTTATGCAAATGGATATTTAAAAGGGGTATTGGGAAAATAGTGACCAGATTTACGGACGAGGTCACGTCTAACAAGCTGTACAGGAAACTAGGAGCATTGTCCTGTTATTGATGTGTCCCTTTTTTACCCCTGCATCCTCTCATTTTTACCATATCCAGTAACAATTTGATATTTGAATTGTATAGTAACTCTTCAGAATTGGAAGGGTAAAAGGTAAATTGTGCTACAGTGTGTGATAGATTAATTGGCAAATGTTCCTGTTATTGTTTCTGAGGGCTCTACATCCACCTCACTATTCTGGGCTCTGAAAGGGCTCCCTGAAGTCAAAAGCACTAGTGAAAATACCCATGTCCAAAAACAGAGCCGCAACGCCTGCTCCACAATTCATCTTGCAATCAAAGGTCCTTTGCTGTCACTGCAGGAACTGGAGAAACAAATACAGCCCATAGACAATTCCTTTTCTTGCCACCTCCCCCCAGCTCCCTCCAGAATACACTGAAATCTCCCCCTCCATATTGCAAGCAGCTAACACTTTTGACCTATAAACTCATTTTTAAAGTAAAGTGTTTTCCTGGCTGCATCTTGCTAATCTCTCTTTTATATACAGTTTTTCTAAATCTTCGTTACTTTTGAGAGACTGGCCAAAACCTGAAACATTTCCAGCTTGAGCCTGTTTCAGGGGGACTGGGTCAAACTGGAGTTCCTTGATCCATTGTTACTTAATTTCTGGGTCAGGTTCCAGAAAGACCCCTTCTTCCTCTTTTGCTTCGGATGGAAAACACTCAAGAATTGATTTTCTGCTGGGAAACCCGCACAAGATGGTTGGAAGTTCATGAGAAACACAACTCTCATGCTTGCCTAGATGGTGGAGCTCCCTCTTTTGGGTTCACAGCCACCAAAAGCACTACAGGTGAGTCAGAGTTAGCCTCTTTCTCGGTTTGTTATCAACTCAGTGTTGCTTATTTATCATTTATCCCCCCCAGTTTATCTTGAAGCTAACCACAGTATTGAGGGAGGAACTGATCACGCTCAAGGTGACAGCAAGGAGACGTGGTAAATGGGATGGGAGCCACTAAGTGTGATCCCAGACAGTGTCTGACTCTTCTTCCCCCTGGTTTTTCACCAGATCACGTCTAGCCAAGTTGAAAGGCTGATCCAGACTGTGAGAGCTAAACTGTGTTACAAGGCGATTGCAGACAGGCTTTCTTCAAGGTGGTGGCTCCTCTTCAGCCCCTTGTGCTGTGCTGCGCTGCCAGCAGTTAACTGGCTGCCAGCATGGCTGGAGTCAGTGCAAGACTGGGTTTGGAGTGTTTATGCCCTTAAAAACATCTTCTGAAGCCTTTCTCTGTAGCCTTGGACGTGACACTTAACCTTGCTGCCTCAGATTCCCTGTCAAGAAGGGGATAATAACACTTGCTTATCTACTCCAGAGCGGGCTTTGAGGATTAATTAGTTAATATTTGTACAGTGCTTTGAACGTAAGTGCTTGGCATTATCATTCTTACTTCACTGCTCCAGGCTCATTTTCTCCTTTGGCCTGATGTGCCTTCCTGCCTTTTTAAGAGCTCTTCGTCTCGTCTTAGCCCTGCTGTGTCGTGCCCTTGCCCTGCCTCACTGCATGCTTTGCACGCTCCTTGCACGGCCTTTGGGCCTGCAGAACATCTGCAGCAGGAGAAAGGACAGCACTTATTCCCTTTCTCCTCCCGTTCTTTCTATGAGAAATGCAGCCCAGCATTTGCACAGGGCTTGTGTGGCTGAAGCTGATTCTCCTTCCTCTCCATCAACAGCACTTCTCACAAGAGAACGGACCAGCCAGGCGGGCACTGGAGAAGCATTTGGCACAGTCTACTGATTGCATGGTGCCTTGTCATCCTTTTGTCTGTTCTTAACAGGAAACAATAGAAAAAGAAAGGGAGAAAGAAGCAAAAGGTGGGAGAATGGGGGAGAAAGCAAAGTCCAACGCTGCTGTGCTGCTTCTGCTTTGAAATATGCTCCCTTCCCACCTAGTTCCACTGTGAAGATAACCAAGGGAACTGGTGGTGTACACAGAAAACATTTTGCCATAGAAACTTTTAACCTACAGTTGGTGAGCTTTAGACTCACAGCCTGCACACCAGTCCTGGGTATGTCCACATGTCCTCCAGGAAATGGGTCTTGCCCCTGGAGCAAGGGCCCAGCCCGGCTCCTCGGCGGCACCAGACCAGCAGCTCCTCAGGTTGCCACAATGTTCTGTGACCCTTGGGCTCAGCTCTGCCCCTGTCCAGGACCTCTCTGCTCCATACTCAACCTTCACATGTGGAAGCGGGGCCAGTGGCCACTGCTGTGCCCAAGCTGGCATGAGAGGCACCACATAAGAACCACCCAGGCCTGCTAGCAGCCAGCAGCCACTGCCCCCCTGGAAGCCCTTCTGTGCAGTGGTGCCTTGTTTCAAAATGTCCCTCTTTTAAATTTCCCTGGACAACGACGCTGCAGCTACAATCTGAGGGAGAAAAACCCGGGTGATGCTTTCACGCTGGCAGGACGTTCTGAAAATCTGCTAGGGCCCTGGTCAAAAACCACCAACAGGTGAATGTTTCTTCTCTTTACCCCTCTTTTCACCCACCTGTAATGGATCAGGCAGGACCTGTGTTTTCCTACACGTTTTCAATGCCTGAGAGCTCCAATTTCTCCTTTCCCCCTGTTACTGCAAGAGAAAACCGTCTGTATTGTCTGAGTGTCTTTAATGTGCAATTCCACTGGCCTAATGGGCACCTGATGGTACAGATAGATTTGATTCCAGATTTGGATCTGCTGACATAAACCTTAATGCTTTTTATTGTGTGCCACTTTGGGAAATCCTGATTAACAGCAACAAAGAGCTAATTATGCAAGATGAAGACAATGTAGTTGTTTTAAAAATAATGTATATCATACAATTAATGCTACTTTGTCCTATATCAAAGTCATGCTACCTGCATTAATCATACATCCTCATAGTTTCTAAACATTAATAGGAAGAAATAAAAAGAAGAACTCTTAATTCCAAGGAGAGCCATGATGAAGGGGGGTTGGGTTTTCTTCTGAGAAGAAGAGAGGTAAGGAAATGCAGATTTGCAGCCTAGTTATTACAAAATGTAGAACATAAGGCTAACTTTTTTAGAAAAAGGGGCTGAATATGGTTCAGGAACTCTAATAATTAATTCCATTTAGTCCTGCATTAAAGCTATCTGAGCATTTGTAAGTTAAGGTGTATCTTGAAATAAGTAGGGTTTTGCCAGCTTCTGACTTCATGAGGGGCCAAAAACAGTAAACCCAAATGGCTGGTGTGTGGTATGTGTGTGTGGCTGAGCTGCTCTGATGCGCTGAGATAATCCATCCTCTCTTTGGAAGCTAATGGAGATGTGGAAATTGCACGATGTGGAGTGATGCAAGGGAAGGTGCAGAGGGGGATAGATTTTTTGGTAAGCTGTGGAAAGCTTAATGTCTTAAAATCTGGTGGAGGAGCAATAGGGATTGATGAATATATATACAAGTCAGATTTTAGCAGTTTTTCAGATAATTTCTGAAATAAACACTGGAAATGTTCATTTAGCCCCCAGAAGGGATGTTGCCCTTTTGGGTTCCTTTCAGGTTGCCTGACTCTGAACTTGTCATCGGGGTAAAAAGTGACAGAGGACTTCATATTAAATCATGGTTTAAGTATGGTCCGCCACATTTCTGGGCTTAAGGGGATGCAAGGGCCTGATTTGCCCTCCTCAGCTCCACAGCATCCTCTGCTGCCATCTTTTGCCCTGAGAAGCACTCTTGGACAAAGCCCTGCCATCTCCTTCTCTTGCCTGGGTCCTCCTCTAGTGTGCAGGTTGGTGAGAGGTAGGTTGGGCTGGGGGTAAGGTGGGGCAGGCCCTTTCCCTGCTCACCCAGGTTTTAGTACTCACCCAGGGGGATTGGGGATCTGTTCCCCTATGGCTCCAGCAGACCTGGCATGGGCAAGCTGCAGCTCTGTGGTCCTCCGCACTCCCCTGGCAGGGGGTAGACCACATGTTGTCTGTGTTACAGACCTCCTGGGTCTGCATCCACCATTTGCCTGTGAAGAGCAAATATTGAACCCATCCTTACAATTTTGGTCCATCTAGGGCAGCAAAGAGGTTTCTATATCAAGGCCAGAGCATTAACATTTGTCTCTTTATTGACAAAATTAGCTTAATCTTGCTTTTGCGGCCCCACTTTGCACATAGCACACAAAGGCTACGTCACAGATTGCTTTCCAAAGGCTCTTTTATTTCTCTCTCCTTTCTCCAAATCCTCCTCCAAATTACAACTGCTTTGTGTCACTGGTGGCTTCCGAGCTGGGGGAATTAAGGAGAAGGTTTGGGTGTGCTTGTTACATTACCTTCTGTGGGATGGATGGGGCTATACCATATGTGCGTCTGCAATTAGACATTTTGATTTCCAAAGTATTTAGTTACCATTTGCTGAACCATTGAGTAATTACCACAGCAAAATTGCACAATCTGTCAGTACGTCAGCTAAGTGTGCTTCTGGACAGCTTTATATGCACCTTCACCAGCACTGAGCCTTTTTTATAAAGGTTTTTTTTTCTTCCTATGCTTCCTTTGGTTAAACTTCAGTCCTTCCAGAGGAGAAATTTCTTATAGCAAAGGGAAATTTCAAATAAGAGTGGAAATAGCTGCTGTGGTACACCTGCCCTGTGGAGGATGGCTTGCCTCTAAGGGAAAGTGCTATTTAAGGTAATATGTTCCCTGAAACATGATGGCTCTTTAAGGCTAGGAAGTGCTATTTTGGGAAGCAGGTTTGGAGTTGGTCACTTCTTGTTTTCCATAATTCCCCCAGTTTAGCAATGGTGCTTCTGCCACTGGTGGGGTGTGTATGTGTGTGTGTATGTGTGTGTGTGTGTGTGTGTGTGTGAATCTTAAAAGTATTACCCACCACGTCAGATGGGAGCAGAAGGATTTCCAACCTGGGAATGTGGTCAGTGTTGTGAGGGGTAATAGTTTTGGCTCTTTTTTTTGTTGTTGTTTTTAGGTGCTAAGGGAAAGCTTTGTAGTGAGGAGCAGAAAATTAAGGCTACTTTCAATAGAGAAAAGCGTCATTTACTTCCCTCCCTCCTCCTCCCCACCGAACGAAACACTCAGGAATCCTGAGAAAATTGGGTCACTAATATGGAAATTCTAAAGTATTGATAATACCAACATGACAAGTTGTCACTTTGCAGTATGTTCTTAAACACGACTAAACCTTAATAACCAGGTTATTCTAGAATAATCAGGGTAACAGAATGGGAATGAATGGCAGTTACTGTAATTATTCTAGAAAGAGGACCAAAGCAAACAGAAATTCTCTCTAATTTTATATATTCCCAATAGGTGCACATAGTACATCATTATCACTATAGAAACTACTTAGTAGTTTCTCCAAAAATCAGCTACGCTTCACGGTCTTATGGGCCGATGTCTGAGCTGCACATGAGCCTGCACCCTCTAATTCAAACAGAGGTAAGCTCAGAGCAAGCTGCAGTAGGCTGCAGCAGACAAAACAAATTTCCTAAGCCAAACATATTAAATCCAATATATTTTTCATTGATTTAATAGACTGAAACTTTGGATACAACTGACACTTTCTGGATATTAATGGGCATTAGTGCTCCGAAATAGAAGGCGAGAGCTGAAAATGAGAGTATATAGACGTTAGGGAAAGAAGGTGCTACAGAGGGCTTTGCTATATATGAAAGTTCTCTGCTGCAGGATGAGATCTGTAATTAAATAAGATACTCTACAAAATTCTTCGGTGACTTTGGCCCCGTTTTCAGCTGGAGCCATTATTGCTGTCCTAATGCTTTGCATAATAGTCGGATGATCATATTTGACAACAACAACAACAACAAATTACGTATCCACTAACAATAAAATAAAATTACCATATTTGAAAACAAAAAAAAAATGACATATCCACTAATAAAATAATAAAACTGAATACAACTCAAACCTGGAGACCGTTTCCATCAGCCCTCTCCCCCTGTGATGTGGTGGGACCAGCACTGCTGCCACACCAGCACATCCCAGAGCTCACCCCGGGATTTGGTCCGTGCGGGAGAGACACTAGCGTTGCTGCCTCCTTATTGCATGGAAGGATTTATTTACTTGTTAGTTCTGTTCTGGGTCGTTGCTGTATTTGTTACTCTGGATTAATTATGGCAACGTGGTTTGAAACAGTTGTGCCATCTGAGATGCTGTGTAGTATTTTAATTCCACCTTTGGTTTACTGATAAAACCTGCAATATGGGGTCCTTCTGCTTTTCTACACCGACCTTGTTTTGCTGTAGATGTGGAGGGAGGGGGGGGGCAAGGATGGGACAGAGGGGGGACAGATAAATCAAGGCTTTTACAAAGCATGCTGTTTGCTAATCTTCTCACACTGCCGCCTGTGATGTATGGTATCTGAGTTCCCAAAGTTTATCATATTAGTAAAAAGTCCTGTACACATAAAAGCAGATCCTGGGAAAAAGGAAAAAAGAGGAAAAAAAAAAAAAAGGAAAATAAACAATGAACATGTGTGAAGTTGGAAATTTAGAGGCTTAGGCCTCTGCAGCTACATATCCTGGAAAAGGAAAAAAAAAAAAAGTGTTAAGAAAACAAATTACAGTTGTGGATGTGAAGACCCTGACACCGCCGCCTGACAAATCGACCCTCCGGCTTGACCCTCCGCAATATGTTTCCACAGGTAATTCCATAACTCTCCGGTCAACTTTTCAAGATTTCCTGTCTGACAGCTGGGAAAAGGGAAGCTCCCCATCACCCTGGGGTCTCCTGCTACGCCTCGTCGACCGTCCTGTGCCCGGCGGC
>VZTU01005323.1:290748-294798 GCA_013400835.1 Zapornia atra
GCCACTCCATTTCCTCCTCCACTTACTTAATTATTAAAGACAAATTTGAACCAGCTCGTACATACTGAACAACAAAGAAAAACTAAATACTGAAGAACCAGCAGCCAGGCTCAGCAGTAAGTCATGGCACCAGCCCCTGGGACATCCCTGGATGTATGAATCGGATCCTTCATGGGATTCTCCAGGAGAAATCCCTGATGCATCAGAGCACACCATGCTGGAAGAGGAAAAGTATTTTCTACAAGAAAAATTATGTTTAAAGAACCCAATCAAGCACAATAGTCATGGTACAGATATAGTTTATCTGAGAGCACTTGTGCCACAACCCTGAGCCATCCTGGCTGGACAGTCACTGCCCATGGATGGGAGCTCAGCAAGCCTTGGCAGCCCTTCTGCCAAAGGCTCTTTGCTATGACCGTAATGACAGCCAGCCTAAAGCCTGCTTTGACTACTGCAATTTCGACAACATCTAATCTTGTAGGGTTTATGGCATTTTGGGGTTTTTTATTTTATTTTTTTTTTATTTGGGTGTAGGATTTCAGTCACCAACTTAACTTCTGAAGAGCACAAAGAGGTAGCAGCCAGCACATTCACCTTCTCAACTTCAGGGCTCTGATTCGAGACCTCATTCCAGATATCTCCATGGCATCAACCTGCTTTGGCAGGGGGGTTGGACTTGATGATCTCTTGAGGTCCCTTCCAACCCCTACGATTCTGTGATACTGTGATCTGGGAAATAGGTATGGTGCTTGGCATGGAGGCATCCCCAAAACTGCCCCCCATATCTCCACTTGAGACTCCTGCCCACCAGCGTGGCCTACCTACCACACACCATGCCAGTAATGTCACTGTAGCATCACTACAACTTCAGTCAGTGCAAATATATAAAATATAACTTAGTGCTTCAGCCACCAAGTGAGAGCCCAACCAAGCCCCGTGCCCAGACCCTCCAGGATAAAAGACCAGGGAAAACCAGTGAATTCAGGGAAAACCGGAGAGTGTTGGAACTCTGTCCAGAGTGGAGGTCCCTGTGGTCCTCAGTGTGGTGTCCCATGGCAGCAGCTGGGGATAGTTATCAGGACACTAGGATGTGTCAGAAAGAAGAAAAGAGGGGAAGAAAAAAAAAAAAAAAAACCAAGAAAAAACCTCTTTTAAAACATGCTCAACATGTACAGCTGCTGAAACATCTGTGCTGAACATGATGACACAAGCTGTAATCGTGGTGGTTGGGGAGGGGGAGGCAATAAGGGGAGGTTAAGGAAGAGGCTAAGTGCAGTCCCTGAGCTGAGGGTCCCACTGCCTGCAGGAGCCCCCCAGGCTGGGACACGGAGGGGGTGCCCCCACCTTCTGGCTGCTCCGGGGCAAACCCCTCCAAATCCTGCTTCTCCTCACTGCCTCCTCCCCTTTGCCAGGACTGCTGTGGGGTGAAGTGAGGCAGACCCTTCCTCACCCAACACTGCTCTGCCTGCTGCCCTTATTCAACTCGGGGTGACTAAGGCGACGGAGGGTTTGGAGGGGGAGACCTTTGCCCAGGAAACTGGGCAGGGTTTTGGCTCTTTTTCTTAATTTTATCTGTTTTTTTCCCCATTCAAAAAATAAAACAGGACAGGGAAGACCCCAAAGCCCCCTGAAAGAGCAGCTTGACAGGTGGGTCTCGCAAAGCCCTGCTGCACAGGTAAGGATTTGGGGAGCTGTTGATGCAGGTAGAAAAATGGTATTGTCTGGGGGAAAAAAAAAAGGGAAAAAAAAGTAAAACTCCACACCCCCAAACTCAGAAATCCCCCCCTGCCTCTCTCCCTGCATCGTGCTGAAAAACACCCACCCTTAGAAGGATCTAAATAGAATGGAACAGAAATCTCCCTTAATCAAAACAACCTTATGCCAAAGCCCCTTTCGAGGGAAGTGAAACGCTCACAGCAGCACAGCCCTGCTTAAAAATAGAACAGCCTTCTCCTGGCGAGTCACAAAAATACATAACAACATACTTCTGCCATCGGAGCTTTGAAGGATGTCTGTCATACTCCTAGGCTTATTTTACGCCCCTTCCCTTTTTTTAAAAGAGGAACAATGCCATCTTCCCGAAAGGAAATAGGCAATAAAAACTCCAGCAGGATTTCCTATTCATAATTTTTCCCATTCATATCCTAAAGGGTGAAGGAAAAAAATAAAAATGAAAAAAAAAAACCAACCCCAACCCAAAAAACCTACCCCAGCTTTAACAACTTAAATGGCACTTATTAAATAGATATTTTTACATGCCTGGTTTTTCCTAAATGTGGTATATAGTTTTACAGTTCAATTAAGTCTTTTTTCTTTTTCTTTTCTTTCTTTCTTTCCAGATATCCTCCTCAGAGCTGGCTGAATTCTCCTTGAGATGATGTAAAGCATCTGATGACAAAATATCAAATATATTTATAAAACACCCTGTTGAGTTTTTATCTGTGCCATTACATTTTTAATTAATAGAATATTATTATTTTTTTCTGTTGTTGTTTTACAAATGTCGTGTTTTACTGCCAGCATGATCTCACTGCTTTACAGTATCGATAAATGAAGGCACACCTGCACTATAAAATCTGCTTTATATGAAGCAGGCCATTCATGTTTTTATAGCCCATTTTTCACCCATTGTTCTTGGGTCATGTCATAGGTGTGCTGTAATGTGTGGTGGAGGTGGGCGGCTAGAAGATCAGTTTAACAAAATGGTCTAATTTTGCCAACTTTAGTGCCAGAATCTGGACTGAAAAATGCAGAACTAATATCCCAATAGACATGCTGCATGATGTCACTTCCCTGGAAATGTCCAAGACAAACATCTATTTCCAGATCACTTGCACTTATAACATGAATTCTACCTCCTTTCTTATCCCCAAATTACTATTCCTGTGTTTTCTAGCAATTTCTATGTTAACTTGGTTAATGTCTGAACTTTCCTGACTCTTTGTAAGGCTTGGGGGTTTTATTATGTTGCTTCATATAATATGACAAGGTTCATTCCAAACCTAATGGTGTTTTTGGAGTCTGCAGACCTACTGACTCTTTTCAAGAGGCTTTCGAAACACAGCGCAACGTGCACTCTCCCAAAAGCACGGGGCTGAAGTTGACACACTCACACAAAAGGGTTTGTGTGCTGCAGGATCCGGTTATTTGCCTTAATTAGAAAAATAAAAGGCAAAACACCGCCTTTAAGGGAGGATTTTGGAATGATTTTTGCTTTCCCTTTATTTCCCAGGAATGGGTTCTCCAGGCTGGAGGGCTGGCGGCCGCGGCGCAGGCAGGCACTCCATCACGCAGCCTTGCTCGCACACCTTCCTCCTGATTTGCAGCATCCTCCCTTGCAAAGTCTTCTCCCTCTGGAGAGGAGCTGGCTGTCGGCGGGCTGGGAGGATGCTGTGTGCGGGATGAAGGCTGCCTGCCTCTGAAATTTGAGGCCCGGATCCTGGAAATGGCCCCACAGAGACAGACCCCGGGCTCAGCTCAGCTCCCCTGGTTTCCGTGGGGTGTGAAGTTTTCCCACTGTGAAATGCTCGTCAGATTGGGGCTTAAGAGGGAATATTAATATTTTCCTCGCAGCCAACCTTCCCAGGGCTGGAATTGCCTCTGCCTAGCTTAATTCCTCAATACCTTTTATTAAATTCCCCCCCACTACACACACCCCCTCTATACATATTCACCCCCACGCCGACACAGTGGCAGTTGTTTCTCATAAGGCCCCTTTAAAGTGACAACTTTACAGCAGAGCTGAGAAACTTTTATTGGGATAACAAATACAGCAGCAAAGGTACCATCTGCAGGGCTTGGAGATCCGGCTGCAAAGTTGCCAGGGGTTGAGGGTGGCGGGGGTGGGGGTGACGGTATTGTCCCCCTCCTTGTGCTAGAGGGTGCCTGATGCTTGGGGGATGGATGTCGCTGCCGCTGCTCCGGCTGCAGCGTGCTGTTCATCCGACAGCCTTCCTCCGGACCGCGGCAGCCGAGCTGCTGATTGTCTGATTGTCCCTGCCAATGGGACTCCTGGAAATTACTTTCATTCTCAGAGGGTGATTCCCGTGG
>VZTU01005324.1:0-25369 GCA_013400835.1 Zapornia atra
TCTAATCTGAACCTGCCCTGGGAAATGGTCCAACTTGTCTACTCCTCTACCTTACCGCCTCCCTTCTCAAGTAATCCCACCCTGGTACCTTTCTTTATGTTCAGGTGTTTAGGAGAATTATTAAATATTTCAGATACATTCTTGTTGAATTCCATAGCAAAAAACATTTCCTCATTATTGCAAAAAAATCTTTTTAAATAATTTATTCCTTATCTTCCTTTTTTTTTATTTTTTCACTGTAGTTACTGAAGCTGTCACAGGAAGCCTTCTCAAATATCCCCAAATCTATCCTCAGTTAATTTGGTGCAAATACTGGAAGTTACAGTAGATTTATCAAAACATTAATTCAAACATGGGAGAACTTTAATGACAAAGAAGGGTTATTTTGATATTATTCATCAAGAACATACTACTTTGGCTCTTAGTAAAATCTTAATCTTCACCTGGCTTGCCTGTGTTGCTTGATGGGCCTCAAAACGTAGTGCCTGCAGTTGGACATGGGTATCAATTCCATGAGTAGGGGATTATGAAGGAAACACTTCTCCTGATAACCTCAGACAGCACTGTTAAAGATAGGAGCAGAGTGCATTTCAACTGTCTGTAAAAGAATTTAAGACCACAGTGCTGTTAATGGTGTTTACCCAATACAACAGAAGATGGTTCTCCACCCACTCCCTTTATTAACTGCAGATGTCTTTCCCTTACAAACCGGGGTGCTAGTTTTAAAATGCAGTTTTCAGTTATCCTGGGAGAAATACTGTTTCTTTTTCTCTATAAATCTCTTTCTTTCTTGTTGTTTCATATTAACTTTGTATACAATTTTCTTTGAACCTTAAAATATTTCAGACAGCTCATTTATCTATTTCACAAAATAGTTCCTCCATTTTTTTTCTTGTGGATGTCTATTATTTCCTAGTAGCACAGTTCACAGACAGGGTAATACAATTAGCTTAAATTTTCAATTTATCACACAACTAAATGAAAACAAACAAACAAAAGTCCTGTCCAGTACAGCTAGAGTATAATTAATTTTTGTTACTTTTCCTTGGGTTTTTTACAATTTTCTTTGTCTCCTGGAATGCTGGGCTCTGAGTATTTTAACACTTGTTGACTTGTTTTATAATCTGACATATTTATTCTTTACTAAAATGTTGCTTTCATTACTGAAATGTCAGCTCTTAAACACTGTGCTTTTTCACTTCAGTGCATAGTATGTTGAGTATATTCAGACCATTCATATACTGTTATAACCCACTTAATTTTACTGTGTTGGAAGTCCATTCTTCTAAATTTTGGGGTAAATCTCATGATTATCACCTGACAAATATCTGATTAGCAACACTATGGAGGGATTTTGTTGTGTCCAGCTTCCTAGTGGGAAGTTGCACTGTAGATAGAGACATAATTTTCTTGGAAGTGCACAGTAAAGGTTGGGGGTCACTGGACACAATTTGCCACAAATGACATTCCAGTTAAATAAATATTGAGAAAAAACAATCTACACAGTGGCTGGTTAAGCATTGCAACTGGTTGTCCAGAGAGTTTCTGAGATGTCCATGCATTCCAAACTTGAGTGGAAATGCCTCTGAGAAATTTCATCTAACCTAATCTGAGTTTTACCTAACTTGGTGCATTAGCTTTGAGCACAAGCCTGGACCAGGTTGGAGGACCAAAGTTATCCTGTGGTTCAAGATAGATCTGCACTAAGTCAGCTACAGACACTCTTGAGGACATCTCAAAGTGTGAATGCAGGAAATTAATTATTATCATTGAATTATATGGATTTTATCCTTCGTGATTTTGTAACATCTTCAGAATCACTTTGACTTTGCCTGAGCTGCTATCCAAATGATCTGTTGTGTTCTGTATTCCTCCTAGAATATGGACTATAACTACAGGGCAAGTTACAGCAGTTGACTGCCACCTGTGCAGTGAGATACTGCAAGGTTGTTGTGGCTTAAAGGCTCCCTCAGGTGCTCGTTTCCTCCTGCAAGTGTAAAAATGATTCCACATATCTGTCATCTGATCTGTGCCCTGAGAAAACACTGAACCACTGGAAATCATAGGATTTTAAGCCATTTTGAGCTAGTGTTGTTCTATCATAGCCTGCACCCCCGCTGTGAAGCACAGAATGTTTAAATTCATTTATGCTTCCACTTTGAAATGTGATGTTCGGAGACTTGTTCAGTCAAACATGGAGGGAAGAGCGGAAGTGGTAGAGCCACTCTATGGCTATGTGTAAGTAGTGGCTCACCTGGAGTGGCACTGCTGGTCAGGAGGGGTTGTACATGTGTTTGTGTGCATTGCTGAGGAGTAGACATGACATGAGAATTACAGTGTGTGCATTGGGTATGTGAGGTGAGTGTGTATGAATTCGCTTCTTCAGTCTATATGTACTTCTGGAATGGAAGGAGTTAAGTATTGGAAGTTTCTCCACATGCATGTGGTTATTTCTTTGAAGGAGATATACTCCCACAGTGTTTCATCCATACACTTCACCTCTCTGGGAAACATTTTTAACACTAAATTTTCTATTCCATTCATATGCAATGCACTGTGCAAAATACCAAGTAAATATGGTTGCTAAGAGCCTTATTTGTGTTATGTTCTGTGCTAATTTGGATGGAATTAAAACTTTGGAGAACTGAGGAGGCTGGCCTTGAAACTCCATTTGCTAAAATTATCCTTGCAGGCTTGGACATAATTATACTTAGGCCAAATGACTATAAAAGAAAAACACGAAAGTGGTTTTGTGATGGAGCAGTACTTTCCAACTTTATGAGAGATTTCCTTGTAATATCACCACAATTTTTAAATTCAGACATTTTAATTAGATCCTATCAAATGTTGTATACACCCAATAAAACTAATCTATAGTGTATATAGCATATTATATAGCACTGCACATCTCTTATATGCGCTTTCATGGCACAAATGCAATTTTTTTCTGAAAGTCAGCTTAGTGCCGGCTCAATTTCAATCCACTTTTTAACTAAATGCCTATTTCATACAATTTTTTCACGTTTCATGTACATAGAAAATATCATTTCATGAAAGTTATGTTAAAATAATCATGTATCTCTAATTATAAAAATCTTTATCTTACATGATACAAAATTGTAGATTATGTCAACTCAGAGATACAGCATTGAAAGAAGGAAAATACTCGTACTTCTTTGAGCAGCCGTTTAGTCACAGCTCTACACAGTTACTTATAAGGTTTTCATTTCAATCCAGTGCTGTGACTGCTCTGGATGGCTAAGTTGAGCAGCATTGGAAGTGTTCTTCTCATCAGAGAATTTGGGAAAAATCTGGTATTCAAGGAGTTTGGATAAATGTGTTGCTACAGAGGCATGAGTCGATGTATTACAAAATCCACTTCGGGCGTATCCGTGTTTGTAATGTAAAAGAATGTTCTCAAAACTAAAAGTAAAAGCACACTTGGGAAAATATTTGGATTTTTCTAAGGCCATAGGCACCACCTTTTGTCTGGTATAATGCTGAATTTTTGGTAAACACAGAAACAATTGAGCTCCACATAAGCTCATGCTAATAAGAAATATAAATTCTGCAGCAAAAACATACTGGAGGCCTTAATAAAAATTAAAGACATTTAAATGAATAAAAATCAGTGTATAGTGGATATTAAGAAATTATAATCAACCTTCTAAGCACAGAAAAATTATTGTAAGACAATGTGCAATGTTCTATTTTTTATTTATACAAAATTAGAGACTCGGGTGTAATACTAATGTCAAAAGTAACATGAAATTGCTCTGATGGTAGTTAATGAGTTCTTTTCTGGCTTACTGGAATGTATATGGCCTTTATTAATAGATCTTATAAATTTAGCGAGCTGTAAAAACATGTAACTGGTCATTATTATGCACATTCTAAGCCCAGATTATTTTTTTTTAATGACGAGAAATGCAGTGGTGGTCTCTTGCCATTACATTGACTTTTGCAATGGTTGCAATATTTCAAATAGAAAATGCAGTCACTAAAATTTGGTATAAGCAATGCACTGATATTTTATTTTCTTTTTCACAGATTAAGATGCTTAGTAAAGCAGCTGGAGAAGGGTGACATTAATGTCGTGGATTTAAAAAAGAATATTGAATATGCAGCATCTGTACTGGAGGCAGTTTATATTGATGAAACCAGGTAAGTTTGGGGGTGAGGTGGGTGGAGAAAAGGAAATCACTTGTTAGAAATGTGGTCTTTGCATGCAATTGTAGCTGATAGAAGCTGCAGGTCTCTACAAAGCTTTTAGGTCTTTTAGTGTCAAGGTTAAAGCAAGCAAGATTCCAAATGTCAGGTGTAACTGTCATCTGGAAAATTTACCTAGTTCTCATCTCCCTTGCTTGTCAAATGTCCACAGTATAAAGTCATAAGAATTTTCTGTAGGATGGATTTTCTGTGTGTCCCCCAGGCCACATAATGCTAATTGTGCTGAGGACTGTATCAGTGGAAAAAATGAGCTGTGGTGGACTGAAATGCTCACAGAGATGAGTTGGAATATTATAATCTGGCCTGTAAATGCATACATTTAGGAAAAGTTGTGATTTATTTTGTAATATTTCATGCTTTGTTTATGATTATTGTTGCTGGCAGTATTACAGGCAATCATCTTTAATGTGGTTTGACTCCAATTAAATTAGAAGTTCTAAGAATTTGTCTTCTTGAGAGAATTTTAAGATATGTACTATATTGAAGTTAATCAGCTAATTTACTGGTTTTATGTGAGTATGCTGGCCTCTCTGAGTTTTTTCTAAGCAGAACAGTCTTGTAAAAATGTCTACTAAAACTTCCTCAGTACTGCTGGAGCATGCAGTGTATGCCTTGGTTCCAGAATACATTTAAGAAGTCTTTCATCATACAGAACATTTCATGGACCTAACTCTTCCTCTTTCTGTCTTCCCCTTGCAAATCTGAATATTTGATACAGTGCTTAAGGTACTGCTCTAACTTTTTCCTCTTTCTTTTCCTTTGGTGGATGTGCTTCACGCACAAAACCTTGCTGGTCAGGAATTTGAGCATCTACTCTTGGGTAATAGAAACCTTGTCCGTTTGCAACCAGAAGAATGAAAACAATAGCAAATGAAGCTGGTACCAGTGATCTGTTTTTCAGAGATTGTATTAAAGACGAAGTTGGCAGGATCACTTATACTGGTGTTCTGCTCTCAGGGTGCACGTGTGTCGAATTCTGTGAGATGACCTCAGCAGCCTCTCAGCCACAATGCAGTTCTTAGGGACACTTTCAGAAGTGTTGCTAGTGATGCCAAGTTAAATAGGCAACTTGAAAAAAATAGGTATCACAGTGACATCAAAAGCACTGGTGTCATGAAGATGTTTACAGATTCAGTTAAATTAAATGTAACTGGGCAGACTTGGGAAAAATATCTTGTGCGACAGATGGGACCTGGACTCATATTACCACAAGAGAGGTCATAAAATTTCATTTTTTGACAATTTTTCTAAACATAAATCTTGTTGGCACATCTTGTGCTCAGGAAGCTTTGGAAGATCATGGTCCTCTCTCCCCCCTGTGTTATGGGATATTGTATCTCCACCAGTGGTCAAAACGTAAGCATGTAATTTTGTATTAATAACCATAGGAGCTCTGTCAAATTTGGATAGGGGACAAGGATATAGAATCATAGAATGGTCTGGGTTGGAAGGGACCCCAAGGATCATAGAGCTCCAACCCCCCTGCCACAGGCAGGGCCACCAACCTCCAGGCCTGGATCTACACAAGGTTGCCCAGGGGCCCATCCAACCTGGCCTTGAACACTTCCAGGGACGGGGCATCCACTACTTCTCTGGGCAGCTTGTTCCAGCACCTCACCCCTCTTTCTGTAAAAAACTTCCCCCTAATATCTAATCTAAACCTTCCTTCCTTTAGTTTTAATCCATTCCCCCTTGTCCTGCCATTATCTGCTCTTCTAAAACGTTGAATCCCCTCCTGCTTATAAGCTCCCTTCAGGTACTGGAAGGCTGCAATGAGGTCCCCCTGCAGCCTTCTCTTCTCCAGGCTGAACAAGCCCAGCTCCCTCAGCCTTTCTTTGTAGGGCAGGTGCTCTAGTCCTCTAAACATCCTTGTGGCCCTCCTCTGAACCCTCTCCAACAGTTCCACATCTTTCTTGTATATAAACCAATAATTATTCCTTCCATGCATCTCCCAAACACTGTGGTTCTATGGGTATGGTGTTCCTAGCCCTGTCTCAGTAGTAGCACCTGGACTATGAAAATAATGTGAGATTTGCTTAGTTTTTAAACTGAGGCCTCAGTGGAAGTAAATAGCATTGTTCCGGGGAGGAATCCAGTCTTTCTGGCTCTATGTGGGGAGCATCGAGATAAGTAAGGCGTTTCATACCCAGAGAAAACTGATACACCTGAAAATACATATGCTTTGGCAGCAAGCAATGCAGAGGTGCATTATTTTTACCATAAGAAATTATTTAAATAAGCTAATTGCCCTCATAGAACTTAACAGCAGGATTATTAAACTGCCAAAATGAAAATAAACATATATCATTTTATAGGGGTTTGGAAGATTTTCACAGTCCTTGGACTATTTTATTAAGTTTAGGGGCATTATGACCTCCTAACAGTGACTATTTATTTTCAAAAATTCTACTCCAGAATATTAATAACTTTTTTCCTCTTTCCTAGCTTGATGCACATGGTGTGTAATCTTATTTATTTATTGCATCCCATGTGTTGCAGAACAAACTGATTTTTTTACTGTGCAAAGTCAGAAAGGAAGGAAGAAACTTGAGAGAGGCATCTTGTTTTGTTCTAATTTATTGAATGCTGCTAATTCTCCAATGCAAACTCAACCAGAGTTTGTAAATCTATAAAACTTTGGTAGCATTCCATGTACATACATATATATATATATGTTAAGCATATGGCTTATATATATTTTTCTACATTGATAGCTACATTTCTGAAGTATATGTAGACATACAAAAAAAACTCTTGCCCGTATTACTGATGTTATTAATAATAGTTAAAATGAAATTACCTTAATAAAATCTACATTTTTACTTCTCTTATTTTCAGTTTTTGCATTTTATATTCCATATTCTTAACTTTGGTTTACACTAGTTGATTTTGGTTTTAAGTTCTCTTCCTTTGATTTATGCAGTCGCCATGGAAGTCAGACTCAGAGTGATGCATTTTTCTAACCTGGTGGTCTTTGTGTTAAATTTTTGCTAAGAATCTAGAGGCTGAGCCTCTGCTTCTTAGTTGGAAAATATTTTGTGTAGTGCTGTTTTAAATTTTGACACTTCCCCATTAAAAAGTTTGTAAATTAAGATATTAATTGCATGGCAGATAGAAACTTCAGTCTCCACTGCTAATAGTAAACACTTTTGCATGGCAACTGCCAAGTTAATCACATTAATCAAAAAAAAAAAAAATTAAAAATCACAAAGTTCTCTCCAGCTTCTAGGAAGCTAATCCTTAAGGAATAGAAGCAGTATATCAAGTCAGATGCCAAAGAAGGCTGGGATTAGCTTGTGTGGTTACATTTGTCTCATTCCCACCAAAGAATACAGGTTCTTTGTCCTGCGCAGAGCTACCGCTGTCGGGAGTCTGGAACTGAGTTAAGTGAACTCATTAGTAGATTAGAAATAATAGTTTAGATCATAAGCAGAATGGCCCATTCCTGCTGAGCCTGAACACACACTTTTATATGTCACAAAGTTAAAATTACTTCAGTGAATTTCTTACGTATGAATTGCTATATGGATAAAAGTAATTGCTATAGCATAAAGCAATAACAATTAATACACCGAGTAAAGCAGTGAGAAAACCATCTGAGTACAGATTGCTTTTATTAACTAAGTCCCAGAAGGAAGTTGCATGCTTTACAAGGTATAATATCTCTTACGACTTGGCTTCTAAGACAGAAAATGTAACAGCACCTGGTTCTACAAGGCACAAAGTATTGCAGGCTTAGGACCAAGGGTTCAGTACAGAATTTCTGGAACTCGCACAAAAATACCCATGCTTTCTATTTCAAGGCCATGTTTGAGCCCTGGATTTTGTCCTGGTGAATTCACTGAGCCCTTGCTTACATATCCAAGCTGAGGAAGACCTCAGCTTCAACCAGCCACCTGAAACTACATCCTGTGTGTGGTTTCTTCTTCGCCACCTTTCTGGGAGACAAAATTGAATATCAACTGAGAGAAAGCCCTCTTAAGTACTTCTACAGTCAGACTAGGGGTAGCAACCAGCAGAGTTCATTAGGAGCATCTTTCCAACTCATCTTTCAGTTGTGGTGTGCATCCTGTTTAAAAGCATGATAACATGGTCCCATACCAATTGCAGAAGGCCCTTCTCTTATTCTTCTGATGCATAGAGATGAAAAAAACAAAAAGCAAAATCATGACTAGGGTCAATAAAGAGATCCAAGTACAAGGCATCTCACAAAGCTTGTTTAATAATGTAGCCAGGGTTCAAGGAAGCCTGTGGCCTGTCCCACAGTGGTTCTGGGCACCATTTGTGCTATGTAATAATTAAATGGCAGGCATTAGTGTACCAAAACCACTTTTCTCTTTATATGCCTGAACTTTTTTAGCTGATCAGTTCCAGTTTCTTATGGTAGGAGATTGTATTGTTACTTCATTTGAGTTCATTGGAAAGCCTGTATCATTCTAAAAAGTTGTGAGTGCACGTGCAAATGTGTAAGCTGACAGAGCTTCAAATCTTTATTTATAAGGCAACAATCAGCTGGAAATGGGCTGTAGAATTCAAACCCTTTACCAGAGTATCAAGTATTTTTTCTCAGGTCCTCTTACTTTCCTTTTGTCTGTTCCTCTGTTGCTCAACACTGTAGCCTTTTATCTGAGAATAAGATGGCATTTTTTAAAACTCTGTACACATACTCATTTCCATGCATGCTCTTTCTAAAACTACATTGCAGTTGGGTTGAGGAAAAGACAGAGAAATAAAACAACACGTTTTATTTATGGAGTCCTGAGAATGGACTCCTTAAAACCAGTGATAGGCAGTAGGGACAACCTTTCAAAATGATGAAAAATTGTTTTGGGGTAGTGACTGTTAATGTTATATAAAAGTTCTGAGCTGATAGAAAGTTGGAAAGCACAGACAAATCAGACAGACATTAAGTGCTGCTTTCCTAAGAGCTTAATTATCTATGGCCCCGTGTCAATTAGTAATCTTGTTCAACAAGCCCTTTTAGGACTTCTGGATCTCTCAGTGCTGAATGTTTATGAGCTGCACTAAACACTTCCTTGAAAGAGATCTAGCACACTGGTAGCTGAAGCGGAGGTTCACTGTCAGCTGAAAACCATCAGTGAAACTCTCTCCATTCCATCCCCTCAGCAGATCTCCTCTGTAGAAGTTCAAACTTACTCAATAGGTGTTATAAATAATCCTGACAAATCTTGCAGAATTTTCTCCATTAGTACCTGCCACTTGGCTCAAGATAGTGGAAGAAGGATATTTAGAGTCAAACAGGAAATAAATACAGCCTGATAATTCAGTCATGACAGCTGTTCCGTTCCTTGTAAACATAGCTCTTCATTCATGCTAACTGAGAAGAAAATAAGTCAAATAAAATCTAGATGGAAATTACAAGATTAAATATACATATATGTATATTCCAAAGCCAAATAAAACAAAACAAAAAACCAACTTCTTGTGGAGAACATTTTTAAGTTGTACAGGATAAAATCAGAATATTTTGTTCCAATTATGGCCTGATTACATTTTCTAAATGCCTTAATATTTTAGAAAATATGCTTGATTTCAGGAGGATATTTATCAGTGCAGTTTCAATTCCATTCTTGGTTTTTAGTTTGTTTTGGGCTGTATAATGCCCTTTAAAAAGACTTTAACCTCTTGAGAACTTTTGACTTAGAAGAGACCATGTTTCAGTAATGTACAAGTAGATCTGTTGTATATAGCTGGCAATTGCTTCGTGCATCTTTGATTCAACAAGACGAAATAAGAAATAGAGGTTATTGCTACATTCATGAAGTGAAAGGAAATCTCATTGAGGGCAAGTGGCGTTACAACGTTTCAATGATATCATAATGGTACGCAGAGTCCTTCTTGAGAAAAAGCGCATTTAAATGAAACGACTTATTCTGATATGTATAATGTGCTAAAAAAGAGGCCATTAAACCCAAACTTTGTGGCTGCCATTTTAATAAACACCTCGGACCACACTGAATTTCTGATGCACTGCTCCACTAAGGTACTAAATATTTCTGTAGTTTGTGGACTTAAAGCAGGGGCAGACGTACCTCCAAATTGTGGATAAAACGGAGATATTTTAAACTGTGACCAGGTCACTTGCAAGAGAAAGAGTTTTGTCATTTCATATCACCAAACATCTCTGTGACCCTTAAAGCGTCCCACAGAAGTATTCATGATAGAAACACGTGTGTGAGTATGTATCTTTGTCGTGTGGAGCCTGCAGAAGAAGAAAGGAGAAAATGCTGGATAGGATGCTGATACTCAGAGAGTTGTGTGTTGTGGAAGTGTGAATTGAGCTTAGCAACAGCCCAGCAACTAAGTGAAATTCTCCTGTTTCCAGGAGATGCTGAGGTGAGGAGGTGTCCGTATAGCCTGTTCTTGGGCAGCATTCAGTACGCAGTTTTCATTATTTCTGCAGGCTGGATAAGGCTGTTCTTCCATGGTCTTTTCATGTTTTTCAGTTCTGCAACAGAACCTGAGTCCATGGCAGCTGTTCCACCTTAGGGTAGTAATGAACATCTCGAAAAATAATGAACTGGGATAGTTATTTGAGCCCCCTGTGATTTCTTTCACTCTATTCTAGCCATCTATATAGGTTTAGCAGCTTCTCTGTATTTTAAATGAGAGCAAAAGTCGGTGAAGGCTCCATCTTTTATGTTTCTTGTGGTATTTCATTTTCACAAGCCATGTTTTAGTGTTGTGAAGCTCTAAGCTAGCCCTACATCAGCTGCTGCTGCTGGGCATCTTACAGCAGGAGACTGTTGCTTGATGTTACAGGACCATTTGCATTCCATTCCCACCCATAGCATGCAGCATCTACCTGATCCGTGAATCATGTTGTTTCACTGGCTGTAAGGGTCTTGTTATCAAGGGAACATTGCTAATTCAGATAGTTCAGGGTAACCAGCAGAGACAATCATACTGGCAAATCGCTTTGCAGGTGCAAGGGTTGAGAAAGTTAAATTCTTTTACATCAAAGAAATCTAGATATTTGTTTAAAATTTTTAATGTGTATATTCCCAGTCTCCCTACTGAAGGCAATACAGTTTTTCCATTTGTAGGTGAAGGTAACTGTTTCATTTACAGAACACTGGGACATCAGGTCAATGATGTAATTTATTTTGGAAGGATCTAGACAATATTTCTCTTCAAGATAAGGGTTTTTTTTAAAAAAATATATATGGGTATATTAAAGAAATTATACAAGGATAAAACAAGTGGAATGTGATGCCCTATTTGGTAATTATTTGCTAGGTAAAAATATGGTGTGTATGATTCCTCTTTGAGTTGACTTATCTGAAGAGAGATTAGAAGTGGCAATTATTTAAGTATGAAGTTAAATCATAACCTGGAATGTTCAGTGAAGTTTGCTGTGAGTGTGTATTGCTGCCCTCCATAGCCAATGGTTAAATGTACTTTGCCTGAAGTACCTTTAACAGTGACAAATGTGCCATTTGGAGAAAATAATTCAGTTCATCCATTAGGGGAATCTACAAATGATACTTTTGTAAAAGCTGCTATTGAGAAAAAGCTTATTGTGTGGAGATTAATTCAGTATATTCCACCCTTATAAAAGCTTAAAATAAGCTTTTAAAATCTTTTGTATTAAGCCAAAGGTTTTTTTTCTGAGAGAGATGCTCACAACAGCATCAGTTATATAAAATAAAACCCACTTAAAATCACTGAAAATCTGTTAAATTCAGACTAAAACTCTTAGTTAAAATTAGGATATTTTATAATGGCCTGCATCCCTTTTAAGAAGTTATTGAATTTTTCTATCTCACAGTTACAGCTGTTAATTTGTTTGAGTCATACCCTGAGATAGTCCCTGCTTTATAGAGCTTCCAGAATGCCACATTAAAGCAATTGAATTAAAAAAAGGAAAATACATCAGCTCACAGCTGTACTCCTGAAAAATGATACTTCTTAATTGTTAATATCCTGACCTGAATCTTAAGATTGTTGATGGCCTTTGCTATGTACATCTGTGTTTCGGAATAGATAGTACATATCAACGACTGTATGTTTCCAGTAGGAATGATCCTTACTCCGTGATTTATCCTCTATTGTAATAACTGTATTTCATTCAGAGTCTTTGCCATTTATTGTAATTAATTGGTAGTTCTTCATATGAGTACAAGTCTTCTGAGAATATGTAAGAGTACAACATGTTGGTAGACTCATCCTTTCCTTTAGAAAGGTCTTTATGTTCTTAAAATGCACCAGAGTCTTTTTGGCAATTTCTTTATCCTCAGAGGGAGTCAAGAGAATCTTTTAGTGGATATTAGTGGCAATTTTAGTGGACTTTAGAGAATGTAAATATTGATTGAATATATTGATTCATGCTCATTCAGGAAGATAGTGAGACACTAAAACACAAGTAATTAGTAAAAATGGGAATTTTCTATTCGGAGTATAAATTCTTTGCCTTCTGCATTCTAGACCTAGAAAAGGACTTTGATCTATTCACTCTTAAGGGGTTGATCATTAGCTTGATTAATACACCAAATGGTAAACAGGTTAATACCTCCTTCTCAGTCCCTCCACTGGAAATCCTTCACTGTCTCTTTAGGCAGCATGACTGATCAGCACTGATGCATTTTTTTCCCCATAGCCTTTATCTATTTTTTTTTTTAAATTTTCTTTTCTTTCTTCTCCTTCATAGTACATCTGATATATTCCTAAGGGAAAAGATACATACTTCTGATGAGTCCTGTACTATATTTAAAGTTCTGAATAAATGAAAAGAGCTAGAAATTATCGCTACTTGAATTTTGAAAAACTATTCTTGGCAAAAAACAAGGCAGTGTGACAAGTAGATCAGGTTATTAGTTACTATGATTGCAATATTAATTGATTCCTAAGCTGAAATGTCGCAGGGCGTATCTTACTTATTCCTACAACTGTCAATGGGAGTTCCACTGATGGAACAAATAGAATTAAATAACTTAAGCCTCCCCCTTTCCCACACATACCTCTTCCTCCTTTTGCATCTATTTAATAAGCTAATGACATATGAAGAAAATAAGTGTATGTGACCCTGAAGTACTGACTTCGTGTTGAAAAAAAAGTACTTTCTGTGGCACATTGTATTAGACCCTTTTTATTTTGTTTATTAGAATTTTTAGGTGTTGATTAGCTTTAGGGAATTAAAAATGAAAGTGTGTGCCTTGGTATATTAACATTTATTTAATTCAGCTAGGATATTGGAGTTCATGCCTCACAGTTGAATGGGATTGATCTCAGTAGAGTTTTACTTGAAGGCTTTATGGAA
Source organism: Zapornia atra (assembly GCA_013400835.1). Lineage (NCBI taxonomy): Eukaryota > Metazoa > Chordata > Aves > Gruiformes > Rallidae > Zapornia > Zapornia atra. The sequence continues at coordinate 13,511 of VZTU01005324.1, forward strand.
CAAATATGTAGCTTTAAAAGAGAGAGCAAATGCCTGCCATCTCTGATCTTCAGTGTGGTTGATTTGGAGGATGAGGCTAGGATCTTGCAGTCACTCCACTCTAAGCATTTTCTAAGCCAGAGATTCTGCCCTCATATTTGACAGCTAAGGTCACTTGTTATTTGCTCATTTATTAATCCCATGGCACTTTTGAAGCTATGTAAAAGTTTGCATATTGTAAAATGTTGCAAGATTATATTACAATTTAAAAATTACATTTTACAATTCACAATTAAAAATTGTATTGCAAAATCTTGAAAAAAAATCTCTGTTATAGTTGTCAGGAAGTTCAGTGGTTAAGCTATGTTTGTTTTGACCTTGTCTTCTGATACTATTTCACCTTTTCCCCTCTTTTTTTCTTAATTTAAAGGCATCCTGAATAATCACCTCTAATTATAATTTACCTATTCACTTGTGATTCAAGTTAGAGCAAGAAGTCTATATAATGGTAGAATTATAGAATACAGAATTTATAAATACATTTTCCATTTATCTAGGCCATAATAACTTCATTAGGCAAAACCCAAGAACTTCTGATTGATTCAATGATCTTACTGAAGCTTTTGAAAGTTGTTAGTTCTTAGTAGATATAAATTAAATTAGCAGTAATATAAACACTCAGAATAAAAATATTCTGAATATATACTTTGGACTGTTATGTTTTTCTCTCAGGAATTATAAGCAACGTGCTATTTTAGAATTTATAAGCAATGTTCTATTTTAGAGTTCTATGAATTTGTTCAAAGAAATGATGAAGTTATAATGCTCAGTGATTGAATCAGAGTGATGTTATAATACATCTGGTCAAAGAGTCAACCTTTGTTCTGTCTGAGTTCTGAGAATTAGAGGCAGTAACAGTGAGAAGGACAGGCATGTCAGGGCTCTGGGATTGACTTGGTACATCACTGCAGTGATGTACATCAGTAGACCAGCAGCCAGCAAACAAGCTGCAAAATGGTTTGGCATAAAAAGAACATTATTCATATAAAATATACTGTGGTGGCCAATTGAATGGTTCTTGTTGGGTGAAAAAGAAAACATCAGTTATTATTGTAGTGTAAGTGCTGAAGTATTTTTAGTACTTCTGGATGTGTACAAGTTCTGATATTTCTTCTAAAGTGTTTGGGTTTTTTGGTTACATTTAGTAGAATTTTTATATATATATATGCATTTTGTAAATAGTAAGTAAAATTACTGGCACAAAATATGTTTTTATGTCTCAATGTATACATTTGCTTTATTTGGGGTATTTTAAAAAAATGTTTTCACAACCAGCGAGTAAGAAGTTGAACAATTAGATTTATTTCACAGAAACCACAATACTGTCTATGTACACACGTGTATATACACGCTCATGGAAATATATTGGAAATACTATATTTTATAGTTAAGTTATAAATAGATTTAAAAATTGACAAAAGTTCAAACTATGAAATGAGTTGAAGATTGGATTCTAAGAATTTGTGATAATTAAGCACAGTTTATATGGTGCAATATATAGACTAATTTATTTGCTTTCCTAAATTATACATCCCTCTAACCATCCATTTACTCAGACGTGTAGACCCATATATGAGCCCCATCCCTGTAATTACAGCAGAATGGCAGTCATTAGCAAATATGTTCAAAGGCCATTTCTAGCAATGCATATGTCATGAGTAATTTTCTCCACTATGAGTCTTATTCTCCAAAAGGTCAGGAAAGTGTAGAAAATAGACAGCTATGAGATAAATGACTAGCCCTTGTTTCCTCTCCTTAAATGTTATTTCAGTTAGGCTTATGAAAGAAACAAATTATTTTTGAGTAGTTACTAAGGTTATGTGTTTAGGGATCTGTAAGGGCTTGTGTGCACAAAGGATTGTGCTTGCAATGTAATTCTATGTTGCAGTTGCTTTCCTGGGTATTTAAGTAGGAACCAGAGACACCAAATCTCTGTCTCCCATAGCATGCTGTTCAGTCACTTCTCATCAGGGAAGAGTGGTCTCATGACAATTACTGTTTAAATACACAATAAGTTCTGTTTTCTCTGTTCTGTCTTTATAAAATAACTCCTATTACTATCATTCGCAGACTGAATAGTCCTCCTGTTTTACAAACAAATGGTTAAAAAGGTTAGAGGAAACTGTGGTGTGTCTTGCTACCCTTAATTTGTTCTCCAGCGGCTCATATCCTTAGAGCCCAGGACTTGGTCCCAAACTCAGGTCTGCATCAGACTATAGCAAACTGATAAAGAGCTCTGATGGTGATGTGGAATATCCCTGCTGCGTGCTCAAAGGCAGGCTAATGCCCATGGTCCTTTGATCGCTGGAATAATTTAATCTAATTTGAGTAACAGTTGGAATATGTTTTAGGGATTATAAGGTTTATTCCTGATTATACTACAAATACATCAAATGTCAAATATTCCTCAGAAATATAAATTTACTAATCTCTTCAGGGATATTTAATAACAGTGTTAGACTAGTAGGGATTTAAGTGGACTATAACATAGTGTTTAATTTGTGGTATAAAATCAATTTATAGCCTTTGACCTATGACCAGTCTCAGCCTTGGTTCAGTTTTGCTAGGTAATTTGCCCAAATCCTTTCCTCTATACATGTCCTGATCCTTTAAAACAAATTACTGACTTTTGGCCTGTGTTCCACTGTCAGAAAAATATCATTCTTGTCCATTCTGCTCCCCTTGCACTTATGCATTAAAGAGCCTTCCTGCCCTGATGATGCTGTGTCCTAATAAGCAGGAATGTTTCTGCTGCTCTTTCAGTAAATAGGGGTTGGAATTTTACGATTTTTTTTTTTTAAACTGAGTTGAAAAGTCTCACAAAATCTGCTGCCAGCCAGATAAGCTGATGAAACTGAGAACAGGGAAGATGAGCAGAGATATATTATGCTCACTGGTCACCAAGAATTTTACACTTCTGACATCATGCTTCCTACTTGGATTCTTTGTATAATTCCTCAGACAGTACTGGATTTATGTAGGGATTCCTTTGAACTATATGGTTCCATATTGTTGTTTAATTCATCTATATGCCAGAGAAGACCTGGATTAAACAACATTTTGAAAATGTTGAAGAAGAGAAACAGAGAAAGTGTAAGGTGTGAAAGAGAAGATGAGGAGTTTGAGCAGGGGCTTCCCCCCCGACAGAGTTCAATTAAGAGTATAAAGAAAAGATGATCACAGAGGGGACAATAACAAAATAGGGAAGGAATTCCTAATTTTCCTCTCCTGAATACCCATCTGAAAATGCTGTTAGTTGATTTCCCACCAAATATAAGTCCCAGGAATCCTGTACACTCAGGAGAAGAGACGCTGGTTTTAACTTGACAAGCAGATTATCTGATAATAAAATCCCACTCAAAAATACTTTGTCCATCATTGCTTTCTGTCAAATTCATGCAAACTCAAGCAGTTGCAGAAAGACAGCACTAGCATAATAGATCTATGTAATTAAATAATGTCTGCAGTTCAGTTGGTACCACTTTTAATAAAACATTTTAGAAGTGTGGTATGCTTTACATATGTTCAGGTCATGCTATCTCTGGAGTTTCTGGCATAATTGCACGAAGGAAAACTTGTTCTCTGACTAAATAAGGGATTTGGCTCTTGAAAAACCAGCAGGCTGAGTGATATGGACAAATAACAGCAAGAAAAAGGGTGTTCCTACGTATGGTAAGTTTATAGAAATGAAGTGTTGAGTCTAAGACATTTTAGTTACGTGTTTCTGCTGTGCCTAGCTTCCCAGGGGCCTCAGGGTGTCCACCAGAGAGGATGTTTAGTGATATGCTTAGTCAGTTTTACAGATGACCTCTTGTTCTGTTAAATTCAGTTTTGTCAGCTGTTCACCTGCCCACACTCCTGTTGCTTCAGTCTGCTATCTTCTCGATTACCTCGTATTATTTTTTTTGTAGGAAGCTTTTGGACACTGAAGATGAGCTGTCTGACATCCAGTCCGATTCGGTCCCGCTGGAAGTGCGGGACTGGTTAGCTTCTACATTCACAAGGGAAATGGGAATAGTGAAGAGGAGACCTGAAGAGAAGCCCAAATTCCGAAGCATTGTGCATGCTGTACAGGCTGGGATTTTTGTAGAAAGGTCAGAGCTTTGTTTTCTTATTACAGAAAGTCCTGCATTTAACCACAGATCTCTTATGTGGTAGACTGAACCTGAAGCAAATCTTTGAGCCCGAATTTAGGTTTCGATTTCTTCTATTTGCAATTTCTTTCTAATTTTTCTATACAGAAATCCAGAAGAAACCTCTAAAGGGGTAATGAAATGTCCTGAACTTTGGAAAATTCTGAGAACGAACTTTATGGCTTTGAAACTTCTGCACTAAAATGTGCTGAAGACTGCACTAACATAAGAGAGTAATATACCAGCAGAAGGGCTTTTCTCATAAGTTTATAAAAAGATTACATCATCTTTGGGATCAGACCCTTAAATAGCTGCATGTTATTTCACAAAGTGTGAAAGATGAATTAAAAAAAGATAAATTGTTCCAGTACTTTGTAAAGGAGTGTTATCCCTTAATATTTTGTGTTTTTTAGGATGTACCGAAGAACATCTAGCATGGTTGGTTTGGCTTACCCAGCAGAAGTGATAGTAACATTTAAGGTGAAATAAGTTTAATCATTGTGGAATTGGAATGTATTTGTACTTATGTTTAGTGACTTTTAGGGTGAAATTAATATATTTTTCTACTGCAAATGCCCTAGCCATAGTACTACAGAGCACACAGAACAGAGAAGTCAATAGTTAAAAATTCAGAAATAGCATGATTCAATGTAATGTGTCACTGATTAATTGTGATTTCACTTAGATGTTATTAGAGCAATAAGATGAAATTTGTATAGAAATTTGTATAGAAATGTGAGACATGGCTTTATCAGCTCCCAGTGGTATGGTAGTCAGTGTCTCGGCAGCATTTGCTTCCTTTTTAGGAAAGAAAAAGGAGAAGTAGTATTAGGGTAGAGCTGATAAAAGAGGCTACAGCTTATGGAACAAGTACAGTATTTTCTGTGAATTTAAGGGATTGCTGTAGTTCATTCAAAAGGCTATATTTTATAGTAGCAAAGTTCCTATGGCTATGTATGTGATTAAAAAATGATGTTTCTTGAGAATGTAGGACCTCGCCTTTTCCCCTGAAAGTCAAACACTGCTGTATTATTCTCAATTTGCTATATGGCTGTAGCGTTAATGACATTGCGTAATAGCCTATTTAAAGGATGGGTACTCACATGAGGTCTGCAAGGTTCTATAGATGGTTTGTACACAGAAAGGTAAATTCGAAGCATACAAAGTTGAATAGGTCACGTATTTTTTCGTAACTGGCACGCCTATTTTCATCATTAATATTGAAATAGTCATTAATGTGTTATCTACAGTAGGAGTTTGAAAGAGTTGTACAATAAAACCACCAAGCTCTCCCCCTTCCCTCCAAAAACATCTTTTCCGGTGATTAACTGGAAACCTACTTAAACAGATGGAAATTCTATTTTTTTTCTCTTCCCCTCATCTACAGGATGTTGATAAATGGTCTTTTGACGTATTTGCCCTAAACGAAGCAAGTGGAGAGCACAGTCTGAAATTTATGATGTATGAGCTGTTTACCCGATATGACCTTTTGAGCCGTTTCAAGGTCAGAAACTAGCCACAAATAAAAATATGTATGAAAAATAAGCATGTCAAAATACAGGAAAGTCAGGATATGTTTGAAATGTAGGTTGGTTTGGGTTGGGGTTTTTTTATTATACTAGTGCAGTGCAGAATTTCAAAGAATATGGCAAATCAGACATTGTAATATGCAAATAGTTCTACCAAATGGAACTTCACCCAGAGCATTCAAATTTGCCTGCAATCCAAAAAAATGGAAAACTATATAGACCCATGACAATCCAGTTTGGGATGGGATGTTGCTAGTGAGCAGCTAAAAGCTTTAAGCTTTAAATAAACAGGTTATGTGTACAGCCTACTTACTCAGCAGTACTGAACCAGTGTCCCAGTTCCATGGAATAAAGATTGCTAATAAGGCAGAAAACAGTAGTTAGTCCTAAGTATTTTTTTCATGGTTGTATCATAGTATGTTACCCAACACTGTTCAGGAGTTTCAACTTTCCTCTCCTAACCAACTTGGGGGATGTATAAAGGGCAGGCTGCTTTTCCATGGTGTTCACATGATTTTGCAATACAATCCCACTTTGGATTGACATGCCAAGTTTATTATTATAGTAGTATCAAATTAACATTTTGTTATAATTTCAAAATCCCTTCACTGCAAAACTCCATGCTCTTCTCAAAGAGGCTGCCTTACCCTGAAGTTGGTTCAAATACTTTAATTTTAACTGATATCCTAGACACAGCTTTTCCCATCAAACTTTTCCCTTCAAGCTCTGGGTGCTTGTCAGAACTCACCAGGGCTACCACTACCAACAAAGTCAGAAAGTACACAGTATTAATGGCTCAGTGAGCTTAAGCCCATTTTCAGTCTCCCTGTTTACCTTGCAGGGCTTTTTAAAAAAAAAAAATCTTAAGGAAAACGTCACTTCATTATATAGAAAAATCAATGGGACTAGATAGTACCTGCACTTCATACCTTGCCTGCAGGAAGAGAAGTCATACCATCATATTCAAGCAAATCTTATCTCAGGCAAAGTGAAACCAGTGAAGAAAAGGGAATAATTTCATTATCCTATCTGTCATGCCTTCATCATATGAGCAATCTATGCATTCCTGGTGAAGATAGACATGTCTTGAAAATTATTTGGTTGGTAGCTCTGCATTCTCTTGTACACTAGCCACATGCTGTGCACAACGTATGTAGAGTGGTATCAACAAGAATTGGGTGAAGACTCCATCATGCATGTAAGATATTAGACATTTACATTTAAATTTTTCTTTTGCTGTTTGTTAATTAATTCTATGGCATATTCATTTGTGGTTTATTTATTGCACGATTACTTTTGCACCTATTGCAGGAAAAAACCCACTTATTTATTTTTTGCTTCCTCCCAGATCCCTGTTCCCAATCTTATTTCATTTGCTGAAGCTCTTGAAGTTGGTTACAGCAAATACAAAAATCCATATCACAATTTGATCCATGCAGCTGATGTTACCCAAACTGTGCATTACATAATGATTCACACTGGTATCATGGTAAGAAATACTTCAAAGTTCAATTTAATTCTTTCCTCAGACTATGCTGTTTTGGATTAATTTATACATGTGTCTTTTCTTAAGGAAAAAGCGCTCTTGAAAATAGTGCATAGATTTCCAAACTACCATTCAGGCTGTGAACTTTATGTTATTTCAACAGTTCCTTCAGGCTGGAACTCTCCTGATGTGGAGGAAGAAAAGAGAAAAATATCTTCCTTAAATCCTTCTTGCTTTTCATTGCCTGGGCTTGGGTATTATAAATCATGCTAAAAGAGATCCATTTGCAGGAGTGGGCAGGTGAGAATTTTCGCTTCCACATCAGAGCCTGGGAGGTGTGATCAGGCACAGAAGCTTTAGTATCTGCTGGGGTCCTGGCCATTGAAAGATACACTGAATCGGTGCAGTCTTGCTCAAATTCTCCGCAGCTGCTTTTTCTTTTAGTTTAGAATCTTATTTAGGACTGCTCTTGCATACTGTATGTGCCTGTAGTTGGTAGGAGGTTGCATTTGCCTTCCACTAATGCAATAGCTCAATATTTTTTAGTACTTGCTTTGGGAGGTGAGTTTCTGGAAGCATTTTTACTCTACACACTTATCTTAGATTTGATTCCAGCAGTCACATTCCCCTTAATATCAGCTTGTTATACAAATGTAAATGCTGATGGAAAGAAAACGGACATCTCTCTCATCTTTTGGGGATTTGTCTTCACTATGAACACACTTGCTTCAAAAAAAAAAACCAAACAAACCCAAAACATTGGGAAGTGATAGTGTCTGATTTCTGTTTGCAGAGCCATGAAACAATTCCATAAGACTTTTGGAAAGGAAAATTTTAGGGATGACTCTAGATGGTTTTGTTCCAATATATACACAATAAATGACAGCCTTTCATATATGTTAAGACTTTTCTCACTGAGAACTTTGCCTTTGGTTTCAGTGGAGGCAAGAACATGTCCCTAGGCATTGCAGAGTTTGATTCTATTGTTCAAAGAAGTGTTTTGCTTTTAAGTATCAGGTTTTTAGAGCTACATTTTAACACAAGTACTACTTGAAGAATGATGCTTTCACCAGCCAAGATTCCTTCTCACATTGAGATATTTTCTTGAGAAAGGATTTCCATATCAGACTGAAACATAGGCAAGACTGCTCTTGCCAAGATAATTCCAAAGAAAAGCTTTTGCATATGATGTTCACCTATGGAAATAGTAATATACTAAAGGAAAAAGCTTAAAGAGATTAGATTATTATTCCTATCCCACCCTTGTCTTCTACTGTAAGATCAACTGCAAGCTTTAAGTTATGTCACATGTCTTTATTGCATGTATACACCCGGATAAACAACTTAACAGGGAGGAAAATCACTTGTAAAATTACACATTATGAGCATCTCTTTGGTCCATTGTAACTGTCCCACTCCACCCTTCAAAAAGTGTGATAGCTTTTCTTTGTGATGCCAGGACAAGGTTCCAATTTGTAGAGTTATCCTAGCCAATTTGGGATGTTTAGCCCTTGATTAAACATATTTGCAACACACTTGATACATCTCAGAACATGAAATGAAGGAACCTGTTTTGTATCTAAGTATCTGCCATTCCACCAGGTTCATGGGGGGATGAGAAAGGTGTCTCCAATTCAAGTTTTGCAATATTACTATATTAACCTTGTAACTGAACTGTGATGTGATTTGGACAACTATTTTCAGAGAAGCTTAGACTTCATTACTTTGCTGTAAAACCTCATTAATTTTGCAACACAACAACAAAAGATTCCTATAAAATTAGGCCAAGTTTTAAATAGTTACATTTGAATTGCTGAATTATGATATTGGAAAGTTCTTGGAAAGATATCTAACTAGGACACTTAGTCAAGAGTGCCTTCAAACAGATGTAGCTTGCCAGGCAGAGGGAATGTTTATAGAAATCAGTGTTTCAAAGACCTGATGATTCTGCGCTTGCAAAGTATTTCTATCCCAAATGTCATTTGCAGTTTGAGAATGCATCAGTTTCAGGTGAATGCTCTCTTTAGGTTGATTTTTTTTTTCCTGGTTAACCTTACAGAAGCCTACTTAATAACAATTTGAAGTTCTCTTCTCAAGTGAATAGTTTTCAGAGAAGGTCCATTGTAATGCCTCTTTTAACTCTGCTGTATCTTCTAACAAATGCCTGGATTGGAGTCAGTTTGATGCAATTCTATATCAAGCTCCTGTGTGGCTTATGCAGATTAGCATGTGATTTGAAGTTCTTGTGCTTTCATTGCATCTTAAGAAACTAATACTGACTCCCAAATTTTGCTGTCTTCCCTGTTCACTTCTGAGAGACATACTGAAGAAAAAGTTTCAAAAACTTGGGTTTTAGAAAATACTTTTCGAAATTCCTGTTGTTGAGGTCATACATTTTGTATCTTTTAAGGTACCTCAAAACCAGCCATATTTCAGCATTTGCAAAAAACTTTGGCTGGTCAGAGTTTATGCTTCTCCACAAACCTTTAGAGAGATTCCACTGAAGAATAACACATATGCAGAGTCACATTTAAAGAAATAAAATTGTAATTGTATTTTCCAAAAGTTGCTATCTATCTTTAGAAACAAGATCCAACCATCTCAGATCAATGTGTTAGAAAGTTGGATATCACAGATGGCACACAATCTATTAACCTTCCCATGAGATTAAATCCCAGATGATACAACTGAAATGTATAACTCAAGTTTACATTTATGAAATCTTCATCTTTATAAAGATTTAAGAATCCAAGTCCCAGGGAATACATCTTGTAAAGAACTTTTGAGTCATCGATCATCTTCCCACCATCCCTTTTCTCCTCCCACGTACCTGTATTGCTCAAAGTAAAGGAAAAAATTTCTTTACTGTCAATAAGTGCATTGTGAGACTCCATTTCTTACTCATTTTTTAATCCATCATTGTTTAAAAAAACCCCCTAGCAGTTTGAACCAGAGGTCATGGAAAGTTGAAATGTATGTATTTACTTATAAGCAATTTATAATACTGGCAAACATGTCTCAAAAGCAGAGCTCTTTTCCAATAAGTGTTATATCTGCATGGCATATTATTTTCCAGGAGGGAAGCAGGTTCTAGCTCTTCACAGTCTTGCAGACCTCCAGATACTTGCTTTTCCTTCTCCCTTTGAGGAAAACCCTTGTTAACTAAGAGCTTTCTCCTGCTTCCTTAGAAATCCTTTAGCTAAAGTATTCTTTGATTCTGAATACTAATCTGAATTTTGACAGTACAGCTGGTCTCTAGAACAGCTGCTCTCATATAGTACTGGATGAAGTTTCTCTGTAGCCCATAGGTATTGTTTGTAAGGAATTATGTTCTACTTACAAACACATTGTCTAGGAACTACTTTGGTTAGTAAAATAGCTGATCTTTGAAAAGTTGTCTTAAAGAAAGTGTTTCTGTTTAGCTTTAGTTACTAAAAATTTCTGCTTTTCTATTTGGTAAGATGAAAACATTGTGAAAGCCAAGACTGGTCATGACTTGGTTTCTTATGACCCAAATACGATGAAGGTCATTGTTTCCATTTTTAGAACTGCTTACAGTACATTCTCATTCCTCTGTTGTGACCTTTTTCAATCTATACTGCTTCACCAACAGCCAGTACTTCTTGTTCCTCAGCAGTCTTATTTTGTTGCTGAATGACCTATTTCATTGTTCTCACATTACTTAGAAGTGTTGACCGTTTTCTTTCTTTGAAGGAAGTACTCCTATTGGCAGCTTGTACTACTTGTGGCAGCTTATACATCCTAGAATCCATTCATACACATGTATGTGCATATATAGGCACATAAGGATGAGATCCCTAGAAGAGAAGATTGCTTCTACACTAAAAAAATCTGAAATATGTGTGGAAATGCTTGACTGACATCTGACTTAATCAGTCCTATGACTGTGGGGTTTAATTATCATATGATTTTTCTGCCCCCGTTTTTAGATGGACTAAATTTTCCCCTCAAGGATGATTTATCATCATTCAAGAAATAGAACTTGAAAGATAAAATAACAGAGGTTATTTTACAAACTGAGTGGTATAGAACAGCATCAATTAGCAAGAGGTATAAAAGTGCACAAAACTCTAAGCTCTGCATGATATGGTATGCGTGACCTGCATTCCCTTTTGTCCTGCGTAACTGTATACTGCCCTTATGCACCCTTTTTTGATTTAGTACAAAGTATGATAAAATTTAGAACAGAAAAATCTCCCATGAGCTTAATTTTAGTGCTATGTACACTAGTAAATATAGTTAATGCTGATGTTGTACCTAGAATTTGTNTTGTATATATTTTCACTAAAAGACAAATTATAACCTTAAATTCATATCAAGTTTTTAGATTAATATACTATAATTTGGCAAGAGCCAGATATGGTCTAGCAGATTAGAGACTATTCAAAACAGCTACAAAGTATACTGTGTAATTATCTTAATCACTTCTTATATTTTTGGCTGCCAACACTTACGTTGTAGTGACCATGAGGATGTTAATTTGGTCCCAGAGAAATAATAGTAAGTCCAAGGAGTTATTTTACTGTATAACACTGAAGTATTATGGATACGTAGTTACCTGGAATAAGACAAGAATAAAATTTAGTTAAGTTGAAGGTAATGCAAAACATTTCCAGCACTGTAATGTTTAATCTGACTTAGGCTATTGTAG
>VZTU01005325.1:0-12383 GCA_013400835.1 Zapornia atra
TCTCACATATTCTCAGTCCTCTCAGCAGCTGCCGTGTAGGGCTTTTTTTCCCTTCTTAAATATATTGTTATAGAGGTGCACTGGTTTTGGTTAACAGAGGGTCCCACTTGGAGTCTGCTTGTCCTGGCTCTGTCTGACATGGGAGCAGCTTTTGGTGTCATCTCACAGAATCCATTACTGCAGCCCCCTTCTAGCTACCAAAACCTTGCCACATAAACTCAATACAGGGCCAAAATACAATTTTTCCCTGAGTGTTCTACCTAATGAGGAATGCACTGATGAATCAAAAGAGAAACATTTGCATTTTCTCAGAAGATTAGCCTAGGCATACACAATCTATATTCATTATCAACCCTAGTGATTAATTTCTACATAACTGTTAGTACAAATGGGTATACTTTTCCCCATTTTTTTACAATGTTTATGATATACACTTCAAAATAAATCACCCTCCCCACAATAAAGGGGAAAAAAAACCCACCCAAAAACCAACCAAACAAGAAAACCCCATTAAACAAACAGGAATGAAATAAAAGCAGCTATCTACTGGAAGCTGCCCTGAGGTTTGATCAGAGCATCAGATTAAGAAAAATAATCTCAATATATAACCCATAAAGCAGGAACTACTACCAGACACCAACTAACTATTGAAGTTACGATGATAGAATTTCTTAACAAGGGGCTGTAGTAATTCATAAAATTTGGGATTGTGTACTGCACATAGAGTGTACTGGCTCCACAGGACCCTAAACAAAATGGAAGGAATTATGACCACAAAAAATAGAATAAGTGAACAAAGGGGAAATCTCAATTTGGTGATTGAGTTCAAAAGGAATACAAATAAAAATTAGGAGGGGATATCTGTTTTATATTTTGGAGAATCATATACCGGCATAAATGCTTGTTGGTTTGTGACATTCCTGAAACAAAATCCATGAATGCTGATGAGCTCATTACTGAATTGCTAACAGCTAAGAACTAATTTTACTTTTTGAAAAATATGTTATGTTAATCCTTTGATCAGATAAATATTGATCCTTAAAAAAAGAGAAAAAAAATGTTTTTCTACCCAAAGCTAGTAGTTCATAAGCTTTCTCTGCATACTTGTGGAGCTGTGGAGGAAATAACCCAGAGATATACAGAGAAAAGCTTCAAAGTTCATTTGGGTGAATATACCTTCCATAGAAACCATGTTGTTTCAGCTTTGGTAAATATAAGAAATATCTTCACTATTACTTTTTTGTCAACACATGCTTTTTAAGATGTTTGTAGCAATTTGAACTACTTGTTAATCCAAACATATTGGCATGGCATCCATTCACATTGTCCTACACCATCAATAAAAAAATACCTTGCAGTATTAAGATTGTCATGGCAAGATAGCAAAAAGTATCAAATATAATACCGCATTTGAGACAAAGGGAATATTCCCAGGTTTAGAACAATGTCTAATACACCCCCTTGCTTGGAAAATTAAGTGCTTTGTTTAGAGTTAAATGAAAATTGTTAGTGAACCTGAAACCTTTGTTTTCCTGAGAAAGCTCAACATTATTTTTTTCAGTGTTTTGGTTCAGTCAGGAAAATAAATGGAACCCAGCTACTCAAACATTTGTGAGTATTTTTTTCCTTAAAAATAATTTTAAAAGTTGGAATATGCTCTAAGTTAACGCTGATAAATATATGCTTGAGCATCTCTTCAGGAGTTATCATAGCATATATTTGAAGTAACAAGTTGTGCCAATTTGTGAAACAGTTTTCAGATTTCCCCTAAAATATTGTGACGTATTTAAGGTGTTTCTGAGTGATATCTTTTCAAATACTAAGTGTCCCACCTCTAATATCATGCATTCAACTGCTATCTGTTGTTTGTAGAGTATCCTACCACGTTTCTAAATTTCTGCCTGACAGTAAATTTCTGATTAGGATGTCTTTTGTCTAAAAATGTGGATATGGAGAATTTTCAGTACCGAGAAATTTAGTTGGGGGACAATTATATAAATGAACAATGTGTTCAGAGTTCAGAGTTGATTAATTGGCCATTGGTCTAAATAAAAACATTAACTCTCTTTTTCTATTTGATGAAATACAGCTTTGGTAAAAGAGCTCATTAGGCACTGGATGCTGAACAAGTACTTGCTCAGCTTCCTTGAGATCAAGTTGTATAATTTTACAGTCAGTGCACAAATTTGCATTAGTATTCTAGTTGGTTTATGCTTTCTTTGTCCTGTGATGATAAGCTGATAAGATTTCAAGGAAAAGCTGTCTCTAGTGCCATTTCTCAATGTGTATGCTGTAGATCAATAGCATCATAAGAACTGGCATGCTAACACTGATTTTAATGGTACTCTCTTTTGAATGAGTTGCTGATGTTTTAAATCTGTTTATCTTGATCTTACAGTAATTACTCAGTCTTTTTAGTGAAACTGGAACTAGAGGCAAGAGCTATACAGCAGATTACCTCTAAATAGGTAGCATGTATTTGTAAGTGACAAAATGTGGGTGAGATCTCCTGCCTTTCTGCTTCATATCCCTGGTTGCACTTACATTCTTAAATCCAGATCATATTTCAGGTTAAACCTTTACATCCGAGATGATCCTTGTAAAAATTTTTATTATCTCTCAGATAACCTTTTCAGGTCTCTCTGACTTGAACCTGGAAGCCCTCCAGCAACTAAGGGTACCAGCAGCACTAGCCTTCCACTTGAACAAGACCCTCATCTACATTTTGTGGTGGTGGAATTCTGGCAGCTAACACTTCCAGTGAAAGTCTCACAAATTAACTGCACCCTTATATCTGAGATGCCATTAAAAGATAAATCTTTCTAAAGGCTGAATACCAGCCATGTAATAGATACCACTTAGTTTAACAACACAAGTACTTCTTTACCGCAGTTCAAATCCTGGTTGCTATGTTGCTATATCCCATCTGACTTCGCATTCCTGACTGTTCTCATTTTGAACTGAAGAACAGGAGGTAGGATCCTGTACATTCAGGGGTCGGAGACCTGATTAGGGACACATGAAGTTAAAACACAGTCCGTGAAACTGGCCAAGCTAATTTTTTCCTCCACTACCTGCTCTGGGGAAATTGTCCTTAGGAGGTGTGGACTAGCTGAACACTGCTTCCAGTGACCATAATCCATTCAGAAATCCCTGCAAGGCTCACTGCAGTTAGTTTCAAATTTAAAGCAGCCAATTTCTCATGGACTTCAGGGTAAAAGCTGTTCTTGATTTTTTTTCTATCTAATCCAAATCAAACTAGTCTACGCAGACATGAAGAGGTATCTCTCATTTCAATGGAGAACTTTAAAAATATATATATGATGTCAAATCCTGGAAAATTTAGAATATTTTTTTTCCATGTTATCATTCCTTGTTTTCTGTGTTTTAAATAACATACATATTCATGTGAATTTTACATGAAAAACCCTGAAAGTTTAATAAAATAATTTAGACTGAAATCCTCCACTGGTATGAGTTAATAATTTGAAAGAAATGGAATTACATTTACTGACATGGATTTTGAAACCAGAGAGCTCTTTGGAAGACAACTCCCCCTTCTGTTCATTGCCTTAAGAAGTTGACCATATTTTTCCTTTGGTTCCACATGAACAATATTTGAAAGATAAGATGCTACCACCACAGCTGTCTGCACTGGAGGACTCCTCAAGAAAATTTCCACTGGGATAGCCAGTGAGAAAGGTTGGATATCAGTAAATCAAACATTTTCTTGACAAACTGCATGGCCACACATTTAGTATTTTTATTTGTATCTGCCTTATCTACTGCATCTACTTAAGATGGGAAATGGTTTTGGTACCGTTTTTTGTAAGTTGCTAGAATCTTCTCATATTATTGTGTGGTTCAGTTTTGCATGCTTCCGAGGAAAGCTAGGTTTAATGAGAAAATAATGGAGAGCTGCACAGTATCAGGCAACCTTCTAGAGCAGGTATATTAGCAAGATAGCCACCATGCTTTAATTCTTGTCTTAACATTTATTTCACAGCTGTTTGCAATGTTGATGAAAGTGACTTAAGTAGCTGCAGCAGCTACCTACTATTGCATTGACACCAACTCTTTCTGCAGTTACATAATAAAAATAGTAAAGCAGGGAAGAGGGAGACATTAAAGAAGTAAACATTCTGAAACCCAATACTCGTTACTCCAAGCATGCATATATAACAACTAGAATAATTTGTTGATGAGAATTCTACATTTTGAAGGACATTTGAAAAATACATATCTTAAAAAACATTAGTGTGTGACTTCTGCATTTCACCAGCAGGTTTCTTTTGGTTCAAATACATGGAGAGGAAACAATACATTGCACAAGAATATTAATTTTTGCTTTTTAACAAATAGATATGTAGATTAATAGTAGCTGTAAGGAACAGTGCTTCAGGGATCTTGTAGAAGACATTGTATCAAGAGAAGAGGCATTTTTTGGTTTTCTAAACAGGATAAAAGTTACCATATTATGGGAAGGAGATTGAATATATCCCTGTAGACAGGATATGAACAGCATACCATGGAAAGATCCATATAGGCTCCGTTTGATACTGAATGAGCACAGGGTGCTCAGCATCTGAAGGTAAGTAAGATTTACTCAATGGTGATATTCCTGATTTTATTTTGTCTTTCTAAAACACCTGTTTTATTACACTATTTGTTTCTGTGTTTTTCTTATTGTGATCCAGGAAGAATCCTGCAAAAATTCCCCTGCCCCCAGCACTGACTGAGAACATGGCAGGTCCCAAGTCAGCATCAGCATCAGTGAATGCTTGGCATTGTTCTGTTGGCATGCTGAATAAAAGACAGTCCTGACCCTAAGACCAAGTGGCACAGACAGGTTAACGTCCACCTGTCGCCTTCTAGAATAGACCGGTTACCTCCTCGATAGACTATCTTAATTGGTGGATTACCAGTGGATCTTATATGGCATCCTTTAGTATTGAAACATAATTATGACAGGGCTTTGAGGATTTCCATTATTTCTTTTCTATTTTTCATTTCAAGTTGTCTGAAATAAGTTAAGGACTGTGTTCACCCCATCAGAATGATGGTTAATAGCATGAACCTCAAAGTATGTATCATGAATTTTAGGATATGGCATAAGGTTGTGCAGAGGGATGGTGCTTGGAAAATGTTTATAACAGGAAGTGGTCAAAACATATGCAGTCCTTTTGTACTGTTCTTTTGGACCAAGACTATCAAAACTGTAACATGCTTCAAACTCTGCCCACATGTTGTCTTCAGGTAATTAATTCACAGCTGACCCAGAAAGAAAACTAAAAAGGTAGATGAATGGGCGCAGTGTTCAAATTTAACGCCTGACTTTCTATAATTTCCTAGTGTAGATGTGCCTTTTGGGACTTCAGATTTATGAGACTGTGGTTTCGGGTGGGTCCTGGGTGCTTTTGTATAACACTCATCAAAGATGATAACTCGATATCAGGTTCTGAAATCAGATATAGTGAGTCCCTTTTTTAATGTACAATATGTTTCTGGATACTCTGAAAAAGCTACTGCAGAAAATGTGAGATCCTGCCTATGCTTAATCTTATTTAGGTGTGCAAAGTACTAGTCACAGTCACCATTATCAAAAGACATCATAAAATTTACCTTACTTGAAATGTTATCCAAAGGGTCTGGTTTGTTTTTGGGTTTTTTTAATAAAATAATTATTTACATTTATTGCAAATATTTCAGCTGATCCAGTCAAGGTTAATTGATAATTTACAATCATTTTAGACTGTTGATATGTATTATAATAACACTTTTTATATAAATCATCTTGTGTAGTTCTAAATGACAGGATTTTTACTGGTTTTCTGTCATCTTTAATTCTATATCTATACACATTAACATGTAAGCCCTTTGATTTTTCCCCAGTGTTCCAGAATATGTGTGTTACATGAGTCTTAAAACCAGCACCAGGCAAGATTTGCTGAAGAGCATACAGAAGGAATGTGCCTTCATTCCACACTTCGAAAGTACAAAAGGCCTTTGATAATTGAATCAGAAAAAAAGAGAAGAATGTGCTTGATGGAAACCAAGAAGCAAGGTGCGTGTAATTATCTTGGACAGCATTTGAGGATAAATTTTGTAACCCATCAGCTTCTTTCCAATTAAAGATGTATTTCTATGCTCCAGTCCAACTTTCACACAGTAGGTAATTCACTAGCTCTTTGAAATAAAAGATTTATAGGTGTATAAGACATAAAAAATTCTCCAAGAAGTTTACTTCGTCTCCAAGAGTCTAGATATAAAGCTCTTAATCGTGACTAATCTCCTAAAGGTCTGTGTAATTTAATAGTTATATATTAGTTAATATCAACTTAAATTTAGTATTTGCTTTGACTGGGACTATGAAGAGAACTGATTATATAAAAAGTAATAGCCATAAACACAATTGCATGGGAATCTGGACGGCTAAAATTTTTTTTTTCTTAAAACACAATATTTTTTAAAAGAAATCGTAGATTTTAATAATTGTTGATAACAATATTTTAACACCTTTGTTTGTTTGTTTGAAAATCAACAATTTTCATCATGCATTTAGAACTTAAGTTTATCCCTACCCTGTGAGTCAGGGATAGATGTCTGGGACAGATCTTGCCTTTATATATTGGGCTCACTATGTGTATGCGCTAAATGAGACTTTAACGATTTTATTATTATTTTTTTACAGGACTTTTGTCCATTTGTTAAAAGAAAAGCAGATTTCTGAGAAAGGTTGATATGTTTCTTGATTCCACATTCTCAAAGGCAAAACCAAATAAAAATTAGATGTCTCTGCTTATTATTTTTAAATTTAAAAATATTTTCATCCAGAATATGCTTCAGAGAATAAACTAAATATAATGATCAAAAAAACTGAAATGCATATGAAAACATTTTAATGACTGAAACTTTGACTAAAATATCAATTTACAAAGATGTAGAATATTTAAACTGTGAAAGACACTTTTTTCTTGTATAAAGAGCACTGATGATACTTAGCTCAGGCTAGAAGCCCTTATTAACATTATTCAAATCATCAAGGGAAATTGCAGAGCACATTGTTGTTTTCATTAGCCTTCCTTTCAGAAGATGTTCTCTTCTATGGATTGCTAAAGCTTTTGTCTAGATAGGGTGTATTTCTGTCTAAGATGGATTGTAGGAACAATTTTACTGTTCATGTCATGAAAATTATCATTTTGTTGGAGAGAAATATGTAGTTTTGCATCATACTTACATTGATTAATTTGCTGTTCCTTGAAATTAAATGCAACTTCAACTGTGGCCAACCAGCTCATTTTTAGTGAGAAAGAGAAAAATGCAGGGACATGTGTATATGTCAACCTTATGCATCCTAGCAAACCTCAGCATTAGTGCAGGAAAAGACCTTTTTCAAAACTTGCTCTGCCATCAAACAAAGATTTGGTTTTCCGTAATTGTACTGGTAAAATAATTTGGAAAAAAAACATGATTAATGCAGGATTTTGCTATGAATGTGTCCTATTTTAATGTCAAGTCCAGCTCTTCAGTTATCACAAACATCTTCCACTGACTCAGAGGAGTTTAGCTTTCCATATCAACCAAAGACTTAGCCCACCTCCCACCACCACCATTCACATAATAGACCTATGTATTGATACTACCTTATAACAATGCTATGCAATGCTGACACTGATCAATCAAGGAAAACCAGATTATGCTACACACCAGCTGAGGATTGTTGCAACTCATCAATCAGAACACGTTATAGAAGGAACAATTTTACTCCACTCACTGGATAGCTGTTAAAGGAAGAGGACATGAGAATACATAGAGTGAAAGCAAATAGCTGTTTTGAATTAAACACTTCAAAGGAAAATGAAAGTCACAGTCACCTAAGTCACCAATGAAAGCCACCAGTCACCTCAGGTGCAAATTCATTATTAAGAGCTGCAAGGTATACTAACTGTATACTGTGAATATGCAAAGCCAGGGCAAAGGGAGCTTTCATAAGATGTTAAACACTGCTGTGGGGAACTCTAGGTTCTTTTGGAGCATTTGGGGGCCTGGTGGTTTTGGTTTTTGTTATGCTGGGCATTGATGGTATTAGGGGAAGACCTTTTACTCTGCAGCTTGCTTTCTATGATTCCCTACCCCAGCAGTCTTTATAAACTTCTACATGTTATTCAGAAAGAATTTCTTCCATTTATCCAAGTTATTTTGTTACTTCTGGCACCATAACACATTCCTTCCTTCTTCCTATGGTCATCAAATAGTCTGGATTTATTTCTGTGTTAGGTCAAATGCAAGTAGCACATTTTTCTTCCGTAGTTCCTTTAAGTTGCAGTAGATGAAAACACATCAAGTATATGTGTGCCAAATGTGCCATTGGGATAACGGTTTGTATATTTGTGTTGGCATCAAATACTTAAACACAATTTTTAGCATTTAGAGGATGTCCAGTACTGTATACCAGATTAGAGAGATCCTTTAAGAGAAGTTACGGTTTATAGATGTCTGATTTTTATTTTTTACCTACAATTTGGCTTTTGCAGATTTTTTTTTATTTATTTATAATAAACCTCAACTTGTCTTGCTCCTTGTATAGCACTTAAATAGAGAAATAAATTGTGTTTGTGAGGCAAGGCTTTGGTAACAGGGGAGTTGCATGGGTGAATTCTATGAGAAGATGCCAGAAACTTCCCCATGTCTGATAGAGACAATGCCAGCCAGCTCCAAGACAGACGTGATGCTGGCCAAAGCTGAGCCAATCAGTGATGGTGGTAGAACCTCTGGAATAACACTGTTAAGAAAGAGAAAAAAACACCAAGAGGAGTTGCTGCCAGAGAGAGACAAGAGAATATGAGAGGAGGAGGAGGAGGAGGTGCTGTAGATACCAGCGCAGACATTCACCTGCAGCTTCTGGAGAGGACTATGGTGAGACAGTCTGTCCTCGACAGTCCTTGGAGGTTCATAGTGGAGCACAGATCTATCTAAAGTGACTTCCCTCAGAGGAGGACAAAGTGGCAGAGGTAATATGTGATATTGACCACAACCCCCATTCCTCATCCTCTTGTGTCCATCAGGGGGAGGAGATAGAGAAATTGGGAATTAAATTCACCCCAGGGTGGGAGGAAAGTTGGCTTTTTAAGATTTGCTTTTATTTCTCATTACTTGATTCTGGTCTGATTTGTAATAAATTAAATTGATTTCCCATATGTCAAAACTGTTTTGGTCATGATGGTAACTGGTAGGTGATCTCTCCCTGTCTTTGTTTTGACCTGTGACTGATAGAGCAGCTTTGGTGGGCATCTGGCATCCAGCCAAGGTCAACCCACCACAATAACCCTAGTACTAAGTCAAACCTGTGGCTAGAGAGCTGCAGGTCTGTGGCCAGTGGAAAAGAGAGACTTTGGAGGAAAAAGCAATGAAGTAAAATAGCCTAAGATTGAATATGTGAATACCCCAATTGGTATGCAAATAAATTCTGTGATAATAAGCAAATAACAAGAAAGTATACACTGTTGGAAACTGAATGCTCAGGTCTAGACTGATGGTATGAAGCTGTGACAGGGGAGATTTAGGTCGGATATTAGGAAGAGGTTCTTTGCTGAGAGGGTGGTCAGGCTCTGGAACAGGCTCCTTAGAGTCACAGCACTGAGCTTGGATGAGCTCAAGAAGTGTCTGAACAACACACTCAGTCACATGCTCTGACCCTGTGTGGAGCTAGGAATTAGACTCAATAATCCTTATACATATCTTCCAACTCAGGATATTCTATGATTCTATGAAATGTCTTCTATATGAGTGGTATCATGTTGACATGAAAGTGTAATAAAGAAGGTTAAATCTCAGGCATGATATTTGACTGTGTCAAAAATGTCGTAGAGAATATAACATAAACCTTGCAAGATGTTAGATTTTCAAAAGTGCCCAAGTCATAAAGCCTAATCCTATTTGCTTTCAAATAAGTTCATATTGTTTGGAAATGACACTTAGTCTCAAGATATTTGGACATTTTGAAAAACTGCCATATTTATAATGCCTTGCATTTTGAAAACCTGCCAATATTTATAATGCCTTGCAATTAATGCATGCTGTATTCAATTCAGATTATTTTCTAGAATAGCTAAAGACCTTTTTTCTGTGGGCTGAGCTCAGCTGTGGAGTTGAATGTTACTTAATTTGAGAAAAATATTAAAACAATCTGACTGCAAATTTAAATTAGCCTCACAATGATTGAAAGTTGACCTGACACATAAACCTCATTGATTGGAAGTTGAATTAATGTATACCTTTTGTATTTACATTTTAAAAAAAAAATCCACATGATAAATTATTATGAATAATCAGTGATTTATAAACATCCATGTGTTATTTCCCAGTGTCAAGCAGCAACATTTGCACATAATCTTCCCACATCAAGGCATAAATGTCCTTTTTTTTTTCTTTCTGTCTTTCCATTCCTTCAGTTGTCCATATCCCTCATTCTCAGAGTTCTCAGCATCCATGTTAACTCTGAACAGGTCCAAGTCCATGGGATAATCAGCTGAGGTCTCAGGAATCATTCAAAAAGGATGACTCACGCAAGTCAAAATTTGATGAGAGCATGTGTCATTACCTGGCATTTGTAACTACATAAACAAACAAATATATATTTTGACAATTTCTAAATAGGGCTCATCTTTTTAATTATGGAATTAAAAACATTCCAAAATATTCTGTGATTATTCTGACTCATTACTAGAAAAGTATAATAATTTTGAAGCCATTGTAGATGAGCATTCCCTTAGCTGGATTTCAATTTTTGTAGCAGACTGCCTACAATCGACTTTCATTTTGACATGGTATGTGTGTTGTCCGAGAAATTTGTATACAGTATTGATGGGTATACAGATAAAATCTGTAGATTAAATTCACAGGTGAAGAGATAGATGAAATTATCAGAAAGGATTACTGGAATCTGTTGTGATGAAGATAATTATGGATACTATAGTACAAGCTTTCAGGTTTGCCTTTCTTATTTTTGGGTGCGGCGGCAAAACAGTGCTACAAGAACATTGTTTCTGAAAAAAGTGCACAAGAAATCAGTGTTACACCATTTAGCACGTAGATATCATCATCTATACCACTAGAAGAACTAACATGCACAGTGATAAAGATAATTTATAATCTTGTTTTTACATCATGAATATTAGTTTCTTCAGAAATTTGAACTGAATTCTCTACTTGTTCCTTGTAAGATCAGTTGCTTTGGTGGTGTTAGAGTAAACAGACAATCTGTAACAAATAAATGGATTATCTTCATTAATTTGATTTTGAATACTTAATATCATTGAAAGGTTTTGACTATCAAAATACTAGTTGTGCAAGGACTGAAAGACTGGAAAATAAATTAAATAAGAGAAAGAAATAACTACCTATTCATTATTATTAGCAATGTATAGTTGTATTCACAAGTGATGATTAATAAAATATAAATCTGAATAATTTATGCTATCTTGCATTTATTCAACTCACTTATTAGGGAATTTGAGTAAAAATTAAGCTATAAACTACTAGATGAGACTTGAATGAATAGTTTACACTAGTTTGGTTTTACTCAAAATTAAAATTTCTTTTCCTCCTTGATGTGCAAATTTCATCAACTTTTGAACATACATTGAGATCTAAGACAAAATGTGAGTATCTGGGTTTCTGAATTGCATATCTTAAAGCCTCACTGCTAAGCTGGTCTGAAAAATAAAAGAAAGAAAATATAAACACCATGGAGGGGTTTGTGAAAGGCACAGTAAGCTTAATAGAGAACAGATGCTCTATGAATATCAGCAAAAAGGACACGTGAAAAAAAAATATTCTTGTTTTCAACTTCATGTTATCAAAGAAAATATTCATGTTAGTTGACATCAAAGAAAAAAGAGAACTGTTGAACTGGAAAAGTTGCCAGTGGAGTTCTTGCCTATTGGTAGTTACCATTAAACCAACTTGTCAAGAAAGAGGGACATGATAAACTGACATAATTAATATTTGTTTTTAATTAGTATCACTGTTGGTATTAGGAAAAATGAAGGCCTGAAGAGAGTTCAAGAAGAGATGAGCTATCCCACTGTAATTACCACAACTCCCAGCAGGATCCTTCTCATCTGATTAACACCACAGCAGGGTAGTTGTCCTAGCATGCATCTATCTGCCAGAGTCATGCGGATAAAGCAAAGGTGCAGACTGATAAACACAAAGGTGGCTTTAATGTTTAAAGTATCTGAAATTTGCAGCTATACCTCATAACTTATATGCAACCTAATTGACGAGGTACAATTGGCGTAAAGGACTGCAGGAGTGGAAGAAAGATTGCAAATGTTAAAGGTATACAAGACAATTCTGGAGGATAATTTTTTTTTTTTTTT
>VZTU01005325.1:12402-30599 GCA_013400835.1 Zapornia atra
TTTGGTACTACAGTGGTGTGATGGTTAAGATTGGGCTAGAGTTATTTTTCTTCAGAGTACCTTACATAGTACTATGCTTTGTGATAAAAATGGCGTTAATAACACACCAGTGTTATAGCCATCACTGAGCAGGGTTTACACAGCATCAAGGCGTTTTCTGCTCCTCACACCACCCCACCAGCCAATAGGCTGGGGATGCACAAGAAGCTGGGAGAGGACACAGTCAAGATAGCTGACCCCAACTGACCAAAGGGTTATTACATATCATATACCATGCTTTTCTGAACTGGAAAGTTTGCAAGGTTTGCCATTGCTCACAGACTTTGTGGTCATTGGCCAATTGGTGATGAGCAATTAGGGGGTTTGCATAATTTTTTCTTGGTTTATTTGTTTGTTGCTGGCTTAATGTGTTTTGTGGTGTTGTTTTTTGTTGTGGTTTTGCTTTGGGTTGTTTTTTTAAATCCTATCAAACTGTCATTATCTCAACCCACAAGTTTACTCAATTTTGCCCTTCCAATTCTCTCCCCACCCCACTGCGGGGGAGTGAGTGAGCAGCTATAAGGTGTTTAGCCTAGCTGCCGGCTGGGTTTAAATAGAAAAATGTGATTTTCTCTTGCTATACTTAAATATGAAGCAAGTTTTGTTCATTTGTTATTTAGTATTATATGGGCATTAGGTAATAACTTTATTAGTCACTTAGAGACTTAGAGAGCTTAAGACAATACTATCTTGTCACTGAGTTAAGGAAGGTCAGGGGTTAATGGTTCATTTAGTGATTAATGGGTGAAATTTCCAGTTACTCAATCCCATTCAAGGTTCCTTCTGTAAAAGATAGCTCACTCTACCTTTACTTCATGTTTACTTAACTTTTATCTTACTTTACCATACTCTAACTAACTTTTGTGAAAAGGTTTCCTTTACATCATCCTGACGGAGCCAAAGGATACCTTGTCTCCTGGCTTTGCATCCAATTTGACCAAGTAGTCATTACCTATTCTGTCATTACCTATTCTGAATACTTCTTGCAACATATGCTCTGCTTATCAATCATTAGGCTCCACAATAAGCTATAGTCTCCAAAGCAATGCCCTGGTAAAACTGCAAGGTATCTTCTATCTTGAGAGTTAATAAACTCATTACAAGACCTGATGCCATTACAATTTTATTTACATAATTTCAAAAATATTTCTGATAACTGTGGTTTTGGACCTTTTTCCAAGCAGGATATTGATTTCTCTACAAGGAAAAGTTAACTAAAGTTTCATAAACAAGCAGCTGTATTTGTTATTGTGTCAATAAAACTTAATATACTTTAATTTTGAAATTGCAATTAACTTTTTATAATTGGCACATGCTGTAAGTTTCAGTGCAATACAATCTGATAGAACATTATTCCATTAGGACTTTCATTAAAATTCTCTGGTGTAATCTCAAGGAGGCTTTTTTGCAAGTATCTCTACTAGGACAGGATTTGAAAGACCCGAGGGGTCAAAAGTGTTTATTTTCAGCATTGCAGTTTCAGGAATTATATTGAAGTAGCCATGTTCCTACTTGGGCTGGACTGATGGATTATTCACAGAATCACAGAATCACAGAATCTTAGGAGTTGGAAGGGACCTCAAGAGATCATCGGGTCCAACCCCCCTGCCAAAGCAGGCTCCCTATCTCATATCACATAGATAGGCATCCAGACGAGACTTGAATATCTCCAGAGAAGGAGACTCCACCACCTCCCTGGGCAGCCTATTCCACTGCTCCGTCACCCTCACTGTGAAAAAGTTCTTCCGCATGTTGGTGCGGAACTTCCTATGCTCCAGCTTACAGCCATTGCCCCTAGTCCTGTCCCCACAGACCACTGAAAAGGGGCTGGCCATTTCCCCCTGCATCCCATGTCTAAGATATTTATAAACACTAATTAGGCCCCCCCTAAGTCTTCTTTTCTCCAGACTAAACAGTCCCAGCTCACTCAGCCTGTCCTCATAGGGGAGATGTTCCAGGCCCCTAATCATCTTCATAGCCCTTCTCTGGACTCTCTCCAGAAGGTCCCTGTCTTTTTTATACCAGGGAGCCCAGAACTGGACACAGTACTCCAGGTGGGGCCTGACCAACGCAGAGTAGAGGGGGAGGATCACTTCCTTCGACCTGCTGGACACACTCTTCCTGATGCATCCCAGGATCCCATTGGCTCTCTTAGCCACCAGGGCACACTGCTGGCTCATAGCCAACCTGTCATCAACCAGGACCCCCAGGTCCTTCTCCACAGAGCTCTTTTCCAACAGGTCATCCCCCAGCCTGTACTGATACAGTCGGTTATTCCTCCCCAGGTGCAAGACTTTACACTTGCACTTGTTGAATTTCATTAGATTTCTCCTTGCCCAGCTCTCCAGCCTGTCCAGGTCTCTCTGGATGGCAGCGCAGTGTTCCTGCGTGTCAGCCACTCCTCCCAGCTTTGTATCATCGGCGTACTTGCTGAGGGTGGATGCTATTCCCTCATCAAGGTCGTCAATGAAGATATTAAACAGGACTGGACCCAACACCGAGCCCTGGGGAACACCGCTAGTCACAGGCCTCCATTCAGATTCTACTCCACTGATCACGACCCTCTGAGCCCGGTCCGACAGCCAGTTCTCAACCCACCTCACTGTCCACTCATCTATCCCTTGTTCCCTCAGCTTCTCTATCAGGATGTTGTGGGAGACAGTATCGAAAGCTTTGCTAAAGTCAAGGTAGATGACATCCACTGCTCTCCCTCCATCCACCCAGTTGGTGATGACATCATAGAAGGCTATGAGATTGGTCGAGCATGATCTGCCCTTGGTTAATCCATGCTGACTACTCCTCATGACCTTCTCTTCCAGTTGTTTGGAGATGGCATCCAAAACAAGCTCTTCCATCACCTTTCCAGGGACAGAAGTGAGGCTGACTGGCCTATAGTTACTGGGATCCTCCTTCTTGCCTTTTTTTAAGACTGGAGTGACATTGGCTATCCTCCAATCTTCAGGCACTTCTCCTGTAGTCCAGGACCTATCGAAGATGACAGAGAGCGGCTCCGCAATCACCTCAGCCAGCTCTCTCAGCACATGTGGGTGTATCCCATCCGGGCCCATGGATTTGTGTGCATCCATTCCTTTGAGTTGCTCCTGGACCACCCCTTTTTTTTTTTGTTAAGGAAAAGGGATCCTTTGTTTGACAAAATTGTTTGGCTGGGATCTTTCCTTAAGCAAAATAACTGAAATAAAGTCATGCTGAATAGCCTGTTGAACTCTGTGTTAGATTGCTAAAGAAAGTAATCTGAGGATTGGTCTGTTGAAAGTACCTACCAAACAGAAGTGGCAGGCTGAGCCACAGTATGTTCCCACTCAGAAAAGAGAGTAATCGTATATTCCATTTTCTTTCAATTTTTTAACATGAATTTTTGCAGAATGCCTGTCACCATGATATCTTAAGAATGGTAAATCAATAGGATTTCTAACAGCAACCCAGTCACAGTTGCTGCTCTATATAGTCCTGAGCTATGTAGTGATTGAAACAAACATCCTCTGTGAAATTCGTACAGGGAACTATGCAAATGTATGGATGGTTATTCTCCAAACGTATTTCTAGACTGGCTCTGAAGTGTATTCCTAGTTCCAGAAAACTGTTCATGGGGCTATTTTCCTCCTGAAAATATAAAATGTGTTACAATGTTAGAAATAGGTGCCACACCTGAAGGGCAATTGAAGACGGGACCTGTTTCTGTGGTATATCCTGATAAATCATCACTTAAGAATTTAATATGTTCATTATAAAGGAAGTGCGAACTAAAGAGACGATCTTGGTTCCCTGGGAGGCCATAGAAAATCTTCATGAGGTTTGGAAGAGACAAATCCTCTTAAATTACTATGATCACCAGAAAATAATACAGGCATTGCAATGTATGTGGTAGTATTTGTCTGTCAGATTCCAGTCTAAAATCCAGTATCAAGAGTTAAGGACCCATCTCCCTGCACAGTCTGTGGGGAAAACTAAGGTATATTTACATGGATGAGCTTGGTATGATCTCAGGTACTCTCCCCCCCAAAAGTATAAGTTATGGGCCTGATCTTGTGGTCTTGGTATTTTATTTTTTAGATATTTAAGTATTTTTATTTCAAATTAAGGAGAAATATTTCATATTAAAATAATTTCAAACTTCTAGAAATTGAGTATATGCCCTGGAAACATGAAACATGATATCAAGATCAAAATGAACTACTTCTTTTTTTTTTTTTCCCACTTCACCAAAATACACCGCCTACATTATAAATGTTCTTGCCACAGGTGTGCAGCAGATGAAAAACAAAGTGATTGTAAGAGTATGACACTTCTGTTTCTCTAATTCATTCATCCAGTGCTGCTCATATTACATATTTATTGGAAAATTATGCAGGATTCTACTGACAGATTAGCTACAGATATGTATAGGGACAAAAATGTTCCTTCAATTACCCTTCTGCAATCTCCCACAGGCAGTGAGTCTGGTTTAGTTTATGATGAAAGTGGACAGAATCTGGTCCAATCTTATTATATTGGGCATAAGTGAGACAAAATTACTGAAGACTTATAGCTGAAGCTTGAAGGTCTATTTATGTTTAACTTCTGTTTCAACAGTTCGTGTCTGAAATGTCTAGGTGACAGGTGAATTAAAGCAGAAAGGTAAAATCCTTACCTCATTGCAGAAAATGGCAAAACCCACATTAAGACTGGGCAAAGGTCATATCTCAACAGTTGTGTTGCTAAATTAACAATTTTACTTTGTTAAGAGAAGCAAGAACCAAATTATATAAAATCCTTATCCTGTCAAAATATTTCCATTATTGGCATTTATGAACTGGAATGTTTGGACGCCTAAAGTGTTCAAAGACAAATTTTGTCTTATGAAAGGTCAGTACATTTCAAATGATTGTTTAAATGTTTTACTTTATCTTTCAGAAAAATTCCATTAAGTCTTAAAACTCCTTTTTTTTCTGTATATATTCTTCTTGGGACTGAGATAATCAAGCTAAGATGGCCAGATCAAAATTAAAAAAAAAAAATAATAAAAGGATTAAGAAGGGTCTGAGACCATTTTCTCTGTCCCTTAAGGGCTTTGTGTGAGGATGGGATAATTTGCCTATCTTTCTGCATTTTCAAATGTGGTGATGGAATGAACTGTAGATTGATGAACATGTCTTTGAGCAGAACACTTTATATTTAATTCTTTCATCAGTTTGTACTAGCTAATTATGTGTGAGGAGTTTTATTCTTTGCTTTCAAAGACTTGTCAATGTGTGGGATGACAGTACTAAGGAATAGAAAAGTTCTTTTTAATTGCTCCCAGTACTGAACACTCCTTTGGGCATAGCTGGTATTCGTGATAATTTGATTCTCATTGCCCTGATGATGCACTCACAGGGAACTGAAAGATCCCAGTCAACCCTACAGGTTGGTCTGCACATTTGCATGAAACTTGCAAGATACTGCTTCTGTTTTAAAAACAGACCTAATAATAAATTGCTGACAATTTAAAAGCTTTCTTCATCTATGCTGTTGTGTGTGGCAATTGGTAGGCAGCCAAGTACTGAAGTACTTTCTGGTATATTCTCTACAGTTCATGAACACTTCATGTAAACAATATTTGGACTACTTTTCTATGTTTGCAAATTATCCTTTCTGTGAGCCACCTTTGGGAATAGGCAGTAAAGGCAGAGAGTAACTGAATCACCATATTAATGAAGTCCAGTCCTCTCCTTCTCTTTTCTTTAATCCAGATTCTCCAGGTTTAGAAGTCGGTTTAAAACCTTTGGATTAATTCTAAGTGTTATTTTAGGATTGCATGAAGGGTAACGTTAATATTTTCTGTATGCAGTTTAGAGTTCTTTTGTACTGTTGTTGCATTTAGTTTTCTTCATTTATTATATGCTGTGAAAAACATTGATAACTCAGCCCATTATGAACTTTAACACATCAAATTATCAATGGAGTTATTCTGATGTGTTATACCTACTGCAGATATTTGCTTCAACATGATTAATTCAGGAGGCTAATGCTGTAGTACTGTTAAGTTTCATGAAGACAACTCCATTTAATACAGTTATATTGAACATCAAAACTGTTAGAAGATGTGTAAGTGTCTGTGCAACCATTCATCTGCAAAGACATTCCTGTTATTGAAACACCTGTTCTCTGGGTAAAGAGAATTTAATTCCATTATGTAAAAGGAAATAGGAAAAGCAGGTGGTACAGAAAACAATTGAAAGACCCTACAGTCTGGTAGGTAAGACAGTCTCTTGAAAGACAGCAAAGGCTGGTTTCACTACCTTTGAGAAATAAAAGGTATTGTACTTATGTGAAAGATATAGGATTAAAAAAAAAAAAGCAGGGCCACATCACCACTGTGTTTCATCTTGTTTGGAGTCCTACTGGTAGCTTCAAAGGGAGTGGAGAAAGCAGTGATGAGCTGATTGCCCATGGGGAGAGCTTTTACAAATTTGTTTATAAAGAACACAAAGTCTGAAGTATCAAATCAGCAGGAAAGACTGAGGAAG
The DNA here is from genome assembly GCA_013400835.1 of Zapornia atra. Lineage (NCBI taxonomy): Eukaryota > Metazoa > Chordata > Aves > Gruiformes > Rallidae > Zapornia > Zapornia atra. The sequence continues at coordinate 18,948 of VZTU01005325.1, forward strand.
GGCTTTAGGTGGATTACAGATGCTGAAAAGACCCTATTAATGGTTTTAAAGGTGTACAGGAGAAGAAGAAAGAATCAGACTGTAAGGATGTCTTGTATAAACCCGCCCTCAGAATTTTTTACCAAGTCAGCATTTCTAATAAAAGCTTTTCAACTGCTGATGGGAACTTCTGAATCCACTTATTCTAACCTGGAGAATCCTGGTGGTTACATGCACATGTAAACTGTTAATCTGTTATCGTCCAAACTGTTAGCTGTGCATCCAATAGACTGAGATCTTATCTAAATCTATATTGTTCCTTTCTTGATGAATCTTAAAAAAGCTAAAATAAATTTTGAATGTTCCATGCAAAAGAATTTGCTGAAAATGTAATTTGAAGTTCATTAATACAGACTACTTACTGTAAGAAGAATATTTGCAGCAAGACACTTTCAGGGAAGGAGAAAAACTAAAGGTGGTAGTGGAGAAATAAATTAGTAAATACCAAAGGAGCTCTTTCAAATAGACACATTTCCACTTGAATCTGAGGCTGAAAAGATGCACTGGCTCCTTCTTATACGCTCGGTGTAGCATAGGTTCTCATAGCAGTTCAGAGAGCAGAAATGTAAAACAAATTGAAATGCTGTTTGCCCATGAGCTAGTGCTAAGGGTTATTTAAACTTGCTTTCATTTGTTCCCCTTGGACTTTGCCCTTTGTTTCCAACACCTGATCTGTATTTTTGTCATTTTAATTCCAAGGCAAATCCTGGCATTGTAATACACGTAACTTAATGAGGAAATCTGCAACCTGAAAATACATCTCTGTGGTACATTGACAATGATACGTCAGGGCACTGCTGGGGTTGGTGTCTCCCTGAAGCTGGACACTGGCAGTGGCAGGTGCTCCTCTGGGTGGGTCCTGGGCTTGTCAGCCAGGGCTTGTCCCACCCCACAGCCAGGAGCAGGGCAAAGGAGGGCACCACGAGAATCACAGCCCCAGGCATTGGGCACCTCCCTGGGGATGGCAGCAAGCACTGGATATCTGCTCAAGCAGGCCATGACATAACGGCAGCCACTGCTGAAGTGGGGTCCTGTGGACAGGAGCAATGGCTGGGGCCAACGCTACCCTGGCCCTGAGCCCAAGCAGCCAAACCCGTGGTAGGGGAGTGTATTCTAGAAGACATCACAGAATCACACAGAATGACAGACTGGTTTGGAATGTTTGGGTTGGAAGGGGCCTCAAAGATCATCTAGTTCCAACCACCCTGCCATAGGCAGGGACACCCTCCATGAGATCAGATTGCCCAAAGGCTCATCCAACCTGGCCTAGAACACTTCCAGAGAGGGACCTTCCACAGCCTCTCTGGACAACCTGTTCCAGTGCCTCACCGCCCTCATAGTAAAGAATTTCTTCCTAACATCTAACCTAAATCTGTCCTCTTTCAGCTTGAAGCCATTGCCCCATGTTCCGTCACCACACTCCCTGGTGAACAGTCCCTCTCCCACTTTCCCATATGTTGTAGCTCTGCGTGGCTGGGTTCTGGTGGAGCACGGGGTGCTGCAGGGGTGGCTTCTGCAAGAATCAGCTAGAAGCTCTCTGCAGGCCCAACAGAGGAAACACCAGTCTGCTCAAGGGTGGAGTCATTGCTGACCAAGGCCAAGCCCATCAGTGATAGTCACAGCACCTCTGGAAATTACATTTAGGAGAAGAAAAATGCAAGCAGCTGCTTTTTGCCACCAGAGAAGGGAGTGAGAAGATGTAAGAAACTCTGCAGACACCAAGGCCAGTGAAGAAGGAGGAGGGAGGATGAAGCACTCCAATAGATATTTTCTCCCTTGTCCAGCTAAAAAGGGGAGTGATAGAGCAGCTTGAGTGGGTGTCTGGCCTCCAGCCAGGGTCAAACCACCACACTGTAGGACCCCTGTAAGTACTGGCTGCAATTATGTAGCCAGTATTATGAACCGGAGCCTTCTTTTCTCCAGTCTGAACAAGCCCAACTCTCTCATCTGTCTTCATAGAAGAGGTTCTTCAGTGCCCCTGATCATCTTTGTGGCCTTCCTCTGGACTCGCTCCAACAGCTCTTTGTCTTTCCTGTACTGGGGAGCCCAGAACTGGATGCAGTAATCCAGGTGGCGTTCATGAGAGCAGAATAGAGGGGCAGAATCACCTCCCTCAACCTGCTGGCCACACTGTTCTTGATGTAGCCCAGGACACAGTTGGCCTTCTGAGCTGCTAGAGCACGCTGCCTGCTCATGCTGAGTTTTTTATCAATCAGCACTCTTAAGTCTTTCTCCTTGGGTGGGGTTGACATGCGGTGATGCTTAAAGTTAGCTATGTAGACTCAATTATTTGTAAAATAATAAATTTGTAATTTTGCAAGTGAAATGTTCTTTTAAAGAAAGTCAGTGAAAACAGCATCATAACTTTTTTAAATGAAAGTTACACCTGAAAGGTAGAAACCTAATTCCTTGAGTTTTTCCACTGCATTCAGTGTGCTTAAATTACAGATTGATTTGCTCTGTAGTTTTCAGTCTATTCTGCTCACATTAAATACACAGCAAAAATTCAACTTGCAGTGCTTGTGTTCTATTTTATTAATACAGTAGTTGCATCCCTAGATTTCTTCTGAAGCTGTGGAGGCTCCATCACTGGCACATTTATAAATTTAGATAAAAAACTGCTTGAAATTTCTTAGTTATCACAGTTCTTGTCTTGACGTGAAGGTGTAATACGGGACCTACCAAGACCCTTGGTCTTCCACTTTGTCCTGGTTCCAGCAGGACCAGAGTTAACCTCCCCAAGCAGTCATCACAGATGAGCTGAGTTAGCCTGTGCTATTTTCCACACCACCTGTCATCACTTCCCCATAAGAGGGGCTGATAGGGGAGGTGTGGCTCCAGGGCAGTCTGAGTGTTGCTGGGCTGTTGAGTTGTTGTGCAGTACTCTGTGTTATCAGTACTTGGTGTTATCACTGGGTGTGAGTGAAATTTGCCAGGGGCTGTCATTGTTCTCCTTTCACTGTGATTTTGTCAGTAAACCATCCTTATCCCAACCAACTCTGTCTGTTTCTCCTTTGGGAGTGAGCAAGCAGCCTGTGGTGATCAGCCACTGCTTGTGGCTGAACCATTGCAGGCTTCTACACAATGCACCAGTCTTGAAGAGAAAGGAGTGGCATTCACACAGCCCTGTGTGCACCTAGCTCCCTGATACGGCCCACATAATGATATAAAATAGTAGGGAAGATGTAGGCTTGGAAAATTCCTCAGCTTGCATTTTTGTTTGTTTCTTTTTTTTTAACTTACATTCTATGTTTGGAAAAGTAGTCATATATTGAATGGTGAAAACTATTGGTTGAAATTACTGAAGTATATACAGTTTACACCAGCTGGGGAATCTGTCTAAGTGTGTTTCAGTGTTTGACAGAAAAAGAAACTGTTTGAACCAAAAGTGTTTTCATATGCTGCTATGCTTACCTCCTCAGATATTTACATTTTGGGCAATTGAATTAATTGCCTGGAAAAGACCACTCTCAAAACACACAGCAGGTGCTTCTTCAACTTAGTTTACATTAATTGCTTTCTTTGCTGCTTCGAGTGTCAGCGCACACAATATTTTACAATTAACCTGTCTTGTCACAATGGTTACTAAGTGAAGTTTGTTTATCCAGGATGCTAGTGACTGCTGATGTAATTGGGGTTGGAGCTAAGGAAGAGGGCTGGGACAGATCTGAGCCTGTCTGATTCAGATCCCATGCTGAAAAACACATTGACTGGACAGGCAAAGCTAGAGGTTTGTAGATCAGTGTTTCTCCCCAATTAAGAGACTGAAAAAGACTAGGTTCAGCAAAAAAGATCAGACAGCTATTGATTCAACTGCAGACAATCCATTTAGATGTAGCTATGAAGTTGGCACAGATGCAATTAAACTAGCTATAATGTATTTCACCAGTAGTATGGGTTATACAGATACTTATCGGAGATGACAGTTGTAAAATGATTACTAATCTGTAATTTGCATAAAGCAAAAGAGGTGTTTATGTGTGTTTACTTTTCCTTGCCCCCCCCAATAATGACAAGGTGCTGCAAATTTGAATCCTGCTACGTTCTTTGGCAAAAAGTATGATTCGGCATGAGTCAGTGTGCAGGTGTCCACTGCTTGGCTTCACATGTTCCTCCTGCTTGTACATTCCCCCTCCAATGAAAAAAGAAAAAAGAAAGCAAATGAAAAAAAACAGCAAGTACAAGTGACAACTGAAACAGAAGACACAAAATAATTTTCTAGAAGTGACTTCTTTATTTCTAAAATGAAGTGAGAGATCTCATTATAGATCCATGAGGATCATAGAATGGTTTGGGTTGGAAAGGACCTCAAAGATCATCTAATTTCGACCTCCCTGCCATGGGCAGGGACACCCTCCACTAGACCACATTGCCCAAAGCTCCATCCAACCTGGCCTTGAACACTGCCAGGGAGGGGCCAGCTGCAACTTCAACTCACAGTGAAGAAAGTATTTCTTATGTCTAATGTAAATCTACCATCTTTTAGTTTAAACCTATTAACCTGTTTTTCTTTCCTTTCATGAGCAGCACTTGGCTGCCCTATTAAACTGGTTTTTATCTCAGCCCATGCGTTTTTTTCACTTTTACCATTCTGATTCTCTCCCCCTTCTCATTGCAGGGGGTGGTTAGCAAGCAGCTGTGAGTGGCTCAGATGACTACTGGTGTTAAATCACAACAATAATGAGACATCCTTACATTAAAAAAAAAAAAAAGCTTTAAAACATAAACCATCCTTTAGTTTCCTGTGTATAGATGATCCATGCATGAAACCAGAACACCAACTTTTTATAGACCTGTCATTCTAAAAAGACTAGAACTACTGATGAGTACCACTGTTTACCACACAGTAGTGTTCATAACAGCAAAATCGTCTTCCTGCAACGATAAAGCACTTACTAACCACTACAGTTAATTAGAAAAAAATGTAAGTATATTTAATTTCCATAAATACTGCCCTTTTAGGAAAGAGCTATTTCAATTATGAAATATATAGCCACCAGGAGTCCATAATATTATAACAACTATTTTGCCTATTTTTATGTTAATAAGCAGATTGAGCAACCTTGATTCCAAATAGTTTAATTATTCTGAAGCACTTCTGGAAACAGAACAAATGGTAGTTTAAGTTCTTTGCAGGTTGATCTGGCACTGCTGGAAGCTATTGTAATTAGCAAATCCGCAAAAGCATTGTTAAAGTTATTTTCCTCAGCTTCGATATACTACATTTTATTAGTGATCCTATTATTTATGGATTCCCTTGGGTCTTTTAACATTTGCTTCAGTTAATTAGAATCTTCATCTTAATTAACTATACCAAAATATGCTTTTCCTCCCCTCCTCCACAAAATAAATCAAGTCCTCAGAAATATAAGCCAGAACAATATAATTTTGGAGTTATTAAAAGCAAAGACTTTCCTTTGCATCATTTTGTATTATCATCAAAGCTTCTTGAAAGACACTTAGTGAAACTTCGTATATTGTGCATATCTTAATTAAAACCATGAGCTAATATTGAAAGACACTGAATGATTCAAAGTAAAATCCATGTAAAGGTCTTGTATAGATGATAATGAATTTTGAGATTTGTAGAAATTCAGAATGCTATTGAACAATATTAAGGTCAAAGTTGCAGAAGAAACAGTTTCATATCACCTCTGTGTAACTATCAAGAATTATGCCCATATTATGCATGATCATAAGCAGTTCAGTTCAATTGAACCACGTCCTCTGAACAAGATTCTAGTGAAGTAAAAACAAGAGTTTAGCTTGCCAGCCAGAAGAACATGGTAACCTTTTGCCCAAAATCAGATCAACCAGAAATCTATTAAATATATTGAGTCATCTTTATTTAGCGTGAGCAAAATTGCTTCTGCTGTTGTACAGAACCTGCAAGCCTTACAAAATGCATCAAGTTCTCTGCTTTTTCTGATGGAAAAACAAGGAAAACCTTCAGCAAAATTTTCTTGGTTTTACCTACTGAATTAATTTCACCTCCAAACTATGATGATGACAATGTATGTAGAGCAAAAAGGTTGAAGTTCAAATACTGGTATTTAAGTCAGAATATCAGGTTTGAGTTATTTTGCAAAGTCGTAAATAAATGCTGTCATTTCCCTCTCTGCCCTCCTTCATTCCTTCCTATCTCCTCCCTTCCTGCCTCCAAATTCTGCAATCGTTGCTCAAATACAAGAGAACTGATGATAATGACAATCCTTTGCTGTCTTCGTTTAAACCCTACAGGGAGAGAAAGCAAAAAGCAAGGTCTCCACAGGGACTTATGCTGGTATTTATGTTATTTTCAGTCCAGTACACATGTCTTTATACTGCACTTCCTAATATTTTGAGCTCAAGAGACACTGGTGTCTTACCTTTTGCACGAGTTTCAGATAAACTGTACTGGTACAAGAAAAAATCAGGCTGCTTGTATCTGCTGATAGTGGCTCTCTTTCTGGGGTGTTTATCTGGATAAAGGTTATGACAGCATGCTGGAACACCTGAGAGATTTTGTGAACCAAAACAAGAAGCTGCAAGAATGCAGTCTAAAATCATGGCTTGTATTTTGTTGTACAGTGGATTTTGCCTTCTCAGCAATAATTTTCCTTTTTGCCAATGCATTCATGATAACTCTAATATGCTATAACTATGGTGCAGCTAGAGATAGTTATTTTTTTTATGGTGATATGCTATTATGCTATTAATTGGTGAATTTTGTGTGTGGTTTTGTACCATCCAGTTCTTCTATCTGGCACAATTTTCAATCATATGCATATTTGTCGGGCCAGGAGGGGACAGGTTGTTTGTATGTCTCCTTACTGCATTTTTCCTTGGTAGCTAGACTGGAATAGAAATGTGGTGTGTGGGATGGATCCCGTGTTAGAGGAATGGGATGGTACATCTGAAGAGACAGAGGAGAGATGAGTTTTCTCAAACTTCTACTACTTTTACTCAGATGTCTCGTGGCACATGCCTATTTCTGTGATGTGCACAGGATCACTCCAGGGGACATGAGCCAACACCAGGGATTAGATAGTAGAGGCATGTCTAGAGGTGATGCACAAAGGGAAAGAGGCAAAAGGTGAAGGGCAACTTCAGGGTCTCCTGTTGGGTGTGCCAGACTTAACAGACCTGCAATGTTACCATGTCTGAGTTGTGACTTTTTGTCCAGTAAAGAAATTCCAAATAAGCACATTTTACCTGAGAGCTGATGTATCTCAGAGTTACACCAAGCAATTTTATTACTGCATTTGTTCAGGATTTGGTGTGGGAGGAACATTCTGTTTCTAACATAGGGAATTACAGCATGTAGCAGGAAAGCTGCATAGCTTTATTGTATAACCTAAAAGGCAGGTAGTGATAAATGTAAGTATTTGCATTTTCATTTCAGAAGATGTACATTTTTTAAAGGAAAATATAGAGATACACAGGAGGGGGAAAACAAGAATCTGCTAAAGAATTCCTCATGAAATTACAGCCATAAATACCATTACACTATAAAATGAATCAAATTGCTTAATTTGGCTGTAATTTTGAAGATTAAGGAGTTTGCAAGCAGGTATATGAAGACATTAAAGCATGTCACAAATCTTTCTATGTACATTTAATAGTACATTATTAGCTAGTCTTATCAGAGAATGATGTCAGGGGTGTCTAATATTTATTTCATGAAATCTTACTAACGAGGGTTTATGTTGGATTTATCTGTGTGATATAATCTGATACTATGGAACAAAAGGTAATAGAATACTTAAGCTCAGAAACTGAGTTTCTCTTCTGTATTCTGCAGATACTATCTCTCCACAGACTGTTGTGTATTTATAATACATCCTTTTTTGTTTCAAGAATAATCTGAAAGCAAATTAAAAGATCATGATAAAGCCACACAAAATTATAGAAACAACTATGAGTTTTGCAAGTGATGGGAGTTTTTTCTTATTTGGGGTGATAAAAAAATACTAAATCAGTAAAATGCAAACAAAAGAGTGATATCTGATGATGACTGTAAAACAGTAGGTACTATTTTGTGGTGGGACCCATCAATACTAATCTGCAATGCTTTCTCAATTCTGCTTTGAGAAAAATGAAGCTTTTAGTGATAAATGTAAGAGAAGGTGTGTAAGCTGGTACATTCATGAACTTTGTAATAGTAACTTTGAGAATGCAGATGCATAGAATTCCACCTCTGCTTTTGAAGGCCTTTTTCAGTGAATATTCCCCCCTGTTGTGATAACCTTCGGGCACTCTTGCCATTTCCATAATAGACTGCTTAGGCTGACTTTTCATTTATTTTACAACGTCCCAACTGCATTAAATTCTATCTTCCTGAAGGCCTATGTGGAAAAGCTAGAGAGAACAAGAAAAAAGCACTGATTCATTATCATAACCCTATTACTCATTCCTTATCTTCTTATTAGTGGCTAGCTGTATCAAAACATCAAGAGTCATCAGTTTGTAACATCTTTTTTTTTTTTTTTTTTCCCATATGCCAGTGTTCATCAGCTTTTGTAGAGTTTTTCTTGGTTGCTCTTTTCTTCCCAAAATCCCATGTCCATACTCCAAGTTGCCTGCCTGGAAGCCAAACCATTGTGTTAATAGCACTGCACCCGACTCTCTGAAAATTTGCATAGACAAAGTGGCTCAGTAGTAAAGCTATGCAGACTGCAGTCTATGGCTGATTTTTCTCCTGACCTTCTTAGATTGTGGGCAGAAGGGTTTAAGTCAGCTTCCACCCTAACAGAAATTAGAGGGGTATTTGGTTAACCGTTACTTTGACTGGACTTGTAATATCAGACCTGTCTTGAAATCTAACGTCGAATTTTTGAACATAAAATATGCTATTTGGCCTCAGGATTATTATTGTGGATTCTTATCAAAAAGCAATGCACTAGGGGATGTCATAACTGCAATACAAACCAGAGAAACTGATGATAGCTGTTCATGCCAAAAAAACCCTTCACGGATTCACACACACACAAAAAATAAGCCAAATTCACAGCTCTTCATGCTGCTGACAGCTCATTTTTGAAAGATTTTTTTTTAAACCAAAATATGTAAGCTTTTTATTCTTGCTTGTGTGACAAGAAATTGTCACATCAAATTATGTATTTTTATGGTCTTGCACTTGGAGTTTTTGGTACTTCAATAATTTTGCTTCTTTCAAATTTATCACATAAACATACGAATGAAATGTTTACAGGGACAAAGATTGGTTTAAAGTGTAACAGTATTTAGAGGAAGGTACAGCTCCTTCCCTGGATAATGGATCTTTCAAATAAACAGGTCTTTAAAGGAGGTTGGACAAGCTAGGGAATAGAGCTAATTCAGGATGCTAACTCATAAACAGTAAAAGTTAACTGTTGACAGACCCCAGGAGGGAGAGGGCAAAGCTGGAACCAAAGTACCGTTAGGATGGACAAATTGTAAAAAAAAAAGGGAGCATATACAAATTTAAAGGCCAAGATAATGCAATTTACAAACACAAATTCTCTTAAGATTCTTTTTCTCAGCTAGAAGGCTGCAAACTTCTTTACAAGGTTAAATTCCATATGCCTACCAGGTCATGAAATGGCACATTTGCTCAAAAGGTTGATCAGTCAAAAGGAAAAGAAAGATGTTCTTTGACATTGATTCCAGCTTCCAGAAGTTATTTATTTTTATTCCTTTGTCTAGTAAGAGAAGAAATTCATAGCACTGTATTTTTGTTCTCATGAAGATATTTATGTACAGTGATTAAACTGAATCTTCCCTGTAATAAAATAAGCAAATCAAGGTCTCAGAGTACTCCTTACAAGGGATCTTCTCTATCTGTTCTTTATAACCTTGGCTCTCTTTTCCTCTAATCCCTCTATTTGTCCCCTGTCCTCCAACTTCATCTTAGAAAACTATAAATAGTAAGATTGTTTGGATTGTCTAAATGTTGTTTCACCAGTAAGATTAGCTGAGATAAAATCCCATCTTCTTACATTCTTCTACTACTCCTTGCTATTTTTTTTACATATGTAACCATATATTTTTTGCATTTCTTATCACTGTGGTCTCATGTGGAGTTCTTCATCCATGAAGAACTCACATACTTCAAAGAATAATTTCTTTGTCCTTTGGGACAGTTTTCTTGCCTTTTTCCTGTAAGTAATCTATACTTTTCTGAGTACATCCCACAAGCCTTACTCAAGGGAGAGGTCTTTGCTGAAGACCTGTGTGCTGAAAAGAAACAGCAAAGAAGTATGTAGGCAAGGATGGTAGCCGTAAATATCTTGTGAAGTAGACCGGATTTCTGCCTAGCATGACTTTCAAAGTGTATTCAAGTAGTGATTCTACTCTCAGACATTTTCATTAAAAACATCAATGATATTAAGAAAAATAGTATTCAGTATTTTTAGTAGTTGAGTATTTATTTCTCTTTCACCACACCATTTGAATTGTGCCATTAAAGGCCATGTTTTTATGCATACCAGTCTTGATATTCAGACTCGCACGCATTTTTGCATTCTCTAGGCCATTGATAAAACTGTATATGGAATGCTTTCTATTGGAAAAAGTTTACTGTACTCTAGAACTTGGAGATTAATTTATGCTCAGAGAACTTCTCTTAATAACAGGTTATGGCAAAGCACTAGAATAAGCAGGTAACAGAGATTGGTTACTCACAACTGTCTAGATGACATACAAGAAGCTGGTAACCAGCAGCAACTTGCCTCTTGAATTTGCCCTGTGGTCTAATTCTTCTGGGACCTCTGGAAATACATACTGTACTTATACAGGAGTGAATTCAGAAAGTAGAACATAAAGGAGCTTCACAAGTAACCATGTAATCTAATTTACATTATATAATCCTAAAGTGCTATGTCTATGTTACCAATAATCAGCAGCACAGGAAAGTAATTTGAATGTTCTAGTCCTCCAGAAGTGAAATCACTTGATCAATGACAGTTGCAGTTACAGTTTAACACCTAACACTTACACTGTAATCATACTTTATAATCCATGTAGTTATCTACGTATTATTAGGATGAAAAAATGGACACGTAAACTCTTGTTCAGGTGGCAGGGAAAAGATAAAACTCTCTAAGAATTTGAGTTGCTAGATGAGCATTCCTGTGTATATACTGATCCACAGCCCTTAAATGGACTCTAATTGTTATTTAGGTATCTATATGCTTAAGAAATTTAAAATCTGTTTTTCTATTTTTTGTAGTTTTGGTCTCTATTTTTTTCTTCCGCAATTATAATTTTTTTTTAATCCACAATTATAATCTTTTTTTATGAGATCTAGAATCTGGTGTAATGTTTAACACAAAGGTTTATTTATTTACATGTCATATGTAATTATTCTATTTAATGTTATTTCCCCATAGTGAATATTCTTTTTATAAGCCACCTGCTTCAAATTAAGGTATAGCAATGCTTTATTTATACTGTATCTGATTAAAGTCATTCTGCATAAGCAACTTCCACTCATACAGTTACTAAAAAAGGACATCTAAACACTCAGAAGGCAAAATGATAGGGATTTACTTCTATTAAAATAATAGGATGGTTCTCATGAGTCTAAGAGATTTAAGAGAGAGGGAGAATTGCCTGTCTTCAAAACTTAAAATAAAAAATATCTACTCCCTT
>VZTU01005326.1:1889-14942 GCA_013400835.1 Zapornia atra
GCCCCATCCAACCTGGCCTTGGACACCCCCAGGGATGGGGCACCCACCCCCTCTCTGGGCAGCCTGTTCCAGCCCCTCACCACTCTCTCTGGAAAAAACTTCCCCCTAATATCTCCTCTAACCCTTCCTTCCTTTAGCTTTAATCCATCCCCCTTGTCCTGCCAGTCTCTGCCCTTTAACAAGCTGATTCCCCTCCTGTTCCTCTGCTCCCTTCAGGGACTGGCAGGCTGCAGTGAGGTCCCCCCACAGCCTTCTCTTCTCCAGGCTGACCCAGCCCAGCTCCCTCAGCCTCTCTTTGTAGGGCAGCTGCTCCAGCCCTCTGAGCATCCTCGTGGCTCCTCTGACCCCTCTCCAACAGCCCCACATCTTTCTTCTATTGGGGGCCCCAGATCTGGACCCAGCACTCTTCCACTTGATAAGTTATGCTTCCTGTGCTGGCCTTCCCCACGCAGTAGGAAGGATTCCCAACTGGCAAGAGCAATTTCTTCCCCTGAAAGATGAGATGCAAGAGAGCAGGTCATGCTGGGAACATTGGTAATAGCAGCAGCAGTAGTTCTCTCATAACCCATGAAATGATCCAAGGTCCTTGAATTCCGAGCTCTAGTTTAGAATTTGAATACAAATTCGCAACTCTGTGGCCAGGGAGTGAAAATCAGAGACATTTGTAGTCCCAAGGAGTTTGGAGGAGTCAGTTCTTTTCCTATGCTGTTGTGTAACGACAGAGAGAATCCTGCCTGCTGCTGTGAGCTGCATAGCTTCATTGCATGTTTTTCTGTTTAGTAAGACAAGTGAAGCTGCTGTTCAATGATTTAGTAGTGTCCTTTTTTTCCTGTTGTGTTGCTAGCCAAATCCTATGCACTAGCTTTCAGTTAGAATAGAATTTAACACATCATAAAATGGCTTTTTGTTTTGTTTTTCCCCCTCCCAAGCTAGACTGGAAAGTGGTGTTTCAGGTATTGGTTTATAGGTGGATTGGATATCCCTCCCTCTGGTACAGGAATAGCCATCGGAGACAAGGCAGGAAAGGAAGTAGTAAGGCAGTGTGTAGCTGTGTGTTTGCCAAAGCTCTGTGTCTCCAACCCCTTTGCCTGTTTAGATTTAAGCTGTTGGATAAAACAGCCTTCCTGTTAGTATGTGGGTTTGCACACAGCATGGCCCAGATCATAGGCAGGGCCACCCACATACTCCAGCCACCAAAAAAAACCCCCACCCTCTTCCTTCCAGAAGAGTCTGCAGCGGTGTAGTTTTTCAGGAATTGGAATGACAGGCACAGGAAAAGCTGTCTTTAAATGTGGAGGTAACAGGATCTGGAGGCCTGTAAACGTAGAGAGGAAGAGTCAGTGTAACCATCTAGACTGAGCTTTGGCCACTGCAGCAAGATACAGTAAGCCTAGACCATTCTAAACTGTCTCTAAGAAGCAGTTAAGAAGGATCACTCTGTGTTTCTCCTCTATAAATTGTTCTGGTGTTTCACTACTGATAATCCTGTCTCCTCCATCATTGAAAAGTAAGCTAATTTCTTGTTGTCTTTCCTTCCTCTTCCCCCCCCAATTCTGTCTGAAAAGGTGAGAAAATGGTGTTGCTGTTTCTTATGTGCTCCTCATGTCTAGTCTGGGGTGATCAAGGAAGAGGTGGGGTGAAAGATTTCCTCTTGATCAGGAATTGGGTCATAACACCGTTATGTTAGGTAGTGTAGTCGTAACAATAGTTATTTATTTTTGGGAGGATAAGTAGCTCTTAGTCAAGTACCTGGTCTTTTTTCCAGTTTGTGTTCTGAAGGCAGTACAGTCTGTCAGAGGAGAGTCTGTAACCTTGGATCCTGTAGCTGTTATCAGCCTGGAGAGCCATCCCAGACACACCAGCCTGTGCAGTTCACACCTCTTCCAAGAAAATGGAGATACTCTATTGATTGCAGTGATTCAGCTGATACTGCTTTTCCCAAAAAGATGCTCTTCCCTTCACAGATAGAAGCATGTTAAGCTGGTACAAAGGCATTTAGGATTATCCTTCTGTGAGAAAGGGTAGTCAGGCACTGGAATGCACTGCCCAGGGAGGTGGTGGAGTCACCGACCCTGGGGGTGTTCAAGGAAAGACTAGATGTTGTATTGAGGGACATGGTTTAGTGGGAGCTAGTAGTAATAGGTGAATGGTTGGACTGGATGATCTTTTAGGTCTTTTCCAACCTTGATAATTCTGTGATTCTGAGAATTCAGGTGTTTTGCCCAGGTCACTACTGGTCAGTGATTAGAGCAGTCAGTGTGGAGGCCAGTCCAGAGTGTTCAAACTGAATGTGTGGGTGTGATTGGAAAAAATTAATCCACTATGACTAGGAAGGTATAGGACAACTTGAGCCACAGGTTTCTGTAGAATACCAGATTTATGTTATTATTATCGCTTCTCAGCCTTTTGGCTAAGATCAAGTGTAGCATCTGTTCTTATCAGTTTAATAGCTGATACGTCCTCAATGAGAGGACTTGAATTTTCTTTTAGCCAGCAGGTCAAAGGAGGGGATCCTCCCCCTCTGCTCTGCCCTGCTCAGGCCCCACCTGGAGTGTTGTGTCCAGTGCTGGGCTCCCTGGGATCAAAGGGACAGGGATCTCCTGGAGAGAGTCCAGAGAAGGGCTACGAAGATGATTAGGGGCCTGGAGCATCTCCCCTGTGAGGACAGGCTGGGTAAGTTGGGACTCTTCAGCCTTGAGAAGAGAAGACTAAGGGGGGACCTAATTAAAGTCTATAATTATCTTAAGCAGGGGATGTAGGGGGAATCAGCCAGCCCCTTTTCAGTGTCTGTGGGGACAGGACGAGGGGCAATGGCTGCAAGTTGGAGCACAGGGAGTTCCCCAGCAACCTGGGGAAGAACTTTTCCCCAGTGAGGGTGAGGGAGCCCTGGGACAGGCTGCCCAGGGGGTGTGGAGTCTCCTTCTCTGGAGAGATTCCAGCCCCGTCTGGACACCGCCCTGTGTGCCCTGTCCTAGGGACCCTGCTTTGGCAGGGGGTTGGACCTGATGAGCTCTTGAGGTCCCTTCCAACTCCTACAATTCTATGATTCTATGATTCTCTTTTTTTTTTTTCCTAAAAAAGTAAAGGTCTCTCAACAACAGTTCAAGAACTATTTTGTATTCAAGAATTCTTCAGAAGGTAATTCTTGGGCCCTTCCCATGCAGAGCTTATAAAATAAACGTTGAAGGAAGGCTCTGGCAAGTGTCCTCATGGGTGTTTAGAAACTGGCAAGCTGTAAAGACAGGGTGTGGAAGGCTGCCTTGGTGCTTTCCTTGCTGCCAGACAGAGGGGAGTTACAGATCTGTCGGTCTCATCCTTAGCAGGCATCTGAGCATCAGCTGGCAAGGCACCAGAAGAAGAAGCAGAAGCCTTTTGGTGCCCTGTGGATCAAGCACAATAATAGCCTCCTCTCTGTAGCATCACCCCTGTGGAAAATGCTGTTCCAATCACCACAGGAGAGATGCACTGCTGAAGTTGCAACAGAGGTTTTTCAAGTGGGCTGAGAAAGGCATGTTCACCCAGCAGGTAACGAGTCTGACTTGCCCAAAAGCATGTTACTGAGTCCCAGAGCCTGTGAAACTTTTGCAACCTGGGTCTGTGCAAGAATTTAAGTAGGTGTTATCTGTATTAAAATGGGAAAACAGATAAAGAGATAGGAAAGGAAAGCCCAGCTGCAGGATTAGGTCTCTCTTCCCCTTCCTAATTATCCTAACCTTGAGAGAAGAGAGTGTAAGGCTGTCTTGTGTGGCGTGGTGGGGTTTACTGGTGGGTTTTTGGTTTGCTTTCTGCTTTTTCTGAGTCTTTGGTCCAGAAGCTGATCCAGGGGAGTCTTTGTTACCAGGAGTCTGTGGTATTTATCATGGGATGTGAGACTGCCTTTGGAGTGGTCCTGGTTGGGAGAGATGTCAGAGGAGCCCAAGAGACAGCTCATGATAGGCTGGGAATTAAAGCAAGGGTGTAGTGTCCTGAGTTCAGGGTCTGTTTCAAGAGCTTTCTTCATTTTAGAAAGTCATAGTTTTAAAATAATAATTTTGGGTTAGAGGCTTACCCTGGAATTATACCTGGGCGAATTTAGTATATGGCTTTATATTTAGCTCTCCTTTGGCTTTAAAAGAGTGAGTGTTTATGTCCTCAGAATCTGCTATTAAGTTCTCATTGTTTACATTACTATCTTAAATGGAAAAGCCCTGCATGCTTAATAATTCCAGGGAAATTTTTCTCCATTTTCCTTCTGTGAACTAACATTGCCCTGTAGCTCTCATGGTGCAACTTCAGTGGAAGAGAATTAGGGAGCTGGGATGAAATAAGATGTATAAATAAAAACAGGGAGGAAAAGTTCTTGCCAAAGTTGGGGTGGGGGGAAGCTTCTTATTTAGAAAACTTGATGGGTATAGTAGAATTTGTGTTGCTAGAAGATTTATGAGTTTATGTACCTCCCCTACAAAGAGAGGCTGAGGGAGCTGGGCTGGCTGGTGTGGGGTCTCTACCAAAGCCTGTAAAAGGCTGACCCAGCCAGACTCTGGTTTTAAAGGCAGGTTGCTGGTGGTGTATCTTGCAGTAAATACTGAGAGGCATGGCTAGGTTTGGTAAAGCAAACCTTGGGCATGCTTTTCATGGGGGATTGGAGAAGTTGGAATCATCTTCTGTGCTCATTCAAGTGTCAGGCTTGGTTTAGAGTGTTGGCAGTAGTGTGGGCATCACTCCCCTGTCCCTTTCTCATAGAATGGCATGGGTTAGAAGGGACCCCAAGGGTCACAGAGCTCCAACCCCCCTGCCACAGGCAGGGACACCAACCTCCAGGCCTGGAGCTACACAAGGTTGCCCAGGGCCCCATCCAACCTGGCCCTGAACACCCCCAGGGACGGGGCACCCACCCCCTCTCTGGGCAGCCTGTTCCAGCCCCTCACCACTCTCTCTGTAAAAATCTTCCCCCTGATATCTGATCTACACCTTCCTTAAGGTTTAGATTGTTTTTCCCACATCTCTGCTGGTTTGGTTTGGTGTTTCAAAGGTTTTACAGCAGGCTGCCTGAAAAATGGGTAAAGGCCTTGTTGTAGAGGAGTGCTGAGCATCATCACTCAGTTTGGGTGGTTTGGCCTACAGCAGTACCACTTTCTCGTTCTCACCCTGTTGTTTCTGGTACTGTGTTTCTGCCTGTACCTGCTTTTTGGGCACTGAGAATTAAACTGTGTGTTTCACAAGCTAAACTTGGGTGTGTGTTGGAGAGGAGTGACAAAGCAAGCCGTGGGCCAGGCTGGGGGGGCCAAACACAGACCTTGGGCATGGGATGCATACACTGGTGGGGATAGGAAAGAGCATAAGGGATGGGGTTGGTATGAGGAAGGTGGAGCAGGGGCAGAGGTGAAGCAGGGGCAGAGGTGAAGCAGAGAAAGCCCCAGCCAGGAGCAATTGAGATGGTCGTGCTGTCTGCCCCAGCCCTGTGCGAGGAGTTGGGGTGTCTGTGTGTCTCCAATGGGCACTGTAGATCATGTCAGCTCTCCAACCTCCTCTGCCCTCCCCAGATTGGGGAGCCTGGCTCTGCTCTTTGCAGACCAGTCCCTGGTTGTTTCCACTGCACAGTAGAAAGTTTGTTGTTATCTCTGTTCGAGTGATAACACTGAATGTCAACCTGTGTCAGGGCAGTTGGAAGGGAAGCTGGGAAGTACAGCTCAGCAGGCAGGGTGACTGGATACATGGGAATATGTTATGCTTGGCCTGTTGTTGCATCTGCTTTTGTTTTCAAAACAAATACTTCAGCACTTGGTGTTGCCTGCTGAGATTTAGGTGTGTGGCCTTCCAAGGGCCCTTGAACTCTCTGGGGAGTAGCAAGTTGTAGGTATGTGGCTGTTGGTTAAAAGCAGAGCCAGTGAAGTAGCCTTGAGGAGACTTGGTAGTCAGGTTCTACACCTGCTCTTGGAGAAAGTTTCATGAAATTAAAACACTGGGGTTGATGGCTCTGACTGTGGCTAAAATTGTGAGGGAGCAGTGATTTAGGGATGTGGTAGAGGCTCTTGGAAACTTAAGAGATGTTAACCCCTCTGTTTTATTTGCAAACTCATACTGCACAGGGCACTGGGCTGAGATCTAAGGCAGGAACAGTGTGTGAGGTGGAGGACTCCAAGCAGATGGATTAACGCAAAAGGTTTGTCTCTGGTGGCACATGGACCCTACCAGCTCAGCCCAAAGATGAGAAGGGTGGGACTGGAAACGTTTCCCTTATGAAAAGGGATGGATGAGGAACTCCCCATGAGCCAGCAGTGGCTCTGGCAGCTGGCAAGGCCAATGGGATCCTGGGCTCCATCAGCAGAGGGGTGGCAGCAGGGACAGGGAGGGGATTGTCCCTCTCTGCTCTGCCCTGGGAGGCCCCAGCTGGAGTCCTGTGTCCAGAGCTGGGGCCCAACACAAGAGAGATGTGGGGCTGTTGGAGAGGGGTCAGAGGAGCCACGAGGATGCTCAGAGGGCTGGAGCAGCTGCCCTACAGAGAGAGGCTGAGGGAGCTGGGCTGGGTCAGCCTGGAGAAGAGAAGGCTGTGGGGGGACCTCACTGCAGCCTGCCAGTCCCTGAAGGGAGCAGAGACACAGGAGGGGAATCAGCTTGTTAAAGGGCAGAGACTGGCAGGACAAGGGGGATGGAGTGAAGCTGGAGGAGGGAAGGGTGAGATTAGATATTAGGGGGAAGTTTTTTCCAGAGAGAGTGGGGAGGGGCTGGAACAGGCGGCCCAGAGGGGGGGGGGGTGCCCCGTCCCTGGGGGTGTTCCAGGCCAGGTTGGCTGGGGCCCTGGGCAACCTTGTGTAGCTCCAGGCCTGGAGGTTGGTGGCCCTGCCTGTGGCAGGGGGGTTGGAGCTCTGTGACCCTTGGGGTCCCTTCCAACCCAGACCAGTCTATGATTCAAAACAGGGGTTTTAAGCATAAAGTAATGTTATTTATTATAACTATTAGTGGAAGTAGTTTTACTGGGAGTTCTTGCTCTCTCCTTTCATAGCAGGCTTAGGGTGGCCTTGCAGACTTGGAAGAGAAGACTGTCTGGTTTTTTCACTGTCAGTTTAGATCACTGTGATGTAATTCTGCCTAACACATGAAGAGCCTTTTGCTTGGCCTAGTAGAGATTAGGAATTAGTGCTTGTGTGTGGATATGTTGAGCCCCTGTTGCATGGGCTATGAATAGGATGAAGGGAAGGCTGTGCTTAAATAGCAAGGGTCCTATGATTGCTTTTAAAAACTGATAGTTGGAATCGATCTTCAATGCTTTTTTAGAGGAACTGTTGCCAAAAATGATTTTTTTTAGAAAAAGTTTGAATTGTCCTTTCCCTCTCCAAACAAAGCACTAGCCTCCCTGCAAGTTTCATTATTTTTCTGAGGTTTATTTGCCACAAGAGTTCTAATTTTTCTGGGTCATGTTTTCAAACTGCTTTATTGTAACTGAATGGTAGAAATGAAAAAAAAACCCTACAAGGTTGGGTGAGTCTTGTGAAGCCATGTGACTGGGAGGAAAACACAGGAGAGCACATCATCAAAAGCTTGTAAAAAGGGAGCTCCAATATTCTCATAAGTCTTTATTTTCTAATAAGCATTAATAACTGAGGAATCTTTACCATCTTTCAAGGAGTTGTGAGCAACCTTGCTCACATTTTTCTGTCCAATACTTAGAATTGCAGTAGCTAAGCAAGACTTAACCCCAAAACCCTCAAGCAAAACAGACAAAAATCAATATCTATTTAACAGTTTCCATGCTCAAGTTGTAAATATGTGCCCCTGCCCCCCTGAAAAGTCATTTGGGGTGTTTCATTGTGTCACTTGTCTTAATTTTCTGTTTTCCTTTGCTATATATATATTTGCCTAATTGAGTCTGTGTGAAAAGAAGTTGTTGTCATCTTTATATACTGCTGTAAGCACATCCTTAAATTCTGCCTGGCAAAACATTGCCCCAAGAGTATCTCTAGGAGGGTCTCTGGGACTGTGGTGACACCTTCAAGCTATGGCACACTGTCAGTGTGAATTCTCTGACTATATCATGGTTAAATGTTCAGAATATATTTCTGAATATATAATGGTTAATGGGAAATAGGGTGACAGGGCTTGCAAGTCCCTTGTCTTTCTGATGTGAGAACTTCTGGCAACATCTCTTAGGAAAAAAAAAAAAGTAAATTAAAACTTGCCACATGCTCATTTTCTATTGCAGTTGCCACAGGAGAAGGGAACAAGGGACACTGGAAATGTAAACAAAAGCACTGCAACCCAAAGCCAAAGGCTGGTGAAATGAAACTTACCTTTTGAAAACCAGAAGGGGAATACTGGGCACTTTGTTCTGCAGGATCTCTGCAGCCCTCAGCCCTTCTGGGGTAACTGTGACTGCAGGTATGGGAGTGCAGCTTGGGAAGTAGCTCTCAGCTAATTATTTATGGAAGATTAATATTTTCCACAGGTTGCAGAGGGAGCACTGCTGCAGCACCACTAGGAAAGCCACCTCTGTAGGAAGAGCAAGCAGTGTGGTGGGGATTTAAATTCAAAAGCAAGTTCAGAGCAGCAGAAAGAGGTAAAATTGAAATGAAAGGTTTTGGCTGCAAAGTGAGAGAGCTCCTTTGCTGTTTGGATAGTCAGGGTTTGGAATGTAGGCTGGTTGCTCAGAAAGTTTGTGGAGCTTTGAAGGTTTTCAAGACCTGACTCTTAAGAAGGCCCTGAATGTTGTGGTCTGACCCAGCCTTCAAGCAGGAGGTAGGACTGGAGGCCTCAGAGCCTGGACCTCTGTTGTCCAGCATTCGGAATTCCTGTTGATTTCCTTCTCTTCTGCTACTCTGTGTGATTGCTGCTTTCCCAGCAATACAACAGGAATTTGATTTCTGGACCTCTTTCCCCATTCTGGAGTCAAATCAGTGTGTTTCTTTACTGGGAAACTCCCAAGCAACACAGGAAGCCACTTTGTCCCTCATTTTTAAAAAGTATTCCTCTGCTGAGAAGGACCTGGGGATTGTGGTGGGTGAGGAACTCCCCATGAGCCAGCAGTGGCTCTGGCAGCTGGCAAGGCCAATGGGATCCTGGGCTCCATCAGCAGAGGGGTGGCAGCAGGGACAGGGAGGGGATTGTCCCTCTCTGCTCTGCCCTGGGAGGCCCCAGCTGGAGTCCTGTGTCCAGAGCTGGGGCCCAACACAAGAGAGATGTGGGGCTGTTGGAGAGGGGTCAGAGGAGCCACGAGGATGCTCAGAGGGCTGGAGCAGCTGCCCTACAGAGAGAGGCTGAGGGAGCTGGGCTGGGTCAGCCTGGAGAAGAGAAGGCTGTGGGGGGACCTCATTGCAGCCTGCCAGTCCCTGAAGGGAGCAGAGACACAGGAGGGGAATCAGCTTGTTAAAGGGCAGAGACTGGCAGGACAAGGGGGATGGAGTGAAGCTGGAGGAGGGAAGGGTTAGATTAGATATTAGGGGGAAGTTCTTTGCAGAGAGAGTGGTGAGGGGCTGGAACAGGCTGCCCAGAGAGGGGGTGGGTGCCCCATCCCTGGGGGTGTTCCAGGCCAGGTTGGATGGGGCCCTGGGCAACCTTGTGTAGCTCCAGGCCTGGAGGTTGGTGTCCCTGCCTGTGGCAGGGGGGTTGGAGCTCTGTGACCCTTGGGGTCCCTTCCAACCCAGACCAGTCTGTGATTCTATGATTCTAAGTGTTTATTGGCTCCCCAAGGCCACGAACCTGAAATTTGCTTCTACTTTGATAACCTTTTGAATTCCTAAATTTGCCTACAAGTATTTCTGACATACAGGTAGGAAATTCACCCCAGTCATTCTTTGTAAGAACATATTACTTATGTAACATGCTTATTTTATCTTTTTTATCTTGTTATTTGACATCATCACTTCTCTTGAAAGCAAAGTTTGTGTCAAGTGACTTCCATGGCCCCCTTTTGCTTTGCTTATGGATTGATTTTACTAAACTACCCATTGGCTTTTTCCCTGGTCCCTGAAGTGACATTTGTTTTGTCATAGCACCTGGCACCCAGGGACCAGGGTGTCCTGAACAACCTGAACTGAACTAACGAGCCCACAGAGTAAATTAAAGACTCCAGTGTGTGTACCAGGGCGACCTGGAGAATCTCACCACCTGCTTCACCAAATCAGCAGCAAACCTCAAGAGTTAGAGCTCAACTCTGTCTGCATTAACCCCAAAATCTAGTTATCTTACAGTGTTCCTGTGTAAAACCTACATATCTACACCTTAACCAGCACCTTGTCCTCTCTGCAGTCACAGGACTCGAAGCTACATCTTCCCACTAGAACTCTATCCACACCAGTAAGCTGCTCCTGTTCTTCCTACCTGTTTCTCTTGCCCCTTTTTAAAGAGCACCCAGGGATAGCCTAGGAAGAGCAGTGTATATATGGTTTGCTAGCTGCCAGTTGCATAATCTTATTGTCAGGCTGCCCAGGAAATAAATAAGTCTTTTAAAACATCCGATCTAGCCTGAAAGGCCTGCTGCAGTTAGTCACCTTCCTTCAATGGTCAGCTCTTCTGCTTGTGCAAGAGACTTGCTCTCAATAAACAATGCAGGTTTATCAGGAGAAAGGCAAGTGGTGTTTTTGCTCCCCTGGGACCCATTATTTATAGCAGTTAGGTCTTGTGTGAGGCAAACATGTGGAGCTGCTCGTTCTCCTTCCACCTCCCTCTCTTTGCAGTGTGTCTAAAGGGTTGGAGTTGGGATTAGTGGATAGATTTGGGTAGATAGAGGGGTTTTTTTCTCTCTGCTTGGGGATTTGCAGTGGGCCTCTGAAGATGGTGAGCTTGCATTGAGTGCAGCTGAGGGGCAGAATTTAGCCTAGGGAATCATTTCATCCTCATACTGGTGTGTGAATGGGAACGAGAGGTGCCTGACTTGCACGTCCTTGGAAGTTTTCCTTCTTGTGGCAAACAAAGAAAAGCTGGTCTTGGGAGTCACTGAGATGTAGCAACATAGACTCATGTTCAGCCCTCTGTTATGATGAAGCTTTTTTTCATCCTCTTAGCAGAAAGATCTATAGAATTTGACCCTTAATTTCAGTTTCATAGACGTTTTCCTGTAGAAATAAGAATATTCTCTTGGAAGATCCCATGGCAAGCCATAGCTGTAGCTTTAGCTCTTAGAGGCATATCTTGTTAGTTTGGCCAAGAACCCAAGTGCTGTCTGGCTTAGAAGTGCCCTGTGTCCTGAATCCTCTTCTCCTTTTGGGGTTTTTTCTTTCAGCCAAACTATTCCCCCACCCCTTTTCATGCTCCTGGTGAGGAATGGGCTGAGATATTTGGAGGCAGATCTTTTGTGGTGGTCTCTGACTTCTGTGTGTGGGATAAGCACCCAGACAGAGTACAAAAAAGGTGCTTATTTATACAGTTCTGGAAATCTGGACTTAACATTTAACAGGAAATAAAGTCACAGCACACACTTTGGAGCATACTTGGGTTGTTTTCCAAGTAAGGCTTGCAGTTTCTGGCAGGAAAAATAGGGATCTCTTATAACAACAGAAAATAAGAACAGGCTAGAAGAAATCCTTTGAAAATCCTAGCTCAGCTGAGGGTGAATGTGCCAGGAAAGACCAACCTTTTTGTGGTTTTTTGCTCCAGTGGTTTAAGGAGCTGAAAGTTTCCTTTCCCTTCCCCAAGATTCCTGGGGAAAGCATCTTAATTCCTCAACCTCTGCTTTCACACTGTGAACACGTGTTCTAAAAACCCCAAACCTATTTCAGGTTTATGTCTGTGTGCACCTTGTATTTTTGCTGGTCCCACTTCTGTGCCTTCCCTCAGCCTGGTGATGTGAGCTGCCAGTTTGATAAGCTGTGGAAGCTGTATCTTAGCCATGCCTTTATCCTTTCTCTTGCACACTGGTGCTCTTTTGGGGAAGCTTCCTCCTTTTCAGTTGTTCTCATGAATCCTGAAGCCAGGGTCTTGTAATAATGCTGCCAAGATAGGGGATGCTGGAGGGAGATGGGCAGGTTTGTGTATGTCATGGTGTTGGGTACCATGATCTGTCTCCTTTCCCCTCAGTGAGCAAAATTTCCTGCACCTGCCTTCTAGAGGAGCTGTTTTACACCTGTCCATGACAAGTATATGTTATTTATTTTAATGTGAGGTTGCATTTGTGGGCAAGTAGAACAGACACCAAGCAGCCCCTGTGGGTCTCTTCTGCCTTATTGAAGGAGGGATGGGGTGGGATGCAGATGGTCAGTGTTGCCCAGATTGAAATGGGCCTCTTAAAGTCCTCTCTGTGCATTTATCCACATGCAAGGCTTATTGAATGTGGGAGGAAAGGTGAGCTCTTCCTCCTCTTCCCCTAGGGAAGATCTTCCTCTAAGGAGAACAGCCCCTGTCAGGTTTCCTTCACCTGAAACTGCTATTTGAGAGTAGCACCCAGTGCAATGTGCTAAGCCTTCCAGTAACTTCTGGGCCTGGCAGGCTTTCCTCCCACCACTGGCAGCTGCAAATAAAGGCAGAGCTACAGAAGCACATGGGGAAGATTCCCTCTTGAGCAGTCCTGGAGAGGAAGCTGTGATGAAAGCCAGAAATCCATAACACCCTAGCAACACCAGGGGCTGCAGCAGTGCTGTGTAGAGCAGGACACACAGCTGTCCCATAGGCACAAGGCATGTCCCCACAGTGGGTCCATGCTGAGCCAGGTTATGAGGTGGAGTTGAGGGAGAATACTGTTGATGTTTCAGTAAGGTGCTGCAGTCTGTGATGCTCCTGTGGTTCCTCAGCACAGGGGAATCACAGTATTGACCCATGGCACGGTTAATTGGATGCTGCCAAGTTGAAGCTTTGCAAGGAGCCTGCTTGGTTTGTGCTGGTGAGAGACACAGGAGAGAGGGAAAGCACCAGAACAGCATCATATGCCTCGAGGGAGGTTCAGAGTGCTGGGCTCCAAGCCCCAGCTTCCAACCACCTGCACTCCTGCCTGCAAGCACAAGTGTCCGAAATCTGGAAGTGCTGTGGTTTGCCTGGGTCCCCAGAGCTCTGCTTTTGCATGAGCCACCTCTTTCTCAGTAGGCACCAGCCTGCTTGCATGTCTTACGAGGTACTGGGGGCTGGAGGTGGGGTGGTGGTGCGGGGCTG
>VZTU01005329.1:0-22814 GCA_013400835.1 Zapornia atra
CCACTGATCATGACCCTCTGAGCGCGGTTCGACAGCCAGTTCCCAACCCATCTCACTCTCCACTCATCTATCCCTTGTTCTCTGAGTTTTTCTATCAGAATGTGTCACATGCAATGTGACTTTTTTTCTGCTTCTGTGATTACTACACACGTTCACCTGTAAACCCTCTGAAGTAGTCCATGGAATTGTAACTCTGAAGCACTCTTGCAAATACAGTTGATTGAATCACAGTGAGGATTTTAACACCATGGGGAAAGAACAAAAATAACCCCCATCATGTGGTGCCACTTTTATATTCTGCAGTGGAGTGCAAATTTTTTTTCTGCTGGCCCTAAAAAAAGAGGTGGGACAGTCACATATGAGTGACTGAAAAAAGTGCTCATCCCTTCCTAGTGGGAAGGAGACAGCTGTCACAGGCTTGCTGGTAGTTGCCAGATTTTCTTCTAAGTTACGATTATCTTCATGTGACTGTATGGGTTTGTGGGTATCTTGGTGTGCTTATGAATGGGAGACAGCTGTTTGTTTGAGAGCTCTCTGAAAAAAAGGAAGGAAAGCTGTTCAGGAAAAAAATAATCACAAGAAGGTAGATGAAACTAGGAATGATGCTGTGAAGTCAGACAACACGAGTCAATAGGGCTGTTAGAGAAGAAACTTTAAGAAATTCCTTCAGGGCACCAGTACATCAGGGTGAAGAGATCACCTATAGATGCAAAGCTGCAGGTGCTGGGAAGTCTCTGTAGCTCTCTCCCTTGCCTTGCCCTGTTTGTGAGGGTTTTCCCACTGCCATTCACATTGAGGTGCTTCCGCGGAATTAGCTATAGGAATACTGAAGTACATGGGGCAAGCTACTAAAATGCTATGGCAGTGGTAGATGGCTCATTTGGGAGGATCAAAGAGCACAGTGGGATGGAGTGAGGCATATTCTCTAACGAAGGACAAGAAAGCATTGTAGGGTGCAATACATCCCTGTAGCCTAGACAGCTGAAGTGAGAATCTCAGTCCCTTTCAAGACCTCTCAGAATCCTACTTGTCTTTGACCACTAAAAGGTTTTTTACTGGGGGAAATCTAATTAAAGACTAATACTTACAACTCATATTCTTCTTCCCTCCTTTTTTGTAGGTCTTGTCTACATACAGAGCTTAGTGGCTGATTTTAAGTAAACAATATTAAATCAATTTAGATCCTTTGTGAACATCTAAATAAGAAGGATGGAAAGCCTCTGATTTAGAAACTTTTGAATTCTTCCTTCAGCACTCGGAATGGCCCCAGCATCAGAGACATGGCAATATCCAGCCCTTCTAGACTGAGCTTTTATGTTTAACTGTTGCTTATACTCTTGCTTTTCTCTTGCCATGCAATCCTTCCTCAAATGGCTTAGGAAGCATCATACACTCAGAGAAAGAACGTATGATGAAAGAGCAAATATTCACTGCAAGGAAAACTACCCCAATCTAAAGAGCTGCTTGACAAGCGAACAGCCATAATGCACTTTCCTGTTTATCTTCAAATCAACATTATGCCTATTTACATATATGATACTGTTAGTCCTGATAAGAATGCTAGTATGCTGCCAAACAGAAGAATATACCGTGGTTTTGTATCTGAAAGTCTCAGCTGGTGTTTTTAGGTTCTCTAGAGCTTTTGGGATTTCCTGTTAATTACTATATGCTGCCTTGCACAAAGGACAGGTTTTCCCCATTTTATTGTTTAACAAGAAATCCCAATCAGCCTGCCTTTCCTTCTTTGTGGCTCCTCACAATTCTTTCTATCAGAGGTGAATCTTGTTGCAGGGAGAATAAAGAATTTCAAAGCAATTAGGAGGTGGGTGGATAATCTTCATGAAGCTTCACAAGTGGTGTCACTTAGCATTACTCTAAACAGCTTCAGCATAATTAGGCCAGTGTTCACGGCTTTCTGGCTTGGCTTCTGCTTCTTTTAGGTTTCAAGTCTTTGTAGGAAGCTTTGGGTTTCCTGAATAGGTAGCAGAATACGTGTTCAAACTGGGGTCTGGAATGAGCAACTTGGTGGAAGCATGCAAGATGTTAACATGACTTGTGGAAAAACTTCAAGCCCAGCAGAAGCCCACAGCATACTTTCCAAAAGCAAAACCCCAACAAAACCTCTCTGGCTTCATAGTCTGACCTTTCTTCCTCTGCAAGAGTCATGAAATGCAGGGGAGAAGGTGACTTTCTACCACTGCCTGCAGAGCTTTCCTGCAGCCCTAATAGGGGTGACAGGGAGGGAACATGGGTCTGAGTCATGCTCTGAGTTGTTTGCATCTCAGCTTCACTTCAAGTGGTGTGCTCACATCATTTGCAGTTGATTCAAATGCCTTGCAAGGGCTGTAATTTCTTCTCTGTTCCCAAGGAGGGAGGAAAGTGACTGTACTCCTACACCCAGACACAGCTTCACCACATCTAATGAGTGCAAACAAGGGGTCAGTCATAGTCTGTGTGTAACTCCAGGGCATTTTATCTCCTCTGTCCACACACTTGAGGGACCTGAAAGTACCTGTGTGTTTCACAAACCTGTGCCCAAACCATTGGCCATCAGTCATTCCCCTTCTTCCTAGACTGCTATCATTTCTACCATATGGTACGCCCTGTTTTAGCTGCTGTCCTGTCCATCCATTGTTGACACGTGTCAGCTTACCCCTGAAGAGGTGACACTGCCTTGTTTAACTTCAATTTATTTCACTTTATCTAGAACAAGCGTTTTTCCTGCCAGTTTGTTTTGGTTTTGTCTTATTTCTTTTCTTTTCCTCTCTCTCCACTTTTCACCCCATCCCCAAAAGGACTGGAGAAGGATTCGTTTCCAGCTGTGCAGGAAAGGAAAGAGAGCAAAACAATTCACAGTGCAGCCAAATTTCAACTGAAAGATGACATAGCATTTGCTGAGCTGTAAAGGCAGACGAAATGCTTAACTTTGTCCACACATGTAAAGACAACTGCAATATTGTGAATTTAACAGCATCGTGCTATTAGCAATGCTTAGTCCAAGTTCCAGAAGACAAAAGGCCTGAAGCAGGAGGAAATTGCCCCCACTCCTGGGCAAGAGTTTTGTGTTTGTGCTGGGGTTAGAAGAAATCCTGTCTGACACAGATGGGATTCACATGTCAATGAACCGGGAAACAGCAGTATCACAACAGGAGGGAGCCAGTAGAAAGATGTATGCTGTTGGTCAACAAGATGTGAGGCAGCACCATGGAAAAGCGATCTGTACTTAACAGTTGTAATTTAAAGGTATGTAGAGCCTGTAAATCAGACCTCTGATTTACAGTGTGCTCTGCCTGACCTAAAACCGGTCCCTTTTTTTCTTTTTAAAAGTTTTAAACTATGGCAACATCAGGAAAATCAGAGTGCAGCTTGCCTTCATTTCAAACAGGTCTCCACTACTTGGTTAGGAGTGGAGACCCTAACAGAGAGGGTGCTTGGATCAGTATTTAAGTGCTGAGGGCAGATTTGGCCACAACTTGGAGCTCAGTTCCCAGCCTGTGTCTTTCAAGGTAATCTGCAGAATTTGCTGTGACATAATCTCAGTCAAAGCCTTCTCTTCCTATCCCTAAACTAAGCCTCCCATTTCTCACCTACTTGTCTTCTGCCAGGCTCTTCTGCACCTGATCTGCACTTATTTCAGGTGCTTTACAGGGACCACCTCAGTCAGCTGGGCAGTAACATCTCCATAACCCTGATGCAAGAATAATTCATCATTTTTTATACAGAGGTCAGTGTGCAAGTGCAGAGAGAGCTAAGTGATGGTGGCTCGGCCAAGTGTGTGGGAGCCAGTGGATGTCTGTGCCACAACAACTCTGAAGACCACCCTGCCTCCAGGCAGGAATCCCTCCTGCCTATGGGAATGGATCTAAGGCTCTGCTTCCAGACTGACTTTCTTGTCTATAAGACAGCATCAGTTCCCAGAAAACTGCACATGGCTGTGGCTGAAATACCGAGTGTGATTCTGTCTCAGGGATTTGCTGCCTTCATGCTGCGCTCCAGCTGTGCTTTCATGGCAGATGACATCAGCAGCACTCCTCAAGCCCAGCATATAATATTCTCAAAGCAATACAGAAACTAATTAATTCCAAGTGTGCCCCTAATTTCCTGACACAGCTTGTATCTGCCCTTAACTTTGCACATGCAGGAACCAAGCCTTCTGTCTCCTTATCCTAAGTGGTCTCGAAGTAAGCAACATTAAATAGACATTCAAGGTTGTATATATTCCCTACAGACTGCATGGGGGCTTAGCAATGTGGATCTCATTAAGATCAAATGGTCTAAGAGAATAGCAAACCTGGCATTGAGTAATAAAATAATCATGATAGTCCTTGTGTAAGCCAAAGATTTCAGAGGAATTTACCACCAATTTCAACATTCCAAAAAATGTCCCTTAGATTTGCACAGGCAGCTAGAGCACGTTTCAGGATCTGTCTCATGCTGCATACAAACTAAAAGGGGCACCAAAAATCAGGAGGCATCAATCTCATGCCAGTCCTGCAACTCTTTGATCAAAACTCAATACAGCAAAGAAAAAGTGTGTTTGGAAAGTTCACCAGTTCCTGGATCACATCCTAAAACAACAAATCCCAACCAAGACAACGTACATTTTAGGGCTTATTTTAGATGCAAATCCATTTGAACCACTCTTCAGAAAAGGTAAATATCTCACAAAGGTATTATACCTGTTTTAACACAATAAGAAATGGATTTGGTTAAGTTGGTGTCATTTCACCAAAAATACAATGTGATACTATGACTCTGTGCTGATTGCCCATCATTACAAAAGGCAAGCTTGCCACCTTTTATGGAGCACAATACTGGAGCACAAGATCACGTATTGCTGCTGCCACTGCAGCCTTCACAATGACATGCAACAGTGGGCAAAAGTGGATAATAAATTTGCTTCAAAATTCAGATTGAAAATGGAAAGAGAAATATCAATTTGGCAATGTTGGGGTGCTTTTTTTTCTGTATTATTTCCATCAAATAGTTCTTTCTCTTGCTCATCCTGTGTCTCATTCAGCTGTTTGCTTGAGGCTGCACTGAATGAATGAACATGAATGAAGCTCCAGGAAACACATTTTCCAGATCACAGTGGTGGAAAAAAGCTTATAAATGCAAGTAAAGCAATGGCTACGGGGCTGTAAAATATAAAGAAGGGAAGCCACTACCAAAAGCTGTTCGGTGTGTTTTCTCCTAAGTTGAATCCTAAATGAGGCTCTCATTTAGGATTTTGGGTGTTTCAGAACTATGACTACTGCAGCAGGTTGGATGGGGTGATTCTGACACTAGAAAAACCTGGGGAGACCAAAGGAACACCTAAGTTGATATCTGATGGACGTTATTACACTGTCTGTTTTACCTGTTTTCTAGTGTCCTTGCCTGTGTTCACTCATGGTTAATAGGGTCCTTTCCATGAAGTTACAGTGCATTCCTGTAACAGCTCACTTTGCACAGAATATATTTTGTGGGGTCAGTCTTCAAAGATGCTTTAATTTAGGTCACCCAGCCTGGAAGCCTGGCTTCTTTTCCTGCAATTTTGAGGGGTTCCTGATCCCATGTTCTGGAGTCATTCTGCACCATAAAGTATTGATGCAACCTTCTACATAAATAATACCATTAAATATTCCTTTACAGCTTTTAGGTTCAAACGCGGATCTTCCAGCCTCCACAGTCGCAATGACTGTAGGCCAGTTGTGAATTAGGTGAATTGACTCAAGCTATTAGCTGCAGCATGTCTCCTTCCAGGTAATTAATGAGGAGAGGGGAAGAGATGTTTTCCAGACTCCTAGAGTGATGTTAGAATTGGTTCCTCTCTGTTTCAATGTAAAAATGTCTCTAGAGGTACCTGTCCACATGAGCCTTGGTTAAGTGATGTGAAGTGTGGGCTCCTGGCCAAGGGACAGCCTGTTTCACAATCTATTCCATGTCAGTTCAGCATTAATGAAAGAAAAGTAGGGGTGGAGGTGAGGCTGAGACCAAACTGCCACCAGGAAAGGTATGCCTTGTTGGCAGCCAGTGCTTTTGTGGGAGAAGTTATGTGAATGACAACTTCACCATCCAGCACTAGGTCCCAGTCACAAGACACAAGCCTTTAGGAAACTGTAGTAACTCATAATTGCAATTTTATTTCTAAAGCCCATTCCCAGGACTTTGCATCATAAAGAGGAACATAATTTGCTTTGTTCCATGTCCACCTTGGGTTCTGGGTACTCCTGAGCTGTCATTTTCCTTTGGTCACAGTGCCAAAAATGCCTTTGCTTGAGTGGGAAACTACCATCAGACACAGGGAGGTCTGATCCTGTGAATGGACTACTCCTGAGCGGAGAGATAAATAGCCACTCCAGACACACCAAAGGTTTCTGTGTGAGATGGAGAAGAAAGGCTTTCCCCGTTCCACTGGATTTACCAAGACCCTTGTTAAAAAGGATCAGATGTTTTAACTACACAGACAGAGCACAAAATCACATCCTTCATACCCTGGTAGGTGGAATAACATCTGTTGGCTGCAGAAAGGTCATGAGCCAGCTGTAAGGAGGACCACCATCCCATCATCCATTTATGAAATGATACATCTGAAGGGGTGACTAGCAGGGCAAGGGGAGCTGTTACGTGTAGATCTGGAAGTGTGACATCCCTGCCAGTCACAAGGAAGTCAGCAGCAATAGTCTAAGGAACACAAAAGCAAAAGTCATAAACAGGGTTTAAACTGTCAATAACAGGAAAAACATGAAAAATATTTCTGGGCACTTGGTGTACAGAGGGGCCCAAATTTGAAAAAGAATCTGTTGTGTTCAGCAATACAAGTGTAAAGTTAAGCCTTTGACACAACATTCTGATTGAGAAACTTGCTGCCACTGGCCTGGACAGGTGGACCATCAGCTGGGATAAAAACTGGCTGGGTGGCTGGGCCCAAAGGGTGGTGGTGAATGGAACAAAACCCAGCTGGACGCCAGTCACAAGTGGCATCTCCCAGGGCTCAGTCCTGGGTCCAGTTTTGTTCAACATCTTTATCGATGACCTCGATGAAGGGATTGAATGCTCCCTCAGTAAGTTTGCAGATGACACTAAACTAGGAGGAAGTGTTCATCTGCCTGAGGGTAGGGAGGCTCTTCAGGGGGATATGAATAGACTGGATAAATGGGCTGAGACCAATGGGATGAAGTTTAACACGGCCAAGTGTAGCACATGGGACATAACAACCCCATGCAGTGCTAACAGGCTTGAGGGAGACTGTCTGGAGAGCTGTCAGGCAGAGAAGGACCTGGGGGTGTTGGTTGACTGCCAGCTGACCATGAGTCAGCAGTGTGCCCGGGTAGCCAGGAAAGCCGATGGCATCCTGGCTNAATGGCTGAGGGAGCTGGGGATGTTTAGTCTGGAGAAGAGGAGGCTGAGGGGAGACCTCACCACCTACAACTACCTGAAGGGAGGTTGTAGAGAGGTGGGCAATGATATCTTCAGCCAGGTGACAGGAGATAGGACACGGGGAAATGGCACAAAGCTGTGCCAGGGCAGGGTCAGGTTAGATGTTAGGAAAAAAATGTTTACTGAAAGAGTTGTTGAGGCCTGGAACAGGCTGCCCAGGGAGGGGGCTGAGTCACCTTCCCTGGATATGTTTTAAAAAAGGGTAGATGAGGGACTTAAGGATATGGTTTAGATTAGTATGGGAATGGTTGGACTTGATCTTAAAGGTCTTTTCCAACCTTTTGATTCTGTGATTCTATGAAGTGTATAGACATGTGACCTCCAAGGTTTTAGTGCATTTCTAAGCTTAACACTATTTTTTTATTCCAAACCCAGTGTTTTACAAAACCTTGAACAGTTATTACACACATTACATTATGGTCAGCCTTCCATGAATGCAATCAAGCCCTAGGTATATCCTGTATATTAAACTTCAGCCAGTCTCACTCCCTCCTCCCTTTATTTTTCCATTTTTTTCTGATTTCTTTGAGTCTTGATTTTCTTTTCCTGTATCTTATTTTATTTTTTGAAATTATAAGTAATAGTTTCAATGTACCCCTTCTGAAATAATGCAGATCATCTAAAGAATGCTAAAACAATTATTTTAATTCATTCCCTTCTAAAACTTCCATCATAGTTGGAACATGCTTTGAGACACTTCTGAAATTCTTGCTTTCCACTTTGAATATTTTCTTTATATTTTTCCTTCCTTGAGAGCTACCAGGCAAACTTATCAGGTTTGAGGTTAGTGGAGATAAGACATCTTGGTGTCTCTCAGAGGAGGACTGCACATTACCATGATTATTCTCCCCTTGTAGTGCAGCATGCCTCCAACATCACCAAGAACCCAAGGGATCTCCTATAGTGGGACATGTCATAGAGGTGAGAGCAGGCTGAAGACTTTTCCTCTCAATAACATACACATTCAGCTTCAAAGTGCTGTTGGCATAGATATTTTAGGTTGACAAAGATAGTCTCCTTATTTTCTTCAAAATGAAGAGAGGTGTGGCAAGGCAGCGCAGAAAATATACTTGGCATGACCTGCATCAGTTGGCCTGGCAGATATTTTCAATTATTTCATTAGTCATTACTCATGTCCAGTCCCCTATTCCTTGACAGTATCATTAATTCAGTAGTAACATGTAAGTCCGCTATCAGCATCTTCTGTCTCTTCAACCACTGTTTCCACTAACCTGCTTCTGTCTGCAAGCACTTTGTAAACTCCTATACTCCAGTTTGATATCATTGCCTGTGGTTTCATGATCTGTTGCAGGGCTGCTATGGACAGACCCCAATAATATTTATTATAATAATATTAAAAATATATTTGGGCCATTTAGCAATATTAGTAGTTGATTTGATTCACTCCTTGCTTATATTGCAGATAATATTTGCAAACCTCTACCCTTCTATACCTAAAGAATCTTTTGCCTTTTTAATAAACATGAAATTATTCTTTCAAAGACCTGCACAGTTTTCATCTCTGCTAACCAACTGCCATCCTACATGTGAAACACACACAGGCAACAGAGAAGTTCTAAAACATTGCACATGTCATTTGCAGAGTGATATAAATGATTAACACCTAACAGATGTTTAACATCTTTGTCGGTAACATGGACAGTGGGATTGAGTGCACCCTCAGCAAGTTTGCCGATGACACCAAGCTGTGTGGTGTGGTCAGCATGCTGAAGGGAAGGGATGCCACCCACAGGGACCGTAACAGGCTTGAGAGGAGGGCCCCTGTGAACATCATCAAGTTCAAAAAGGCCAGGTTCAAGGTCCTGCACATGGTTTAGTGCATCCCAAGCATAACTACAGGCTGGGCAACAAGTGGATTGAGAGCAGCCCTGAGAAGAAGGACTTGTGGGTGTTGATTGATGGAAAGCTCAATATCACCAGGAAATGTGTGCTTGCAGCCCAGAAAGCCAACTGCATCCTCATTTGCAGTACTGGGTCCAGCTCTGGGGTCTCAAGTACAGGAAGAACATGGAGCTGTTAGAGAAAGTCCAGAGGAGACCACAAAGATGATCAGAGGGCTGGAACACCTCTCCTGTAAAAAGAGGCTGTTAAAGTTGGTCCAGTTCAGTCTGGAGAAGAGAAGGCTCTAGGGAGACTTCATAGCAGCAGCCTTCCAGTACCTAAAGAAGTTTACGAAGAAATCTGTAGGGTTGTTTACAAAGACATGAAGTCATAGGATAAGGGGCAATGGGTTTAAACTAAAAGAGGAGAGATTTACATGACGTATAAGGAAAAAATTCCTCACTCTCAGGGTGTTGAGGCCCTGGCAAGGGTTGCCCAGAGAAGCTGTGGCTGCCCCTAGATCCATTGCAGGTTGGATGGGGCTCTGGACAACCTGGTCTAGTGGAGGCTCACCCTGCCCCTGGCACAGGAGGCTGGAACTAGATGGGTTTTGAGGTTCCTTCCAACCCAAAACATTCTAAGATGCTATGAAAAATGTGCAGTTTAGGTAAGTAAGAAATGTTTAAAGGAAAACCAGAGACAATATAAAAAATTCCTGACTTTCATCTGCTGTTGAATCTAAAATTGATGAATGCATTTACTGAAGTTAAGAAGCAGCTTTCTGACTTGGGTCAAAGACAGGCCCACTGTCTAAAGACATAGCTCATGCTCTTAAAGCATTAGCTCCTGCTTGCATTGCTAAGATGAAAAAAGAAATAGGCATGGCTTGGTGTCCACAAAGTTTCCCATGGGATTTTGTGCTTGTTTAAAGCTGAATTTGAGGTGAAACTCATCAGATGCCTGTTCAGGTAGGAATCATAAGGTTGAAATAATTGCTGATTTAACTTGCTGGAAACACCAATCATGAAGGTTTTTGAACATATCAGCCACATTCAATTCAATTACAGTTCCACATCACTGAAAGTTTTGTCTGTGAATTTTGTGAGATTTCTGAATAGATGTCAGAATCTTAAGGGGTTTGATAATAGCGTGGGGGTTTAAAGAAATTTGCACATTAGTAATACTTCATTAAACCCTGGAGTTACTTGTAAGGACACAAGGTAAACAGCTGAAAAAAAAATGAGGCCACTGTAGTCAGCAGCTGAAGCAACCAGTCATCTTCACAGGGTGACTGGCAGGATGTAATGCAACACCAGACCACCTCTGTAAAATCTCATGGTTCATTCTGTGGGCAGCTGCCCATGTTCCATGATGTTAACCATGAGTTTGTGGCCCTGGAGCCAGACAAGCATTCATTCTCCAGCTCTGAGACAGTCTACTGGACTGGACTCGATCCAGACCTGACCAAAAGGAATCCAACCTGGTGTTCAAGAGCTGCATGGAGTTCACTGTGCTCTCCTCTGTACAGACAAGGCAATGCAGGCCACCTCTGCCTCCTCCAGCTTCCCAGCTGCATCTCAGGCTGCCTCGATCCTTGGCTATTTCTCCCCTCTCTCCTCAGACCCTAGGTCTCTCTCCAGCTTTCCAAGACATGGATTTTTTTGGCCCGAACAACTGCATCTTCACTTGCTCTAAACTACCTGGCCCTAAACTACTACTGACCTCTGCAATCCAAAGGAGTCACTGCAGGAAAATGTCACAGCATCACAGCTCCTTTCTGATGAGGTGGTGAAACAGCAGTTTCCCTCCTATCGCATCAGAGAACCTCTCTCCCTCAGCTTTGCTGTATATGGCCTGCTCTGCCTCCTGGGCAGGCTTCACCTCTCAAGCTTTTGAATGAAAATCATAATTATTTCCTCCCATCTCACTCTTTACCACATGCACAAAACAACTATCTGTTGTACTACCTGCAACCTCTTTGAAGGCTTATGTGCCATTGCACGTTTTCTTCACTGAACTGAGCACCCCTAGCTGTCTTCAGAACAACAAAGGTAATATTTTCTAATTATCCTGTGGCTTTTGTCTGGCTTTGCCTTTCACAAAGTGAAGAAGCCAGTGCCTGTAGTTACCAAGGCCTCCTCAGCTCCATGTAAGAAATTTGGTGGATTTGTTGCCCAAATGCATCTGTTTAGTTTGAAGTGTCTTCTCTCACCATTAACCCCTCCTCCAAGCCCTCCTTAAAATGCTGGCATAAAGTCAGCTCTCTGACAGTGAAGTTCAACTACCTTGCTTTCCTGAATGGGAAAAAGCCCCATTGCTCTTTCTCAAAAAGGGCAGAAATGCACTCACTCTTCAAAGAAATAAGGCCACCAGACCTTTCAGGCCCGTTTTTAGGAAAAAAAAAAGGGGGGGAAAAAAAAAGGGAAAAAAAAGAAAAAAAAAGGAAAAAAAAGGAAAAAAATGAAAAAAGAAAAAAGAAAAAAAAGGAAAAAAGAAAAAGGAAAAAAAGGGAAAAGGAAAAAAAGAGAATAAAAAAGAAAAAAAGGAAAAAAAAGACCAAAAAAAGAGGAAAAAAAAAGAACAAAAAGGAAAAAAAGGCCAAAAAAGAAAAAAAAAGAAAAAAAAAAGAAAGAAGGGGAAAAAAAAGCATGCAGTAATTTTAATGACAAATAGGAGGTAAATATGGCTCTCAAGGCAGTCCCTGTCTTGTCTGGCTGCAAAAGCCTAATGACCTCTTCCTTCTGTCCTTTTTTGTAGGCAAGCAGCTGGCTCTGATTATCCTGCAGGAACACCGTCCCGGGCTGGTGCAGCACTGAACGTGTCTTACGAAACCTGCAGCCTGCATGCAGAGGGGAAGGAGTATCCTGCAAAGATCATCGAATAATGATGACTAATGATCCGT
This sequence comes from Zapornia atra, assembly GCA_013400835.1. NCBI lineage: Eukaryota > Metazoa > Chordata > Aves > Gruiformes > Rallidae > Zapornia > Zapornia atra. The sequence continues at coordinate 12,167 of VZTU01005329.1, forward strand.
TTCCTACCTACATGATCTATCCGGAGACATTATGTGATTGAGTTGTGTTTTTTCAGCTTCCCTTTTAAAACAGATGTGTGTTAGAGCAGAGAAGCCTCTGGACTGACCCAGGAAGAATGCACATTGTGATATTTGTCTTTGTAAAGCTGTATTAAAACTATTGACAAAATACAGTCTTCCCCATCTTGGAAATTACTGTCTAGAAGCAAAAGCTTATTCTTTCTCTTTCTGTGTTCTCTCCTGGGTATTAGGAGTCTTATAACCTTGTAGACATCACCCTGTGCCACAGACACAAATGTATTTAATTATGGAATTGAGCTGATTAAATTAATTTCCACACATATTTAACATGCTGTTCCTGTTTCAGCTATACAAAAAGTCTTTCTTGCCTATCACCTAAATTGTTTTTTGGTCAGTAGTGGATCAATTTGTCTAATAAAAGATAACATTCTCCTCCCACAGTAAACCTTGCATTGTTAATCATCAGCGAAGTCACTCTGAGGTAACACATACTTAACAGAAGCAGGTCCAAACACGCGTGATTTTGTGAAAGAGACAGGCAATTGGACATCATGCATATATTTTATATATGTGGGAAAGCAGTGAACAGCCAAAGGGAAGAACCTTAATTTTCTTTTTGTCTTCATGAAAAAGAAGATCTTTCAGACATAATATACAGACTCTATGGATGGCTGTCTTGAATTTTGTCATTGGAGAGGGACAGTTTGCAGAGGACGGGAGAATCTTTTTTCAAAACTGAGTATAAAAAGTTCTTTAAATATTGCTTTCAAAATAGAAAAACATAATGGCTCTTTTATGTCTACATGTTCATTTTTCGTATATTATTTCTCATGTTTGACACTGACAGTTTTCAGAATTATACATATCAGTCTTAATAATCTACAGGCATAAAAACTGCCAAGTCTGTGAGTAGAAAAGTGACCAAGGAGAAAAAAACAGTGTGAGAATTTGCAACATAAGAAAAACAAGAAAAAGGAAGTTTTCTGCCCTTGAAGATAGTAAATGATCCAAAGATATTAAATAAGCTAAAGAACAGCTGAGAAAAAACAATTATTTCTTCTGTTGTTACAGAGGTTTGGTATTTTTCCTCCCTGGAAGCTCCAGATGCCTTGGGAGGCTCCGGACCACCTCCTCAGGGCATGGATCAGTCAGGCTCAAGCGTCTGAGCTCTGCAAACACACCCACATCCAGCTCGCCCTTGTAAGAGAAGTAAGCAGGAGATCAGAGATCACATACGAGCTTAATAATGGACAGGCATACTTTATGCATCGTCATCATTCTGCAGCTTCAGGAAACCTGGCTTGGAAAGTCACATTGAATCTCCCCAAAGACACGGTTTTTTTCTGGTTTTGTAAGTAAACTGTCCTACTAAGAGGAGTATAATCTAGAGATGGACCAGAGTCCTGAATGTAAACTGTCTGTAGGAGAGGTATGCAGGTCAACAAGTTGGTTGCAGTAGGTTTCTCAGGGGTTACCACTGAGTGCACTGCAAAAGAAGTTACGGGGAACAGACCATATCATCAGGCCATTTAATTTCTATTTTGAGCCATGGCATTTTGTCAGCTGCCCAAGAATGTATGCAATGCCAGACAAATGCTATCAGATCCAAACAACTGATGATCAACCTTTTTCCGGACCAGTTTTGGAAGAAGATCCTAAAACTCGTAACCATTCAGAATCATCCTCTGGGGCCCAAAGGACAAAATTCAGACAAAACCATTTTTCTCCAGTCTTCTCCTAAAAAGGCTGCATTTTGTCTGGAGTGACTGTCCATGACCAGTGTTTAAACATGAGAAGATGTCTGCAGTTTCAAGCCTTTGCTGTCTGCATGATGTCCAGATTCGCAGCAGTAATGAAGAGTTACTTTCTTTCAGACCCTGCATACTGTAAATCACAAAATACTAAGACATCACTGTCTGATCCTGCTCCCACTTCTCTTAACTGCAGTTTTGCTGTTGTTCTCTGTGACGCAAAATCTGTCTGGAAACGAACGTATTTCAGATACACCCAGACATACAGGTATATCCCCTAAGTTGAAGTGAGAGACATTTCTACTGTGGTACAGAGCTCATTACCTCAGATAACACATTCACAAAGAACACAAATGTGGAGTGAAACAAGAACACCTTACTTTTTCTACTTGTAAAGCATTTCTTCTTCCCAATAGCACGTTTCATCAACTTCCCATTGACATAAATAGCATACCTGCTATTATTTCAGGATGAAATAGCATTAACTATTTGTGTGTGCGTGTGTGTGTGTGTATATGCACTCATGTAGTCAGGCTTTTGCTCTGAACAAGAAAAAAAGATGTATGTGATATTTATGATGCATGCAATGCATGTAACCTCTTTATCTTGAAGAAAAGGAGACTGAGGGGTGACCTTATCAATATTTATAAATATGTAAAGGGTAAGACTCAGGAGGATGGAGCCAGGCTCTTCTCAGTGATGGCCAGTGATAGGACAAGGGTCAACGGGTGCAAGCTGGAGCAGAGGAAGTTCCATGTGAATATAAGGCGGAACTTTTTCACTGTGAGGGTGACAGAGCACTGGGACAGGCTGCCCAGAGAGGCTGTGGAGTCTCCTTCTCTGGAGACATTCAAACCCTGCCTGGATGCATTCCTGTGTGATTTAGTCTAGGTGATCCTGCTCTGGCAGGGGGGTTGGGCTAGATGATTTTACGAGGTCCCTTCCAACTCCTAATGTTCTGTGATTCTGTGATTCTGTGATGGTAAAACATTCAGTCACAGGTATTCTTGCTTGCCAAGGTGTTTTAGCTATGTTCATGAGACTGTTCAAGACTCATATAAGATAATACCATCTTTTCTTCAAGAATCTATTGCTGTATTTTAGTTACGCATTCAGAATTTCAATAAGCAACACGGGAACTGCAAGGCAACCTGCACAACTGCTCCCAAGAAAGGTCATGCCCCATATGTAACCCTTTAAATACTTAGACACTGGAGTCAACAGTTGTGCTTAACATCCATGAGATACTCCACAATAATATTTAAGGTCATATGTATTTTCATGGTTAGAAGCTAATCCAGTTATCAGATTTCTAAGAAATACACAAACGCTTCCTCCGGACTCCTCCATTCCTAGAAAACAGAGGGGATTATTTGGCAGCAGGGGAAGATGACCCCTGTTACAGATACTGAAGATAAGGAAATGCTTCTCTTGGGAGAAGCAGTAGCTGTGGGATAGTACATCCAACAAGAGGAACCTTTAAACATTTTCAGTAATTAGCATCAAGGCTATCGGAAGCCCAGTTTTGCAAAACAGGAATTAAATAACACCACCAAGCAGCGCATGACTCTCTCAGGGTTGCACACTTCAGTGTCAGAGCCAGAAGTATGGTCTGCCTGGTGAATCAGGACGATAGCAGGGATCCTGGAGTGGAGGCATGAAGTGGCAGCACATTGCTGCTTCTCCTCCTCACAAAATCTCTGGGGGACATGTAGAAGGGGCGGGACGCAAGGCCTAACAGAGCCTTTTAACCCCAGAGTTCTGCTTATCAAGGGAAAGGTAGGGAATCATTACAAATGAGAAAATGAAACATCTAGTAGTGTCCTTGCAGCCCCAGCTGTCCAAATAATACAGGAATATTAGAGATACTACAAAAAACCTCTGACTCAAGTTCAATCCTGGTGTAACTTCACCACAAACAATGGGGACAGAGCTGCAGCAGCTGAAACTAACATTATGTCCAAAAAACTGGAGTTAATAAGGTACACAAAGTGTCATACTACATGGATCTGCAGTTAGAACTCGTGTTCCTACCTCACAAAAGAACAAATAAATCTGGGGGATAGAATGAAGGCCAAAGCCCTTAAGGCTGATTAAAATGACACCCAGAACAGAATATTAATCCACTACTGGGGGTGCAGAGCAGCTTTGCCTCTGTGGGTTGAGCACCAGCCCACACTCCTCCAGCAGAAGTATAATGAAACCGATGATGCTGGGTTTGCCTGGTGATCAGATAATGCCAGTGAAGGGTCTCACATGCAGAGTTTGCGTTCAAGCTAGACCTTCAATTTTCCTGTGGCTGAATTTCTCATCGATAGTATGCAAACATCCTCTCAGTTTTCAGATGCTATCTGGCTGAAGTCCATATGAAACTGCCAGCTACTGGTCTCCAGAATGGGGGCTCATGATGGAGGCCTCGTCAGCATGCTCCCTCTCTGGTCTGAGCAGCCAGGATGCAGTGCCACAAAAAGGAAGAATAAATCACTCGTGACCTCGCCTGTTTCTAGCTGGTATTCCTGTTCTGGTTGTGCTGCGGAAGGGTCAACAGCCAGGCAGAAAACAAGAGACCCTTCAGTTCATTGCAGCAGGCACACATCTGGCTTTGCAAAGGCTCTGAACTGCCACTCTTAAAAGTGATTTTGTTATGTTATGCACAATCACCACAGAGGCTGTACATCACAGTTCAGAGCAAAGCAGATGGAGAGTTTTACTGCCTGCCCTCACCCTGGATTAGGTGAGGAAAACAGTGCTGTTCCTGCTGCCAAGACCCAAGGCTTTCACCACACCTCTTGTCTTGCAATCTGGTGCAGGATATCAGCAACCCAAAGTGGAAAGAAAAAGCTTTCCTATTTGTTCAAGATTTTCTATTTAGTTAACAGATAATTTTCCAACAAAATCTAGTGAAATCTAGATCAATTCACAGGGTGGTGGGACCATCACTGCCTTGAGGTGGTGAATTCTCCCAGGGGTGGCTCAGGACAACCTCTGCCTTGCCCCACATCCCCTCTTTTGCCCACTACAAGGCACTTCCCTAGTCTCCCAGCAGTGCTCACAGCCAAATTTCCTGGCTTTGCCCTGCTCTCAGGGGACTGTCATGGCATAAACTTTTACTTTTTAACAGAAATGTTCCATCAACATCCTTTTTACACATCTGCCTTCCCTGGCTTCCCTTTACGATGGGCCTGTCTTCGTGAATACCTCACCCCACACCCTTTCTCACCCCTCAGAACACAAGCTGTTTTTCCCCAGAGGCAGACAGAGTCCCAGGCTCTGGAAGGACACGCAGTACATGCACCAGGCGAGGTGCTGGATGGCCTGAGCCTGAAGTCCTGGGTGAATGTCAGCAGCAGTTTGGCATCTGTTTTGAGTCAACGTTTATCTGTTCTCTGATCCCAGGGTTCAGTTCATGTTTGGCCCAGAAGATGAAAGGGACAGACGCCACTGGTCAAAAATAATAATCTGTATAAAATGGAGTTTTCTTTCCACATGCAGCTTAGCTGGAAGAGAAGGGAGTTAAGCATGGGAAGAAACATCTGCTTGTGCTGGAAATTAAATGTGTTGAAGGACAGTACTTCAGTATTTCACAGAATTGACACAGGATATGTTTGTATATACTAACTTCATCCTTCCTACTTGGTATCATAGGTTTAGAGTGGGGGGATGGGTTAATTCCCTCTCCTCCCCCCCTTTTCCTCTTTATTTCTTTTTTCTTCTCTTTTTCTTTTGTTTGTTTTCTTGGGTTTTGGGTTTTTTTGTTGTCATGGATAAAGCTTTAAAAACTCCATTGTGATGGCACGAAAATCCTGGCTTTGGCAAGCCCAATGGCTTGACAAGGCAACACACGTGACCCAATTTTACAGACAGCTTTGTGTCTCTTGTTTAACAGCTTGCAAATGAGTGCACATGAAGAAAACCAGCAGCCAGTGGAGTATGAGTAATCCAGCTGGGAATGTGGTTTGTTACAGGGATGAAGAGAGTGTGTGCTCTCAGCATGCATCACCCACGGCAGTAGCCCACAGCATGGGACTCCCCTGCCAAAAGGGGACATGACCTGGCCATCACATGGGGCCCAGTGGTGGACACACCGTTTTTGTTGGATGGGAATGGGAGCAAGGAGCACAGGGGCTGAGTAACCCCCTACTGCCGGGTCCTGCTCCTTCCCCTCATCTTCTGCACCTCTCCTGGTGGTACAGCTTGCAGGCTTGGCTTTCTGAGTTGCCTTTAACCCCCTTAAAGGCTTAAAAGCTTCCTTGACAAATGACAATTGCTGTCTGTGTTCACCCATCCTGGGTCTCGGGTATTCACAATCAGCTGTGATCCTCCTCTTGTGCTATGTGTTCAGAAAAGAAATCCCACTCTTTACAGGCTTTTTACACTTGACCTTCTCTTATGTTGCAAGTCCCAGCCTTGCCTCTCCTGCTTTCTAAAATCATACAAGCCCATTATCATAGAATCATAGAATCACAGATTGTATTGGGTTGGAAGGGACCACTAAACGTTCAACCCCGCAGTAAGCAGGGCCATCTTCACTAGATCAGGTCACTCAGAGAGCCCCATCAAGCCTGACCTTGAATATCTCCAGGGATGGGGCCTCCAACACATGTCTGGGCAATCTGTGCCAGTGATCCACTACTCTCATAGTGAAGAATTTTTTCCTAATATCCAACCTCATTGTCCAAGATAGGCTTGTTCTTGGGATCCAGCCTGTCATTTCAAAGATGATATGGCTTGAGCTAAGCCTTTTAAGAAGCAGACAACCCCAAACGAAGGAAGAGAATTGGTAAATACAGAAATTCAAGAGAATAACCAAGAATACTCTGAATCTACTCTGCAGTATCTTTGCAGTAGTGGTCCATCAGCAAAAACATCTTTAAGTGCACACAGGGGCATGCATAAAGAGAAAGATTTCAGTATTTTTTTAGAGTCAGCCTCTCAGTACTTAACACCAGATAGTAATAATAGGCTGTGCCACCAGGCACCAGGCAGTTTTCTGCTGTGAGGATGCAGCATTAGGGCGTTGACCTCTTTTGTTGCCAAGCCCAGCCATTCAGATATTCTGCAGGACCTGCATGAGTCTCGCAGAGGCTCAGGAGTCTCCAGGATGTGGATGAGACTTTATGCAGCCTCTGACTTAGCTGTTCTGTGTGGAGCCAGGAGTTGGACTCGATGATCCTTATGGGTCCCTTCCAGCTCAGGAGATTCTACGATTCTATGACTCCTATATCACTCTTTCTCATCTCTTGGTTGGTATCCAAGTTAAACATTTCAAGCAGCTATGGCAAAAGTAAGGGTAACATTTAACATCCTTTTGTCCTGGTAGGAATGGTGGCTGGTCAACTACAGCAAGGCACATTGCCCTCTGATTTTTGGTAAGGTAATGCTGTGCTTAGTGGTCTACCATATTGATTGGTATTCCCAGTGTAGTAGACTGAGGCTTAGGAGTCATCTCAATATGGGTGCCACTCTTTTTTCTCTCTTTTTAAAAGGATTTTAGATGTTTGGTGATATGGAGGCTAACCTTCATGTTACAACTAGCATTCAGTCTGTGAGAAATTTGAGTTCTCATAGGTGTCAGATAAAAAAGATGAAATGGAGATCTTGCAGATGCAAGGGCTTTAGTACCTGCTTAGCTTTTCAAGCTCCCAGGTTGCATGTTTAAATGTAGTCTGGGAAATAGCTTCTCCTTCCAGGAAATCCCCAAATTACATTACCTGTACATTTCAAAACACACCATATAAAAAAAAATACATATTGATGGCTGTTTGCAAAACAGGTGTATGTATTAATTTTTAAACATATTCTAGAAATCATTAAAATGCAGAAGATGTAACAAACCCCTTATAGTTCTGCTTTCCAGAAATCATTACACTGCAAAGAAATACTAATTCTGTCCTGGGGGTGTTTCCAACAAGAATATGCTTGCGATATTTAAACTTTCTGTTTTCTTATAAGACCCTGATAGGGGATAATGTTTCCATAAAGCATGAAGATGCTTAAAGTGGAAAATTTGTGACTGATAACAACAGGGGTCTCAGTTTTAGTTTTAAATCTGTCATTCATTTGGCAGAGCTTGGATCCCCAACCAGCATTCAGTTTCAAGTAGGTTTCTGATTAGGAGAAATGGGCCACCAGGAACAGTGGAGTGCTTTTCCCAGCATTTGTTTTAAAGCCTTCTTACATATTGTATTCTTTGTTTATGCTAAATTAACTCTGGGGTTCAGAATGTTGTTCTGCTTATTAAAAGGCTCTGGCAATGAAAAGGTGGTAAGTCGTCTGCAATGAGAATTTGAAAACTGTTGTCCAAGTGACTCTCTGTTGTAATTTTAGGCTTGAGAATCCTAGCTGTCTTGAGATTAAAGCTGTATCAAGGGGTAGTATGAGAATTATGTGTTGATTTAAGGCTGTGATAAAAGTGCTAAGTGTCATCAGGATCACACTTAAGAGGACATTTAATGAAATTAAAAGCTCCTTCAGCACTTGTCTTTGGGTCTTTTTCCATATCTTTAATGCTGGGCAAGCTAATTTACATCTAGGGTCAGAAATCAAAGTAAAATGTTAAGCTGGAGTTAGAAGTGGGGAATACATCATCAGGCTAAATTAAGGAATACACAGAAACTGGTACCCTTACTACTTTCATTCCGCAAATCCTTGGAGATCAAGAGGCTCATTTAGTATGTGAGTTACAGTTAAGGCTACATGGTGATGGGAAAGAGAGGAGAAATCACTGCAGGCTGCTACCTTCACAAGGCTGTGGTGCAAGACCAGCTCTCTGGCTTCCTGAAGGTCTCCAGGCACAACAGGGCAGAGCTAAGCTGGTTGATGATTAGGAAGTGCTTACAGTCACGGGCAAGAGAGACCCATAAGCCATCTTTATAAGTAGTTTCAGCATGGATGCCATCATACTTTGCAGTTAACTTCTAATCTGGGTTTACTTACTGCTTTTAGGCCAGATGTTTGTGGGGGTAACTTGGATCTGTTTAAGACCCAGGGCCGGCAGCAGGGTCCAGACTTGAGGGCTGCACTAGTAATGAGTATATTCAGGACAGCCAGACAGCCTAAAAACACAGGTGGTCCCAGCATTCAGCAGAAGCTGAATTAGTCATTGGAGTCAGTGGGTGCTACTGAAACTGGAGATAGAAATATTGCTAGGATCCGGACTGGGATAACCTGCAGATCTGGAGAAGCAATAGAAGGAGCCAGTGCTGTGAGCACGACTTAGGGCAGCACAGACCCATCTCAAGGCACGTTTTGAGCTGCAGTTGGTGGCAACCTCAGAGACATCCCTGCTCTTGGGATGGCATGTGACCCCAGTACAATTCCCCTTCCCTGGCTCCCCTGTGCCTCCTTCTCAGCAGAGCTCAGGGCTGTACCTGCCTGAACTACTAGCACCAGGAAGGATGGGGAGAGCTATGGGGCTACTGGGAGGGTTGTCAGTACTCAGGGTTAGGCGTCAGAGTTGAAGAATGCAACAAGAAAAGCCATGAAGCCAGGTTCAAGCACTGCCCACAAACTGCTTGACATTTTCTCTTCATGTTTTCTGATTTTGGCTTTTGTTATCCTTCATTTTCTCCTTTTCCTTTTCGTAACAGAGTATCACAAATAATCTAGGATATAGCCTCACCCAACCCACAAACCTAAGATCTAAAATAACTGCAGCAAGCCACACAAGACACTAAGTTAGGCTACTAGGCTTTTTTCAGCCTTTTTTCCCCACAATTTTTTCTCTCAGCTTGAACTTCAACCTTAATCATAGCCCTTGTTTTAGCTACAGTTTTAGATCTGGAGACCTCTGTGAAACCCAACTTCAACCTGTGCTGAAGATTTTTAGGAACTGAAACACTATCTCAGTGACATTCAAGCAGAACTTAACACTTCCTCTGTGTTTTCTTCCTTCAAATACCATGGTACTGCTAATTCTTACACTAGCAATACTCTAAGTCTAAACACAAGACCACTGATACCTATGAACCTCAAGTCCAAATATCTTGGGAATAATGGTAGTACTAACCTTTAACATATCTGGTGACCTATATTGAATTTCCTCTTCTACCCGGTTATTTACCTGAAATAACACCTAATGCTATTCTCAATCCAATTCATGCACCACACATAACACTCAGATTTAAAAGTAATTCTGGAACCAAATGTTACTGCTACCAGTCCAAAAACAAGATTGTCTGTCAACTTTAAGCCCCTTTTTCGCTTTAAATTTTTGTGTCCCTTTCTCGACCCTAATCCCAGTATACACATGAAAGATTAAAAAGTAACTGGTGAATTACACTAAATGCCCTTGTCACCTCAGTTCTACAATTTCTCAAAGCCTGAATCCTAATTATAGCCCCAGACTTAGCTTATGGATCACTAAAAATGGAAGAACTAAAAGCATCTCTGTAAGTGATACCTATTTTCTCCCAGCTGAAAACTTGTCCTGAACATCCTCATGAGAGGTTACCATGCTTTTCTGGCCACCTAAATCCCATTCAGATGCTTGGTCATTGTCCTGTAACATCAGTGTTTTTCTGAACAAAGATGCAGGCATATGCCAGCTCTCAGCATAGCACAGCAGATTCTCCTTGAATTCTGCATTTCTTCTCACTTCTAGTTTTCCCCTACCTACTTAATTCCTGAAAGTAGTTCTAGGAACTTGTGACAAAATGAAATTCTAAATGTTAATGTACTCTTTGTACACATTGAAGCAACAGTCCCAAATGAAACCTTCTTTTGCATCCTTCTTTCCCATATATGCCATCTATATGACCCAGACTCATCCCACACTAGAGCTACAACCTGTGTTGTGGTTGTAGTCATCACACCAGGTCTCCTAACCCTGTGAAACTTCCAGCTTAACATTCCAAATTTGCACAAAGGAGAAGAGA
>VZTU01005329.1:22861-52873 GCA_013400835.1 Zapornia atra
ACATACTTTTTATTTCTTCACCGGTTTCCCTCCCTGAGACCCTAATATTGATCCCAAGTTCATACTTGGGATACTAGCCATAATCTGGCATCACCTATAAATGTAAGACATGTCTGTTTCTCTGAGTAAGACAACTAACCAGGTTCTCAACCCTAGCCTCAGAATAAATCTCATAACATCTGAGACCCTGAAATCTAAAAGATTTCAGCAGCATATTTTTTGTCAGTTGTTTAGTGTAGAGGCCAATTGTTCTCCCACACTTGTACCTTCAATTCTCCTTCAGTGCCTCACTTTTCATGCAACAGGGACTTTATACAACATAATAATGTTTATTTTAGCCACTTATTTAAACCATTCTACTCTTGGCGGGTGCTTTCTTTCAGTACAGGAGCTTGCACAAAGTGAAAAGGAAAAGAAAGAAGGCCATGGAATCCTATTCATCCAGTCAGAACAAAAGGAAAGCTCTGCTGCAAATCAGGAAGACCTTGCAGTAAGAACTGTGGAAACATTAATAGTCCTTAGGTGGGTACCATCATAGAGAGGTCTGGAGAAGTGCAGCACTGGCTTCTGGCTTGCTGGCCATAGCCAACTGCACCCTTGGAAGCTGTGACTCTCGGAACAAAGAGTTTGATGAATGACCTTGACGTAATTGAACAGCCTGCAGCTCAGAAGGATTGGATGTACACAGGAAGTGTTTTTTGTGTGTTGTGTATGACAACTTAAAGTGACACAAACGGAGGTGTTAAATATATTGTTAAACCTATAATAGGATAGAAAAAGCATCCTCTTCTCAAATTTTCAACCAAATGCTCACAGGATATGGTATTGAACTGTATTCAGTGACCTTTACAGCCCTTGTCAAGAGAAAGATGGGAAATAGTTTAAAACTTAATGATATCAAAAGGATTGACTTACTGGGACAATTATCCCAGTAAGCCATTTCACTTTTCTGAAACGCTGAAATATTTTGACTGATCCCATGCAGCTACATGCAATATTCACCTCAAGATTTTCTGAATCTGACACAAGTTACTTCATGGGGAAAAGCAAATAAGTTTTTGTGATGGATGCTAAGAAAAGGTGGTCTTGCAGATTTTCAGATCAGGCACCAGAGAGGTGATATAGTCCAGTCACAGGAAATCTCTTTCAAATGTTCCTTCCCCCAGGACAGAAGAAAAATTGCTTCCTTTTCCTATGCCCTTGTCATCCAGAGGTCAGAGAGAAAGTCTAATGAAAGGAAGGCACCCCTGGTTTACTTGCATTTACTACACTTAGCCTGCTCATGTTTGGATTTGAGCTATGCAATATGTCTTCTCTAAGGTCAGAGCTAGAAAGTTCTCTATATTGTCTGGACAATAACATAAGCTTTTGCTTAGACAGATGTCTCATTGTGAAGAGTAATTTGCAGAATATTTATACAGTTTCACTTACTTCATCAGTGAGGTACAGTTTACCGACTGTTTTTAACCACAGTGAAAAGGTTGTGGTATTGCCTATAGACATTAAAAAGAAAAACAACAGTGATTTTTTTTTTTTGCAGCAACATTGCTCAAAGGAAGATTTTTGATGACTGAGGGGTTTTTTTCATTCTTTTCGGGTTGAAGGCTCTCCTGTGAATCAAGTTCAAGGAAAAGTCCTGTAAATGTATTAAAAAATGTTTATAAAGAGAAGCTGAAGCTGAATAGGAGCATTTAATAAGTATATGGTGTTTTGAGAGCAGATATGTAGGAAATTTAGTTCTGGATCAGAAGTAAGGATTTCCTGTTGTGACTCTTTACATAGGTTTGTTTGATAGAGTGAAACAAAACTTGCCCTGGCTTGGTCATTAATGTGGGGAAGAGTAGATCTCATCTTTCCTCTTGGGATGAAAATAATGTCCCTCAATGGAAGACACTTCTGTTGGCATAGCATGTGGGAAAATCTCCATTCTGGGTAAGACTGTAAAATAAATATCATTGCTGTCCCACATCATTCTGTGAAATAGAGCTCAGGTTTCTGTGCAGCCCTGGAGGAAGCACCCTGTTGCACATGTTCAGCTTCCCAGACATCTGTTGCAAGCTTGATCTTCTGCATTTAAACTCATATCTATCAAGTAAATCTTGATGCCCAGCTCCTAAGGCTTTGTCATGGTTTAGCTCCAGCTAGAAGCTAAGCACCATGTGGCTGCTCTCTCACTACCTCATCCTCACCAGGGTGGGGAAGAGAATCAGAAGAGTGAAAGTGAGAAAACTCCTGGCTTGACATAAAGACAGTCTAATAAGTAAAGAAAAAGCCACATTGGCAAGCAAAGTAAGATGAGGAATTAATTCCCTGCTTCCCATGGGCAGGCAGGTGTTCAGCCATCTCCAGGAAAGCAGGGCTCCATCATGTGTAATGTAACTTGTGAAGACAAACACCATCACTCTGAACGTCCCCTCCTTCCTTCCTTCCTCTTCCCCCAGCTTTATGTACTGAGTATGACATTGTATGTTCTGGGATATCCCTGTGGTCAGCTTGGGTTGGCTGTTCTGGCTGTGTTCCCTCCCAACTCCTTGTGTCCCCCACTAGCTGTTGGGGTGGGGTGAGAAGCAGAAAAGGCCTTGGCTCTGTGTAAGCCCTGCTTGGCAGGAACAAAAACATCTCTGTGTTGCCTACACTGCTTCCAGCACAAATCCAAACCATGGCTCCATAGTAGCTGCTATGAAGAAAATTAACTCTATTTCAGCTGAAACCAGGACAGGTTTTCGATGGGAAACAGAGGCAGAAGCACTTTTGTGATTTTGGGCTTCCTTTTTTACCTCAGTTTATGCAAGACTTTTCCTTTGGGAATTTTTTTTTTACTTCCATTCCTGGCCATATCAACAGGATGACATCACTGCACCTACACAGCCATTTCAGACAGATGAAAGCCAAAGATAAGATTTCTTTGCATTGCAGCACTTCCCTTGTACACCTCAGTGTGTCAGCTCCTATGCTACAGCAATGCTGGTTTTAGTCCAGCTGATCAGATATCCAAGATCCACTTGTAAAAGTCAAACCCGGATAAAGACTGAGTTTTAAATAATTCTGCTTTTTACATGAGTTCTAATACAAAATGTTTTTTCAAGCCTTATTTATTTTTCAGTGCTGTGTTTATACACATGTGCTCCAAGAAGTTTCAGATGCCCACTAACACAAAAGGCTTATTTCAAAAGCTATTGGATTTTCCTTCCTCCTTCCTTGTAACATCATGTTTGTTTTATGCTATCCAATGCAGCCAATAGATGCATCAGTACTACAAAAAGACGCTGTTCTTCCAGAGTTGAAAGGAAATATAGTCATTGCGAGCTTAGAGATATGAGCACATTTGCTAAAAGAAATATCCAATGAACTCATCTATCCTTCGCATTTCAGTTAAGTACTTTGTGAGTCAGACATCTGGTCCTCACTGGATGTCTTTTCATAAGTTCTCTGTCCAGTGGATTGAAAATGGGCCCAGGACTGTTTGTAAAGACTGTGCAGAGTGAGCCTTCTCTTCTCTATCTGGGATGAAGAAAGCATACATGAACTGAGGATCCTTGCCCTAGTGGCATACAACAAAACCCATGGGATGTTTTTCTGAGATGACCTATACATACCTTTCTCATTTAGCTTACTATCCTTTTCAAGTAATATAATGCAAGAAAGAATGGGAAAAACCTACTGGCAAGGGTTTAATTCAGGAATGGAAGGGTTTTTTCTAATGATCCCCAGAGTGGATTCAATGTCAGTGACTTTTCAGTGTTTTCGAGACAGAAACTAACAATGATAAGGACGACAGACATAACCCTCCAGCTTTACTGAAAGAACTATTTTGATTCAAAACACTTAGACTGCATTTATAAACCACTTACTGGGGCCTGATTTCCGTTGCTTTGATGTCAATGTGCTTAGTTTGAAACTCAATGTAAATCAAGTCCCCAGGAAACACGGGGAAGGTGCCAACGGTGGGAACTCGTTGTGAAGGGTAGCTAGACTGGGACACATAGAGAACTAGCCTTTGCAGTTCTGGATGGGTGGGTGTGATACTGATAAGAGGGTCTCAGTGTGATCAGTGTTCTGTATTTGAGCCCAGAGTCTTGGAGCAAAGGTGAGACACCTAAAATTAGCTTTGAGAAGACTGATGTATCTTGGGACCTTGCTTTTCTTGACAAAAAGGATGAATTCTAACTCCAGTCCTAGTTCATCTGTCCCTATGAGCCCTCCTCATAAGTATACCCCGATTATCTTTGTTAACACCCGCCAAAAGTCATCCAACCCCTAGTGAGGTGGTCTTCACTGGGATGACAACAATGCTGAGGTTGATAGATGCTTCTTTCCTCTTCCAGATCAAATATTAACCCTCATCCAAGCCTCAGCTACAGCCACCATTATTCTAAATTACCTTTATCGGTCAGAGTACAGGGGCAGTTGAACTATGTACCAGGATGTTCTGGCCTGGGTTGTAGGTGTTACACTGGAGAACTGTGCCTAAAGTAGGAGCATGTTTGCCTTGAACAACTCCAAAAAGCTGCTACTGTATGCTGACCAACTGCAAACCAGCCAGAATCCCACTTACCATGAGATGTGAAATGTGAGACAGAAAAAGGGCTGTTGGCACGTGGCAAGTTTCAGGGAAGCAAGTATATTGGCACACATCCCTCCAAATATCAGACACAGTGAAAGTGGAGGCAAATGCCAAACACACCAAAAGATGGACTAGACATCTTAGCTCTGGGACAGCTAGGAATAATTCCCTAAAAAATATTTCATGCCATCCTGCTTTTGAAGCCTACAGGTTAGAGGGGAAATTCAGCCAGAATGGAGGGAAACTGGAACATTCCCTCTAATGAGGATGGGACCTACATTTAGAAAACTCATGGAGCTTGGTTTCATAGCAGGCTGCAAAGTCCCCTGATCTTGGTGAAGCAAAACAGTGTGGGATCTGGAGCCCTGTAGAAAAGTCTCAGACCAACATGACAACAAGGGAGCACTGGTGGGCAGGCTGTACTCACCCAGCTCATCTGATGTGCATTTATCATAGTGAGGGACCGTTTCTCCCAGACTGTATTCCACGCGTCACATAGGAGACACGGTGCTCTGTTTCCTGTCAGGCATGCACGTTTAGCCTGGAATATATGCTTGTTATTGTGACAATACCATCTTGTCATTAGAAGATCTTCAGCAAACAGACCCTCAGATGGCTTGTTTAGAAGCATGGATATGAAAACCAGAGCAGTAATTCTGCTGCTCACTTCTGTTTGCTTGGATGCACTAGTGCTGATTATGCCTTCAGCAGGGCATAAATCCTTTTTCTCCCTATTGTCTCTCCGCACTCACAGAGGCAGAAACAAAGCTAACAGTGTCACATTTTTGCTATTAGTCTCTGCTGCTGGCATGGAAGTACTTATAATTTTACAATTTAATGACCATGCTCAGACCCTAACCCCCTGACCATAATGTTTGCCAGGTTTGTCCCCACTGTGGGAGCTCGGGATCATCCATCATGTTGAAGCAATCTCCACTCCACCCACAAAACTGATCAAAAGCCCAGAGAAGGGACCACATCAGTGACCCCATGCTCTTAAATATGTATTAATGGCTTTGATGGCCAGGAGGTCATCACAGATTTTCAGGACACACCCAACAGCAGCTAATTGCCTTTCAGCATGTTGAGAGGTTTAGACAATTAGGCACGATGTTCAGAAATAGGTTCTTCGGGGAAGTAAATCATGTTTTCATTCAACCTGTCCTCTTCACAAGCTTGTGTATTGGGGTGCACAGTATATATCCCCGTTCCAGACCGTTATGTGACTCGTGACTGCGCTTGGTCCAGACATTAAGGAAATGAATGTTTTTACAAGCATGATATAAATTGCTTTACTGATTGCAGATGTTCTTATGGCATTAACAGATACTGTAACCATAGTGGTTATTTATTAACTATAGACACATATTAAGTACGCTAAGTATAGACTGCAGTCTATAAACCATATTCTATTAACAATCAACTCTGGGCTAATACATTAGCTATATTAACAATTACCTACCCTTTTCTGTCTAATCTGATATACTGAACAGGTAACCCCTCAAAAAGCTTTGGATTTGAATTCTTTGAAACCTCTCGCAAGCTGCAGCTTTTAATGTCATTCCCTCACAAGCACCAGGAAATTCACAGAGCAAATCACAGAATAGCTCTAACAGCAACAAAACAAAACATGTATTACAAATTAAAAACCCCATGCCTGTGTGCACAGGCATGTGAAAAGCCCCTATGGCACTCCTACCCAGACTGCCCCAAAGCCAATTCAAAGCTTGTATCTGATTCAGGAATGACTTCTTTAAACCAGGTGTGAGCTCTAATGAACCACATTTAACACTCTGATAATTCACACCTCTGATGACTAGTGTGACCTTATTTTAAAGGCTCTGTGTGTTCATTTCCACATGGAAAGCACCAGCAACACCTGCAGGTGAAATGTCGTGAGAAGGAGTTACCTTAGGTGAAGAAGTTGACCTCTTAAGGGAACGGCACTGAGAGGGGTAGAACTGGGAGACTGAGAGGGAATTAGATATCAGAGCCAAAAGCACGGATTATTACCCTGACTGATGTGGTCTTGCTGTTTTTTAGTCTTCCCCTGTTTGTGCCCATTTGTGGCTTATTACCTCGTACTTCCGTTTTTACCTCTTGACCTTGATTTTTACTATGTGTTTCATCCAGCGTTGCACATGGTGTGGATCTAGCCCATGAAAGAGACCCCAGGGCACTGGCTTTAAACAAATAATCCCTGGCAGCAGCCGAAGACTAACACCTCTGTTGATTGAAAATGCTGCTGAACCCTGAAAGGTCTGTGTGAGGCCAGAGGACCCCTTGGCATTCACCCCAACACACACTGCTGCAATGCTTTCGTTCCTGGTTGCAGGCAGAGAAGCAGGATAATCAGGCCTTTACCCTCACTGGTCTCTAGATGCTGTCTGCACCATAAATACTATGATCAATGCAGAAGTCTCTGAAATACCATGAAAGAAAAAAAAAAACACCAACCCAAAAAACCCCAAGACAAAAAACCAAAAAAGCAAATGAATGCAAATCATAGAATAAACACTGATTTTGTACCCATAGGTGTATTTCTATACTCCTGTGACTATTTCTAAATTGAAAAGTGGCTTTTCTCTCCCAGATTTTCTAGCGGTTAAATTGCTACAGTCTGATGGCACCTCCCAATCAAAGTTCTGAAATGGAAACACATTAACACTTCCAACACAGCTCACTAATGAGTGAGGAGCTGTGAAGAAAAAAAAAATTCTTTTTTTTGTTGGTGTTTGGTTTTGGGTTGGTTTTTTTTCTTTCCTTTTTCTAGTAGCCAAGAGCACGTACTTCAACCAGACAAAGGGTCCCAAGAAACACATGCTTGGTTTCACCTCCTGACAAGCTCTGGATTTGCTCTAAGTTCCATATTTCTGCACAAACACACCTAGTGGCTAAATTAGAGGATAGGAGCTACAGTAAATTACAGAGCATGCTTAGACTCACGGGCCGGCTCCTCTTTGTGAGGGGGGAGGTTTGCTTTGAAACAGTTCCAGGTTTTCCCTCTTTGGTCTGCATTTTCTTTTTCAAATGCCCTTACCGCTTTTATGTCTCTGCCTCCCTCTTCCCTTTCAGCACCTTGGCAGCCTCTCTTACATTGCAGGAGGGAGCACAGAGCAAACGTCCTCCATTTGAAGGAGCAAGATAAAAAGACAACCAGCTGCTTTCCCTCTCTGCCTTCTCCCTTCTCTGTTCCCCAACCCTCTCTACCACCCTCCCAGCAGTGGGCAATGTTGCCCTTTTTCTCACAAGGTTTATCCCTACTGGGCTGTGCACAGCATTTACAGCAGGCTTGACAGGCTCAGGCCATGTCCACTGGGCTTGGCTGGCATGTGCCACCACCAGCATTGTGGTGGGACCTCCATGAGGATGAACAGGGAGAGACATGCAGCCTCTTTGATCCTTTGCAGACTCAAGTTGTAACCGTGCAACCATGCACAGCTCGGAGCGAGTCCCTCGGTGCATCCCTGGGCCACGGTGCCTTCTCTGCTCTGCCACCCGTCCTCAGCTATGGTGGTTTGGAGAGCCATCCATCCAATTTGTCTTCACAGCAGACATAAAAATGGTATCTTTTGGACCCTCAGTATAGGGCTGCATAGCAGAAGTACAGAAAATGGCACTGGAGTCCAAATTTGAAAAACAGCTACTGGATGTTTTATAGAATTCCTCTGACAAGATACAGTTTAAAAGGTTGTTAGATAGATTGACCTTAACATTATTGCATTTATGCTAAAAAAACCTGTAACATGTAGTCTTTATAGCTCATTCTTTGAAAATATTTTTCCCATATCCAAATGTAGAAAGAAATCATACAAATAGATATCATTGTGCATATTGTAACCATGGGAACTTCTCTAGAAACAGCAGGAAAACATATTATTGTCATTTTCACTAGAATCAGAGGTAAATTTTAAGTTACTTTTTTTGGCAGGCCCTCAGCTGTGCCTAAATGCAATTAGAGGTGTTCAAAAGCAATTTTCAGCATAGTCTCTTCCGAACGCTGTGAGTACCTGAGGCCTGAACCTGACACGAAGGTTATTTAAAACAGCCCTAAGACAGCTCGAAGTCATATTTGTGATGTACAAGTTTAATTATGAAAGACAGACAGAAAATAATTTATTTTGGCAAAGTCCATTCCTGTGACATTCTTTTCCATCAGCAGAAGCAGCTTTTCTCCCTGCCTTGTGTCAGGGAGTTGAAAGGTGAAGATTGGAGCAGAAAAGTCAAGTCCAAACTGGACCTCAGAAAAAGCGTTGCCAAGCACTGTTCAGTCCAAACAGAAACACTCTTGATTTCATGTTAGACCATCACTGCAAAGAAGAGCCATTTGAGTCCAGTAGCTATGTGGAAAGACAGCAAACAAGAATAACTGACAGTCAAGCATAAAGCTATGGCTTTGGATACCGGATGACAGAAATCTAGGAGGAAATCGAGAAATACAATAAGCAGGTGTGGTCAATGAATGTTAGTGAGGGAATGGATTTTTTAAAATCTGAAAGTAATAGCACTTTCTCAAGAACTTTTTCAAATCTATTGACCAGGACTGAAATGGGCAGTGACACCACCAAATGGTCTTGACAAAACGGAAATGCCACCTTGACCATTTCAAAGAATCAAGGCGTGAAATTAGTAAAGGGCTCCAAGAATGGTTCCCAACACAACAGATGTGCACTCATGCTTGTTAATAATGGGGTTCCCATGAGATGACTGCCAAATGGTAGCACTTCACATCTAGCTGCCAGCTCCACACCCACAAATTGGTCTGCTACATGTCTAAGTGCTACCATCCACTGAGCTTCAAACTCACATGGGTCAGTGGACTGATGTGTGATACCATCTGCATCCAGTAAAGTGTTGCAGGAGAAAAACAGTTGAGAAATTAATTATACCAGTAAGCTAGATGCAAGTAATTTATTAACTCTGTATCTGTAACCACATGACTCTCTCTTGAAAAGGAACCCCTTTGTCACCAGTGTGGCCTCTTGGATCCAGAGCAAGAACTTTGGGATGTAAAGAAACAAAGAAAACCCAAGAAGCTGACTGATGGTTAGTACATGTGTACATTCTGTGCATGAAAAGAAAGGAGAAAAAACCCACAAACCAGTGGATATAGTCTTCATACACACTATTCCTTTTTGGGGTTAGAACATCATGTCATCAAAATCCTTGCCAATTCAATCTGATGATGATACTCCCTTTTTTTTTTTTAGTTTCCTTAGCCCTCAGGAATAGCTATGAAATGAAATTACTTTGTAATTACACAGCAGGCTCATAAACTTCTCATAATGATAGTCTATGATAAGCATAGAGGTAACTGACATGTCACTGTGCCCTGTTCAAGTACTCCACCCATGGCTGTTTGTACTTCGTTCATTGCCATTTGAAAAATGAGATTTCATTGCCATGAGCTATTAAATTAGACTCCCTGGTCACCTGAACTTTACCATGGCAGGAAACCACTGTAGGTAAAACATGGTATTTTGCTCCACAGGATGTTACATCCTCTCTGGGACTACTAATTGCTGTACACAAGAGCCTGGTGGACCTGCAAGTCCTACTCATGGACATAGAACTCAAAACTAGTCATCCTTCTCTCAAGGACACCAGGAACAGGAGCAAGCTACCCCATGTACGTACCTGATGGGATTATGTAAAAACCTATGGGCATAGTTCAGAAGCCTTCCTCTAGCTGGATGAGGAATAGTGAGAATAATGCTCATGGCCCCTTTCTGCAGCAAACTAGCTGTGGCTGAGGATAAGCTTGGGGAAGTGACATCCTGATGTGCCTGGGAGGGACATGGGGTGCCAGAGGCATTGGCACCCCCAGGTCTGTGCTGTAGTGGAAGCAGAGGGGTTGCAGCACAGCTGTGCTGTCCGGTCCTGCACATTTGGGCAGGGACACAGGTAGGGTCCTCCACTCACTTCTTTGTAGCCAACTGAAATTAAAAACATGTAAGAGGCTGTGCCACTTTTCCCATGAGAGGATGGAGGTCAGAAGAAAATAGGGGGGAGAGGAAAGTAAGAGAAGAGAATGAGAAATTTTCTCTGCTGACCCCCATACCTGTCCTTGGTTTTCAATGCTCTTTCCTCAGTTTCTAAGAAGAGTGTATTTAAAAAGGGGAAGGAAAACAAGAACAAAGATGAAAAGCAGATTTTTTTTTCTTTTTTAAAGTTAAGAGAAATACAAAATTGTCTTTTTCTAAAATAGGAAATAGGAAAGTTTTCCTGAAATTGATGTCCCCTCATAAAAGGAAGAATTTTGGCAAAGCTGCATTTTTCAAAGATGGTTTTGGACAAAAAATATTCACAAGCTTTAATAATAATCCAAACTTTCAACACCTGTAGCAAACAGTCTCTCACACATGATCCGTGGCAAAGGGAATAAGGACAGGGGGAATTATGAATGAGTTGGACCAAGAGATGGACACTTTAAAAATTCTATGTTTTCAAACCTGAGAGGACATTGTGGGAGAGGGATGTAGATCTGTGAACTGGCTATCAAGTCTGTTTCTCTGTCTGCAGCCATACACACAGCCACACGACCTGCCAACAGCAGTATGTCCCTGAAACTAGTAGCGCGCTGTGGCTCAGTCTTCTCCTCTCTGCTGTGGAGGTAGGGTCATTCAGCAGTTAGTGGCTGCTCTACACATAACTAGGGAGCAGAAGTAAGTCCTGAAAGTTTCTTTTCTTCTAGTTGCAGATAAAGCCTGCACTCTAGTGGATTGTCTCTATAGGAAAGTGTAATCTCTTTACTGATTTGCAGGATATAAGGACTGGATTTGCAGAAATTCTGGGTTCTGGTCTAGGTCCATCTCTGACAACTTTGAGGACAGCAAAGTCCAGCAGACGAGTGCTTTTTAAATCTTACTCCCATCACAACCCCAGGTTGTCAAGAGTACCTCAGAGATGTTGGTTGTTCTAACGTACTGAGGTGTGCATATTTACACACAGCTATGGCTGATAGCCATATGGATAGCCACGAATAGCTGTCCACATTTACACACATAAAAGAGTTTTCCATTGATTACTCTGCTAGGGAGTGTCAGGAGTATAATTCATTCTAGCAGAAATACTACACATAATAGACTAGTTCTTTGAGTATCCTGTTTATGAATAGCTACTCTCAAGTTCATGGAGTCTGTCTGATAAAAAACAAATGAGGATCTTGTCCACCATGCTTGTTGAAACATACCCCTGATTAGACCCAGGCAAATCACTCATACTAAATATTTGTTTGACGCTTGCAATTTGCTTGTTATGCAGTTTGACGTCTCCTTCTGGCAAATTTCCACACTGAAGTAGCAAACTCACTCTTTTAAGGATCTGGTTTGAAACCAAGGATGTCAATGTAACTCCTTCTGTTGGCTCCAGAAGGTTTTAGAGCAAGTTACAAACCCCTCGTTGATGGAAGCTTTATGCCTATACTAAATAGTAAATATGTTAGGTTTATAAAGCACTGAGGATATTGGGAAGTAAACATACCCTTTTCTTTAAGCTTGTTCCTAAGTCCTTTGCCAAATCTGGGCTTAAGATATTTACTAATACAATGGGGAGCTGGAGACAGTCAAAGTGAATTTGTTTTAAAATCTGAATGCTTGAAGGAACCTTTGTTGTACTATATCCTCAGCTCTTACTGCTGCCTAAAACCACAATGTCAGACATGAATTATGAGGGCCAAGAGCTAAGTGTTGTACTATTAAGTATTATAAGAAATGTTTTCCTGTGTGCACTTAATTTCTATTAAAAAGTGTGCAGGAGCAATACTGTTTCCATGGTGTACAAGTCTCGTTGGCAGAGGTAACCCCAGTTTCATTTTCCAGCGTTTCAACCCTGGCACAAGTAAAAGTCATCCTCAAAAAGAAGTATCCTGTGTGTCTGTTTGAGTGTAAGCAATCACATACTTTAGCTCTGTGCATGATGGGAACAGTTAGATCACTCTTTCTTTTGCATAGCAGCTTTAAAGTCTGTCATATATCCTCAGCTGAATTAGAGGATGCCTCTCAATTCCTGCAGGTTTCATGGAAAGTGGTAGCACATGGAAGCAAAAAAGCCCTACTCATTCCCTCTTTAAAGGAAAAGGAGCAACCCAGTTTGCCCCTTTCCCCTGTCCCTTGAATGGAGGGAAGTCATCAATGAACGGTTGTTATGAGCATCCACAAACCCAGAAAAACTTAGCAAAGATCACATTTTGCCAAGGGTTCTTTGTCACCTGGAGTCTTGTGTGTCTAACTGGGTTTCTGCTTACATTTAGGTTTTCCTGCAGACAGATCGTGCAAAATACCTGTCCTGCATGTAGATGCTAGTATCTCACACAGCATGAGCTGCACAGTAGTTGATAGGGTTTAGGCAAAAAGTTAAAATGCTCAAAAGAGAAATCACCTTAAAGGAGGCTACTGGAGATTAGCTCCAGTGCTTACAAGCTAGTTACTTCATGTTGCCTCAGAATGAAGATTCTGCACCTGGTAACAGCACAAAGTTAAAAATTGAGAGAAGTTGGACATGACTGGAAATACAGATACCAAAAATGAGATGAACATGAGTTGCTGGAGAATCATGCCACACAGATTGTGCTTCTTCGCCAACTGGGCTTTCCCTTATGGAGCTGAATAGTTTGAAACTGCTTGTATTTGGAAGTTCTCTGCTGATACAGTGGAAAGTGTTGAATTCTTCCAAGCTCTAAGGACTCAATGGCTATTGGAAATTTACAATTGAGGTCTCATCATCTAGCTTTATAATATATAAACAGCTGGATTGTGGCAACTCCAACAATGAGGGTGACCAGAGGCTTTTGTATTTAGATTTGACAGATGTCTGCCTATGGTAAAACTACCAACACTATAGTACCTACTGCTGAAAAAAGGAAATTGTAGCAGCCATGTAAATGAAGGCAGCATTCAACAGATGAGATGCTGCATTGACTATTTATGTAATCCTCAGACTAAATACAGCAGCCCGTCTTTCCTAATGATTTGGCTGCTTCTATTTAACTGAATTTGAATGTTCGTTTGTTGTTGTAACCTGACCTCTCCAGTATTAATTTTCTCTCGGCTCCGCAGAACTAGGCAGAACCTTAGATTTGTGCTGCTGACAAGCGCTACCGTGGTCACCACAGGGAGCCAGGAATTCAAGGAGCAAACTCGATGTAATCTGCTTGTATCTGGCTCTGTGCAATTTCCAGTTGCTTTATGCAAAGGCAGTCATTGTTTGTAATTCATCAACTACAAAAACAGGACTGAGAGGCACGGGTAGGTCAGTGTCCTAAACAACATGGACTGTGTTTTAAATTAGAAGGGTTGAGCTCATTATCAGCCATGCTCAGAATCAGCCACCACTACGCATTTCCTCAGACTTTGAAGGACTGCCATTCCCCATCAAGTAAGTGCAACTGCTTAAGCAACTCTCTGAGATTTTTTTCACCCATATTAATATTTCCTATCCTTGATAACTTGGCTCAAAACAGGTAATTAGAGAGAGTTTTTCCAAAGCGGGAAATACTCCTTTTCCTTTTCCTTCCATTCCTTGCTGCCAAATAACTCCAGCCAATGTAAAATGGCTTGCATGTGGTGTACGTGGGGTCTTTAAAATACATTGACAAGCTGCATGTGGACCTCAGGTATGTGGGCCAACTTGCCTTTTATCTTCATTCCTCTAAAGTTGTGACATGGTTTGATGATGCCATAAACTCTGGGATGGGTAATAATTCTACCAATGGGTAATGACTCCCCATCAGAAACCAGTGAGTTTTCCAGTGCTCTTCCAAAGGATATACATCATCAGACCTACGGCTTCTTCAAAGAGGAAATACTCCTCCAAGCCCTCGTGGAGGCTGGATGCCTGCCAGCTTTGGAGATGAACTGGTATTATTGTTGAGCAGAAGAAGCACCAGGGTGCAGGCCTCTGACGACACCAGGCTGGAACATCTTGTGCAGTAATCGACAGCAGATGGGGATACGCTGCAGTGGGCCCTTTGTGAGGCTGTCTGGAAGCTCTGCTCTGGTGGGCGGGAAGGCTAGAGCAAGGCTGGGCTGAGTGCTGTGTGCCAGGACTGCAAATGCAGAGGTGAGCAGGGGAGGAGGGCATGTCCAGTCTCTGATCACTCCTGTTCTCCCTGTCTCTTCCCTATTGAAAGGCCACAAGCACTACTAGAGAATACATTAATTGCAGATGGGTGTTTTCTGAAAAGCAGCAGACATAGTTCTGAACAGAGCCAGAGATTTTAAAAAATCCTTACTTTTGTAAAAATTACGTCCAACGACTTCTCTCTCTGCTGTCATAAATAAAAGAAAAATGAAATGCCTCACAAGCCTTATTTTCAGTGTAATCTAGTACAATTTTGGGGAGCATTTCAGTTTTACAACAAAACTTCAGCTGTTTCATGGGGTTTTTTTAGAAACAAAACCAGAAAGAATTCAATTTCCTTCAACAGCTGTTTTCTCTCAAGGAAAATGATCAGAAGTTTCCAGTCAGCTTGTAGTGTTGGTGGATGATACTATTGAGAAAACCAATGATGTGGATTAGGAATCCTTATTGATATAATTCCTTATAATTCCACTCAAAATATCAGGTGAAATTATTGCAGTCAGCATATTATAAGAAGAGCTTGCTGATCTCTGACCAGTGCTTTTTGTCTTGTTTGTATGAAGGCTGTAAACACCACAGGGTCGTCTCTTCACAGCCACGCAAGCAAAACTGTGAGCATCTTACATTGGCTGAGACTCCAAGTATTTTTATAATATATTATAAAATGCTGCTATAGCACAAATAAGTGATTTTTAACACTGGGAAATCTTCCATTCAGCTGGAAGAACATATGCTGCTCTAGTCAGAGGCTATCTCCAAGCAATCCCACCTCATGAAGTGTGACTCTTCGTGAGGGATGTTTCATAGAATCATAGAATTCTTTGGGTTGGAAGGGACCTCCTGAAAGCCCATCTAGTTCCAACCCCTCATCTATGGCCAGGGACAACCTCCACTAGCCCAGGTTTTCCAAAGCCCCGTCCAACCTGGTCTTGAACACTCTCAGGGATCCAGGGGCAGCCACAGCTTCTCTGGGCACTCTGTGTCAGAGCCTCACCACCCTCACAGGGAAAAATTTCTTCCTAATGTCTTATCTAAAACCACCCTTTTTCAGCTTGAAGCCATTGCCCCTTGTCTTGTCACTACACTCCCTGAGGAACAGTCCCTCTCCCAGTTTCCTGAACTCTGGTCTTGCAACATGAGGACCAGCTACTTATTTCCTTGATCACAAGCTCATGGTCCCAGCGCTGTGGAAGGGAAAGACTGGAAATAGTGTTTTGGCATTTGTGACCTTTAACTTTTGCAATTCATTAAACTGTGCATACACACACCCTGCCACTGGTCCTCTGACTATTGTCCCAGCTCTCAAAATGCTTGTTTTCAGCACAGGATAATTTCTTGTCAATCTTGCTTTCTCAGTAAATCTTGCCTAATTCTTAAAGCTGACTTTTTGCTTCCTGGGGAGAAGGAGTCCCTTCCCAAAGAGCTAGCATAAAACCTATGCACCAGTACCATACATCTTCACTTCTGTCTTTAAATGTGACTTTTTGCTAGTCAGGATTCAGGTGTCTCGCGGGTCTTCCTGGGTAGCAGTGACTCCTGTAAACATGCAGTAGAGAGCAGGCTGTCTTGGCCAGTGTCGAGCGGAGACTTCACAGATACACATGAGAAAATAAAGCAAAGCTCTAGAGATATCAAAAGATTTTTGAAGACAAGATGAAAGCAGTGTGTTGTGCTGCTGTGGTCATGCAAAACGCCTGTTCTCAGCTGAGTAGAGCATGTGTGCTTGGGGTCAGGGCTGCACTCCCAAATGATACCCCGACCAGGGGTCTGCACTCAGGGGCTGAAACTCTTATGGCCTTTGGAATAAGGAATGGGAGGAGATGGTTAAAGAGATGCCGTTGTTGCTGTGACCATACTTTTTTCTCCTGCTGCTGCTGGTCTCTTGTTTGGGAAGAAATGCACAGTGAAGTTCTGTACAAGTTATATACTTAGAGGAATTGTTTATTGGTTACAGTCAGGGATGAATGGAGAGTATCAGCAGCTCCCTAAAACAGCCCTTTACTTCCTCTGACAGCTCCCTCTGAGCTGCACACAAGACATAGTTTGCAGTGGAGGCAGGGAGGAAGAGATAATCAGAAGCACATGTAGGCATTAACTACAGATTTGCTGAACCTTTTTGTAGGCAGTGGTTCAGGGAGACTGCCTGGCTGAAGAAGAGAGAGATGAAAAAATATCTCAGCGTCACTGAAGCTTGAGGACTTGCCCTCTTCCCACACACACAGCAGTGGGGTACAATTTGCTACCAGGGCAGCGGCAGGACCCAGCACCAGCCCTGGTCTGTGGTTTGGCGCGTGATGCTGTTGAGGGAATGCTATTTCATTCGGTTTTGCTGCAGAAGCCAGCTCTGCTGAGTGCTTCACAACGGTCTTACAGAGGTTTCCAACCCAGCCTGATATGATATTTAGGCTGGATTTACACTTTTATTTGTCTTGACATCTGCACGAAGTAGCTAAGGGCACTGGCTAATAGACAAGAGATCAACAGTCAGAGAACAGCAACTGGGACAATGGTCCTTCCCTCTCTCTGCTGTTAATTCTCATTTAGAAGTAAAATCTCAGCACAGGGATTATCTACCACCTTGTCCTGGCACAGAGCTTAACACAGCTTCAATTTCCACTGGGGAAATGCAGTTTACAGCTATGGTATAAACAATCAGAGAAAATTTCTCCTCCTTTTACTTCCAGATTCAAACAAAGACAAAGCAAGTCTTTCATCTTCCAGCCTTGCTAATGAGAAAACACTTGGACAGCCACTGGTGACCACCAATGGGGACACTAAACATATCTCTCATCCTCTTTCAGTAGAACTATTTGGTTACTTGGTTCACCAGTAAGTATTTCGGTATCAGTCTGCTAGGTATTTTGACACTGGTTGATTCTCTAAAAGAATATTTCTCCCAATTCCATTGGTTTTTAATGTAGAACATCTGTGTCTTCTTTCCTGAAGTAGTTTGTCTTTTTTTTTTCCCTTAAAGTAAATTGATGAATGAAATGTCTGCTTTGTTCTTGAGTTCTCTTTGCTGCTGTCCAAAAGCTTTGCAGACGCCTTAGCACACGTACAGCAAATAATCCCAGATACTCACACATACAAACACGCAGGCAGGGCCATGTGCACGCACACAAAGTCATTGCAATTCATTTCATCTGAACAGAATTTCTCATCTTGGACTTCAGCTTCAACCAAGTGACCCGATGAACTGCAGATTACCTGAGTCAGACAGCTTGTCTGACCAACTGCAAATAATTTTCCTGTTACTGAGAATGCCCTTGGGCCCCTGCGTCTTCTCATAGAATAAAACTGTTTCCATCTGCATGAAAACATTGATTTTTGACAGATTTCTCCTTTGGACACTGTCTAAAGAAGGCTGGTGAATATTTAGAATATTGCACATTTCTCATTTAGCAGTAGTACACTTCCAGAAGAGTCAAGTTGAAAAGTATTTGTAAAAATCTTTAATCACAAAACAGTAATCTTATATACTTTCCTCTACCAAACTGAAGTGCGATCAGGGTCAATGGCAACAGTCTATGGAAAATAGTCTCCTGATCATTTGTTAAGGCTTTGGGGGATGTTTTGAGATGTTCTCTTACCTATTACATGGGATATGAGATTGCCCATGAAAACAACAGGGAAAGTGAGAGGCAGCTCAGTTGTGTGATGCTTTAGTTCTCCTTCTGGCCAACCCATCTAACTTGGGGAACTACTCTGGAGTAGTCAAGAAATGCGAGGTTAAGCCCAATGAACTAGTGCTTTCTTTTCAACTAAAGGAACAATCCTTCTTGCCTCTTCTCAGCCCTAGCCAGTCCTTGAGGATGAACCCATTAAATCAAGAGGTCTTCATCTCTTTGTTAGACTTTGGTTTTTACCTCAGCAAGGAAAATTTTATGAGTCGAACCACTTCAGAGAATGAAATATACATTTTAAAATAATAAATAACTTTTATATTTGTAAGTCTTTATATGAAGTACTGTAAATGAAATTTTAACAAGTGTTTTGCTTTCCATTAATCCTTGAAGCTCCTCCCTCTGGGGTGGCTTTGGAATTGAAAATGCATTACTGCACTTCTCATTAATACCACAGGCTTTGCCTCTGTAAAAGGAGCTTCTGTCCTTCAAGCCTTTTGGCACAGGGATTCAAGCTGGGCAGCTGTAGTAAAAGCAGCCTACAGGTTTCTTTCTTTTAGCCCTTGATAGCAACTCTGAAAGGCACTGAGAAAGGAGTATTGCAGCATCAGATTGGACATAGTGTCTCCATATCAGGAGACAGTTTCGTTACATGGGTTCACACATAATCAAATATTGCTCATCTGAGAAGGTGATTATAAATAATTAAATTGGTTTAAAGATGGAACCACTTGCGACAAGTTCAGAAATATATAACTTTTGAAGGCCAAAGAGGACACATAATCATCTTTTTTTTGGCTTTCAACATTATATCACCTATAGAGCTGGATGGGCACTCACAGCAGACGGGTAACTTGTTCTTGAGAAAAACAATATTTTTCAGGATTAACCCCACCTTGAAGACATACAAAAGGAATCACACTTAGTCATCATTATTCATGCCTGGTCATCATACCCTGGTCACCAAATGCTTTTTTTATCCTCCTTTTGTTACATATTATCTTGCCATGCTAGCTAGTCCCCCAAGTGTCTATGCAAATCCTGAAAAAAAAAAACCAACTAGAGGAAACACAGGAAGCTTTCAGGGGCATTCAAACTGCTGTGCAGGGGGGTAACATGGCCCATTGTGCTGTTTCCTGCACTAGTTGGGAATGAGTACAGCAGGTGGGCTGTATTTCAGTAAGTAAATGAGCTAGGCACGATTATCCCTTACTGGCTCAGACACTGATTCCCAGAGGCTTTAGTTGCTCATCTCACGAAGCAATATCTTTGCACACCAGAGCGTCATGGGTACGAGGGTCTGTGTTCATCAGCCTGATTTTTGTCCCAGAGACCAGAAGCTCAGTAGGTTTCTGTCACAAAAGCTCTCCTGAAGTTAAAGCCACATTTTGCCCTGCATTAACATGTCTATTTTAAAATTAAAAGAGGACCTGAGAAGGACCTGGGTGTCATGGTGGATGAGAAACTTAACATGAGCCAGCAGTGTGCTCTTGCAGCTCGCAAGGCCAATGGGATCCTGGGCTCCATCAGAAGAGGGGTGGCCAGCAGGGACAGGGAGGTGATTGTCCCTCTCTACTCTGCCCTCGTGAGGCCCCATCTAGAGTCCTGTGTCCAGATCTGGGGCCCCCAATACAAGAAAGATGTAGAACNGGCCCCCAATACAAGAATGAATACAATACAATTGGGGCCCCCAATACAAGAGGGAGCTGGGCTTGTTCAGCCTTGAGAAGGCTGCTAGGGGACCTCATTGCTGCCTTCCAGTACCTGAAGGGAGCTTATAAGCAGGAGGGGATTCAACTTTTTAAAAGGGCAGATAATGGCAGGACAAGGGGGAATGGATTAAAGCTAAAGGAAGGAAGGTTTAGATTAGATATTAGGGGGAAGTTTTTTACAGAGAGAGTGGTGAGGTGCTGGAACAGGCTGCCCAGAGAAGTAGTGGATGCCCCATTCCTGGAAGTGTTCAAGGCCAGGTTGGATGGGGCCCTGGGCAACCTTGTGTAGATCCAGGCCTGGAGGTTGGTGGCCTTGCCTGTGGCAAGGGGGTTGGAAGTCTGTGATCCTTGGGATCTCTTCCAACCCAGACTATGATTTTAGGATTCTATGGTTCTGTGGTTCTATGATTCTATGATCTGGGGCATAACAACCAATCTTTTTTCCTAAACTTAAACTACCTGGACTTTTCCACAGAGGGTGACTGCTATTTGACAAATGTTGACCTAAGGGGAGCACCGTTCATTGCAGAGCAAGTGCTTGCTCCAGCATTATGTCAGCTACTCAGCAACAAACTTCTTAGTTGCCATTTCCTGGCAGATTCAAATAACCAGAAAGGTGGTAATATGTGAAGCACATTTTAGGACAGGTATCCCATAGGCAGAGCAAGCTAGTGGGCTAGACCCTGCCAGACATGGTTGTTGAGACTCAGGACAAACTGCCTGCTAACTTCAGCAGAGTTTTCTAAGGCCTTGTATCAAGTTTAAGCACTCCGAACAGCAGGAAAGCACCCTTCAGACTTTGCACTTTCAAGCCTTCTCATTAGGTATTGCTATTTCTGGCATTCCTTATGCAGTTTGTACGCCACAAGAAACAAATACTTGAGGATGCATTGATGATTTGGCTACGAGTGGTGACACTTATCCCAAATGTTTGTAAGCATTTTCCAAATTTTTTCATATTTTTCATTGAGGAAAGGCAATTTAGTAGCATAACTTTGCCAATTTATTGAAGAGAAGTCATTAAATTAAACTAAACTAAGGTTAAGGATTTATACTTGGAAAGCAGAGTGTGTTTCTTGCAACCTGATGCACTTCTCTTTCCATCTCTCCTCAGCACAAGACTCTGATCCAGCTTGGAACCTGGTTATAAATCAAAGTTACAGCTGCTTCGTGTATCATGATGCCTGGACTACCTGGAACAAAGTGGTACTAATAGCACTTCTGCTTTTTCGAAGAGCGTCAGCAGAGGTAAAGAGGTAAAGAGTTAAAGAATCTGGAATATTGTTTTCAGGGTTCAAGAATTTTCAAGAGGATAACGTCAGGTTCCGTTCTAATGAGTTAGAAAGTCTATGAAGCAGTTCATCTGTCTCTAACTCCTCTAAACAAATAAAAAAGAACATAAGCCACCTTTTTTTTGGAGTAAGATAGAATTCACGTATGTAAGTATAACCTGTAGATATTTATATGTATGAAAATGTATCCTCATACAGGACCAGAAATGACAAGAAAACAGTCCTATGTATGACTTATTGTTAGCAAGTTTATAAGAAATTGACCACAGCTGATATAAATATGGATGTAAATAGAAAGGAAAAAGAAAATAAAATTACCAAAGCAACTGCTTTGCCAAAGGAAAAATGTGTTATGATGGTAATTCTATGCCTGCTGTCCAGTGTTGGGCAAATTTATTGTAATCTCACTCTGATTATTTGTATATCAAAACACTCTGCAAGTGCTGCACTTCTTCGGTTTGTTTTCAGAGAGTCCAACAAAACATTCACATTGAAGCTGAATAAGAAGACTGTTACTGGAAAGTAATACTTGCAAATCTGAAAATAAATGTGACCATCTATACAGAAGCAAAACCTCACAAACAAGCTGTTATTCACTGCTTTGTATAGTATTATTCTTTTTCTTATTGCTTAGGATGTTAATGAGATAACATGTACATGCATAAATTCAACCATTGGTTATTCTGGTGGTTGGCTTTTTAAAATTTTCTTACTGACAATTTTCCAACTTTAAAGGAAACTAATATAGCCATGTATGCCTTAAACCAGAAAACACAAGAAAATCAGAGAGATGAAAACCCAGAGACTGATGTATGGGCCACAGTTCATTTGTAAAGATCAAGAGCTACAGAAGTCTGTTCCCTTACTCAGGAGAAGGGCCTCTCTGAGAGTGGGCAACGCCTGATGTGGCTTAGACAGGGGAAGTGTGTGCATGCCAAGGACCCTGAAGTCACTGCTGACTTCAAAGCTGTAACTTGAGCTTCCCCAGTGACTTTGCAATAAATCAAATAAACCAGACTGGGGGAGCGCGGGAGGCAGGGCAGGAAAGTGAAAGAGATGGGGAAAAAGAAAGTGCCGTGACAATGAAAAGTCCAGGAGACAAAGCTGTCCTTCTCTGGGTGTACAAACAGCAAATGTGAAATGATAGCTGTTGGCTTGCTTTCCTCATTCAAAGATGAATGATAGTGCTTGCTTTCCTCATTCAAAGAATTGAACTGCGGCATCTCCAAAACCAGGTAACACTCACAGAGCTTAGGAGTTATGTGGGCCATGCTGTGTAAACTTCCCCACACATGACTCCTTCCCAGTCACACAGTCCTGAGAGTTTTTTTAAGTTCTGTCACACTGAGTCTAGCAAGTAACTTTTTGTCACTGACATTCATCTCAGTCTCGATTTCCGCGAGTCCAACAGAAATGCGCAGTGGCGGATGACACAGGAGAAGCTGACCAAGCTATGTGAGTTTTGAATACCGTGGACCTCTCTTATTTAAGGCAAGATCTTTGAGTCCTACTCACCCAAAAGTGGGGCACTGGACTTGAATTAACAAGTGATTATTGCAAAATAAGATAGCATGCAAACTTAACTTGTCTGTAGCCTCGTGTTAGCCATCTGCAAGGATGTCCTTACCCTTCAATAAGCATGAGAAGAAAAGTGTCTTACCCTCAAGTAAAGAAAGCCTAATCTTACATACACTACAGAGTAAGAGCAGTTCCTCATTGACAACTGAGGCCAAAACATTTATTCAAACTAATTTGTACTCTAATGATTAATGTTCCAGGAAAATTCCCTATTTTATTGTACTGGATAGAGTTAGTTGAGTACTCTAAGGTAGGTACTTACATGGCATATAAAAGCACTTATCAACTGTTTAAAGCATTTTGCCTCCTGTACTTGTGAGTTTGAAAACTTGCATTATCACAATTTTATTCATCAGGGATGACACTGGTGTACAAAGGACAGAAGAATCCTGGATCCACTAAAGTTAAAGGTAGCTTTTGATCCAGGGAGAAGCTAACAACTTCCTTGAAACAATGCAGGAAGCTTACAGGGGGAACAGTGATTACATCAGATTTGCTCACAAAGCAAGCTGTTGCCTTAATCACTGGCTATTTTTTAATCTCTACAATTGTACATTTATAACATACATCCCATGATACCACGCAGCCTTCAATTTTTTTTTCCTTTACTCATATAGAAATATTGTGATTTCTACTTAGAAGTGTGGCCAGGACTGACATTTGTAAGCAGACAAGTTACCGTTATTCAGTACTATTTGTCACTCCCATATACATGAAGTTTATCAGTCAGGAAACAAGCTCAACACTCCGTCACTTATGTAGGCAGCAAAACACATAAAGATGCATTATGGTAGTTCATATCATGTCTCATAAGATTTGCAAAATGCCATTGACTCAGAGAAGTCACGTGATGGGCAAGTACTGATAATGTATTTCAAATTATACTCTCCCTATATATTTTCTATAAAATAAGTGGGATGAATCTGCTCATGAATTATTAAGTGCCAGCCACACAACATATATAAGAAAACTGGGCATTACCAGGGTTTTGATACTATGTTCCTTTTCATAGTTTCTGCAGAAGCACTGGCAAAGCACATTTTCCTGAAAAAAACCACTTTAATGGAGCAAAAATATTCTGAGCTCAATTCAACTGGAATGAACCTCTGCAGTTTCTTCAGAGTTCTTAATCAATGTCTCCTTGTTCAAGACAAGCAATATACTCTAGATTATTCATGACAAGCAGGCTTGTTCATCACATAGTCATTTTTCCTTTAGTGACTCTTACGTGGCTTGTGTCTCCACACTGCTTTAACACCCCAAACATAAAGCTTTAAGTGACAAAGCTCACCAATGTAAATTCTCTCTTTTTTCTAAAATCTTAACATTGCAGATGGTGCAAGGGAAGCTAGTCTCACAGAGACCAGCCCTACAGGCTTGACTGTTCTCTTCAACTTGAAGACATGATGAGAAAGGTTTAACTTTAGCTTGTGTAAAAATTAATAAGGATGTGGGGGAAGGAGAGTCTGGAGATCATAAATACTTCACTGTGGAGTGTTAGGAAAAAGAGTCATGAATGAGTAGGCAGTAAATTATTAAGCTATCATTCAGCAAATCTAGACAGGGGAATTAAGTAGGGAAGGAATGAAATTCTTAAGCATTTATTTTATTGAGTAGTTTCCAACTTAGAAGGAGGTTAGAATTTTCTTCTTTATTTGGGGGCAAAGGTTATGGCTGGGCCTCTTCTTTATAAGGGATTGCTGATGTGTATTAATCACCTTCTTCAATGATGTTATAAACATTGGTAGACCTGCATAGCACAGTGATGATTGAAAAAGACCGGTTGTACCTGATGACTGGCCAAAAACTCAGCATTACCTGCAGAGGCACTTAGGTGATTACAGCTGCAGTAGGCATGAACAGGGCAGGCATCAAGAAACATGTGATTCCAAGTACCATGCTGCTTGAAAGATGTCATCTGAAAGAGTGAGCCAGCCCTGCTACCTCATGTGCTCTCCTAATCCCAGCCACTGGCCAAAACACCTGCCCAAGAGAAACAGGGTTGACTGGCTGCAGCCTGTGAGCCACTGACCTATACCAACTGAGAAATCACTTGTGCTTACACCAGATGTGTTGCCTTTTAAAGTTCAAAGGGTTTTTTGTGGGTGGGAGGAGACCTTTTCACTTCCTGTTAGCAAGTGATAGTGGAAATTCCCTCCCTGGACATCATTAGCAAAATTTGGAAGCTGTCCAAAGGGTTGCAGTAAATGGTCATCAAGTCTTCTTAGCTTCCTTGACTCATTTACCCCAGGTGGCTGAGAAATTTTTCAGCAAAAAGAAGGCCTGGAGATTTAATTTTCATAATAGTGACCCTTCTACACTTCTTCTGATGAGCATTCACTTTCCAGAAGACAACGTCATATTCATCAGTGCTTGTGTATGCATCTCCATGAACATTAACACTGACCTTGCTGGAGCTGCACCATCATTCATCTCTTCTAAATTCAGCAACCAGGGTACATTTCTGGGAACATACTCATCCAACAAATGGCATAAACCTTGTAAGAATGTTCATTAATCCTGCCAGGCAGCAAAAATATGCTGAGACCCCCCATAGCTTTAGCAAGACACTGCTGAGAATTACACGAGGTGAGTCCTGGCACACCATGGCAAACCATGATCAAGTCTTTAAGAGGTGACAGCACCAGAAAATGTCTCTTGCCTCTTCAGTACATTTTGCAGTCCTTTCTCCTCCTTTTCCCATCCCACCATGCCAGCAGAAGGAAATTCAAGTCACACCCTGAGTGAGCTTCTTTAGAACAAAATCTGGCATAGAAGTGAAAATCCATTTTTATGGGTTTTTTAAAATAAGACACTGGATTTTGTATTGAATTGGCTGAGACATGCATTCTTTTTTGCTGAGTGGAGGCTAAATGCAGTAACTTCCAGCAGAGGAAGGGAGATGACAGTTCAGGGCAGTAACTTTTCAAACTTCTGCCCAGTATTCCTCTGATCTTATTTTTAGTGCCTTTAGTTCTCACACTTGCCTGTTCTCTTTTTAATTTTTCCCTTTTTCTTAGGTGGGTGGCATATTGCTTTCTTCTTATATGTTCAGGTATTTAAAAATGTCAACATGATTTAGAACATCTTGGAAACGTTTCTCTGGGAGTGCACAGTGTTAGCTGCAAAACAGCCACACTCATCTTCAGAATTAATCTGGGATTTTTCAGTCAGTTGTAATACCAATTTGGAGATGATTCCATGAAATCATACATGCAAGTAAATTAATCTAAAGCTTCTGAAAAGATGTGTGAAGAAAGAATAATAAGCATCATATGCAATAACAAGGTAGGAGCTAATCTTGAAATCAGCAGAAGGGAAAGAATATTTGGTCCGATTCCACCATTTCATTTTTAATGAACAATTTTTAAATGTCAGCTCAATTTTTAAATGAAAGATAGTAGCAGGGAAGCCTGACATCAGTTATTTTTAGATACCTGACATTTTGATGGGCATACTGCAGCTAACTATAAATCACAGTACTGAAATAAAGTGCAGAGAAAAAATTAATTTACCGGTGATTCTGAAGTTCTAAGTATTTTTGATATTATTGTTTCGCTGACTCGAGTGTTATTATCTTATGCTGCTGAGAGTAGAATTTTCTTTGGCAGATCTACTTGCTTCTCAGTTGCCAAAGTTAAGCTGAAGTCTAACCAATTTTTAAAAACTTAAAAAAAAAGAAGGAAAAGCCACTGTCTCATGCTGCAGATAGAGTTTACAAATATTCTCAGAAACA
The DNA here is from genome assembly GCA_013400835.1 of Zapornia atra. Taxonomy (NCBI): domain Eukaryota; kingdom Metazoa; phylum Chordata; class Aves; order Gruiformes; family Rallidae; genus Zapornia; species Zapornia atra. The sequence goes on from VZTU01005329.1 coordinate 49,447, forward strand.
TCTTTTCCTAAAAAAATAGGTCGAATAATATTTGTTCTAGCATACAGAAGAAGATAAATGGTTGAAAAAAATAACTTAACCTGAATTTTTATTTTAAAGCCAGGAATACATTTTAAAGGCAATATTTAGCCAATGAAGTTTAACATATTACAGCTGAATCCATGATCTGTAAAAGTACAGTGGGAACTCCTGAATCTAAGCTCCAATTTCAAAGACAACATCTGTAAGTCCCCACCCAAGCAATTTTCAGTGAAACTTAGGTACATGTAAAGGTTTTCCGTGGATCCACACAGGTTTAGATTTCACTGCTTGTCAGTGTGTTGGAAGCTTCTAATTTCTTAAAACCCAAGACTGACAAAGGTGAAGTTGCCCTAAAACCTTTAATGATGCCCAGCTTCAGGTCTAACTTATGCACAAGGATGGGTAGAATAGCTCCTATCACTCTTTTAAAGACATCCATCCAGCCCAGAGAAAACACAGCTGATTATGGAGCAGTCAGTGCTCTGCCATGGTTTACAGGCCAGCACATGAAGGTGAACCAGCTCCAGTTTCTATGTGCTGCCATGGGTAGTGCAGCTGCTTGCACAAGCAGCTGAGCTATCACAGCAGCGGGGTAGCGTATGCGGATGGACAGCTGGGGCAGGAACTGCTGCAGGCATCGCAGCATAAATCAGTGCTGTTTGCACATTTAAGGCTTCAGGCACATGGGAAATAAGTTCCCAGCTTTCTGTTGGTTTGCATGAACATAAAGCATTTCTTCATAAGTGCTGTATTTCTACCCAGTTCTGGTGATCTACTCCTGGTGCCTTATTACACGTAGCTCTAAGTATTCAAGGTGATAATGGACTTGATATTGGGCATTAACAAAGACAGACAACAGCTACCAGTTCAGTTCTGGTTTTCTGTCCCCTTTGTTAACTTACTGCAAAAATGAATCATAGCACCATGGCTACCCTGATGGAAAATGCCCTGTTCAAACCCTTTTCTATGGAGAAGCAGACCTCCTCAAAGTCTTTCAATGGGAAGCATGCAATCACTCATTATTACACTGGGCAAATGCTTTGCTTTTAATCTTTGATCCTATTGTCCTTAGTTAATGAGAAGCAACATTCTGTTTGGTGGCCAGGGTTTGTGTCATTGTCTCGTCTTGCAAAGCTCCATAAAGTTTTAAATCCTTAACAGTCTGAAAAGTGGTGACACTTGTGTTCAGAACAAGTTCTGTGCTCTTTTCTGTTTTAGTGACCAGGATTTCCCTTTCTGTTCTTGTGCACAGCTTACCCTGAAAAGAACAGATATGGAGAGGTTGTGTTTGCACACAAATAAAATCACCTTTAAGAACCTATGTATGTGCACAAGTGAACACATGCCAGTAGACCCAGTCATCACCATTGTCTTAGGATGGACATTTAAAAACTGGCCAAGAACTCCCACAGGCGATGACTTCTTCAACAAGGTCCTAGGAGCCCCAGGCACTTGCCTGGAGTGAATTGTGGCCTCTTCATCACCTGGTGTGCCCTAGGTGTGCAAAGTTCCCTCCACTCTGCAGATCTTTTAAGTACTTCTTGAATTTCCTGACCCAGTGCTGAAAAACAGCTGGTGCGTCCTACCTGAGCTGGCATTGAGTCCTTCTGAAATGATGAACCTGACATAGAAAGATCATCCATATTGACTGTCCTCCTCACCAGATTGGATGCAGAATAGTTCTTGTATGAGATTTGGGGGGGAAAAAAGAGAAAGAAACCAAATTAAGAGTGGCCCTCAATATAGTATTTCCCCTGGAATTCTTTGCCTTGTAAAGTGCAGACTGGAAAGGCTGCTTGCAGACAGGCTCTGCCCTGAGTTTTGACCAACCAGTTACACACGAAAAAAACCCCAGAATTCTCATAAGAAGGATTTAAACAAATAGTTATTTCTGGTGTTGATGAGCAGAGAAGGATTTTGACATTGATGGTTAATCTAATCACCAAACATGCAGAACACTAATTTAGTTAGAGCCTCGTGGACTACATGTCTCGAAAAGCCTTGGTGTCTAAAAAAAGAGAAGGCAGCAACATGGATCAGAAAAGCCTTGACAAGAAGTAGTAAAGGCAGGACTGTTTGTTGATGTATTTTCCTGACAATGTAAGGCCTTTTATGACATAAAAGGCAAGTCATGCCACCAACAGAATTTAAGATACCTAACCTTTCTTGCCACATATACTTTTCTTGTAACCCTGGGAAGGAAAGGGACTCTTACTGTTAGTGAATTTTCAGTTTATCATAGGCATTGAGAGGCTGGGGGCAGCATAGATATCACTACTACATAAAAATAAGCTGTCTGAAAAGGCTACTCCAGGTGGTGGTGATGGAGAAGGGCTTCACCATAATGACCTGCCTGAATTCTATGGTCAGTTAAGAAAGGGTTTGAGTCAGTAACTTTTCCCTTCTGTATTTTTTAAATCCCATGTTACACTGTTAACTTGTTTTATGCTACTATATTGTAGGGTTTATCTTTTCCTTATTTCCTTATTTCTTTACCTCTTTCTCCAGCAGTGACAAGATTTCCACACTTTAAATGCTATTTTTCTCTCTGTCTACTTTAAACTCTCCTGAAACACAAAAAATCCCAAAACACAACCACAGTCAAAACCTGCAAATCCAAATAAGAACTCCCATGTGATTTCAGCTTTCTTTTACCAGAATCTTTCTTATTCCAGTTTCTTTCCTATTTTCAACCCTTTCATTGAAGTATAAAGGGTTGCATAGGCTTTAGGAAGGACACAACAGATCAAAGCCAATTCTTTTGAGTCTATGCTTCTGTGACCGACAGAAGAGAAAGAAATCAGCTTAACCTTATGCCTAGAATGGATTTGCAGAACTTGAATGTAGGATGGAATCGGATTTTCAGTGCTAAATGAAGCAGACATCATATGAAATTTGAGACATACAATAAATTTAGCATTTCAAGACAGCATTTCTATGGTCGTGTCTTTTGGCTTTAAGGTGTGGCTTTACAAAATGCCCCAGAACTTTTAACAAATACTATGAATACCTAGCACATATAAGATAATTAATCACATCTTTCTCTTTTTCCACACTCAAGATGGTAAAAAAAATCTTCATCTAAGATGACATCTAACAATGTCTGACACCTTTACACCACCATTCCTCTGCAAGTTCCCTAATGACCTGCCTGTCTGTGACACACTTTAAATTGCAGCTTCCTTTTTCCAGACACATTCTAATTAATGGCTCAGAAATTTGCTTGGGATGGACCCGTCTCTCACACGCTTTGCTGTATGTGCCCATACTGTACCTACTGGGAAGTCCAGGAGCTTCAGGCTTGTGGGTCAGTCTCACCAATGTTCTCATTATTTTTGTGCCACTCATTCTCAGATTTCCTACCCTTCCATCCCTGAAGAAATTGTCACAGAATTGCAGAATCACA
>VZTU01005332.1:0-40391 GCA_013400835.1 Zapornia atra
CTGCCGAGCCGCGGGCCCGGGTCCGTGAGAACTCGCAGCGCGAGCGGCAGCGCTCAGCGCGCTGCAGGCCTAACGCCCGGCCGGCGTGAACAACCAGCCTCGGGCACGGGGATGTGCTGCCGCCCCACAGCGCGCTGTGCGGGAGCCGCTCGCACCCACAGCGCCTCACGGCCGCGTCCCCCTGTGCCGCTCCTACCCGGTACCTCACACCAGAGGAGGTACCGATCCCCGGCAGTTGTCTGGGGCTCTCAGCCGGGGTAGAGTGACTGGGCCCCGGCAGCTCCCGCGCAGCACGGGGCGATGCGCGGGGCTGGCTGGGACTGCGGGGCCGCAGCCTGGGCTTGCGCTGTGCCTTTCCTTTCCCCTCCCTGTAGTCTTGGGAGAACAACGGCTCTCCTTGCATCTCCTCTGGCAGGTTCTGGTCGTGTTCGTGTCCTTCTCTGCTTCGTTAAACCCAACACTGAGATCAAAGACAGAGCCGCCATGATTGATTAGCTGCCTCGGCCTCAGATCACTCATGCAATGACGGGGAAGGCCTCTCAGTCCTTAGCACCCAACGCTCGCTGCTTTAACGTCTGCCTGAAACCCCCTCGTGCGAAGCCCTGCGGAATACGGACCCGGTGACTGGGATGGCAGTGCTCCAGGAGTGCAGTCCTGCCCCCCCGCCCTGGCAGGGCCTGGACAAGGCAATCACCTGAAGAGCTCGGTGAGTAAGCATCCTTTAATGTCAGTGTAATGAGAGTGCTTCGGGCTCGCTGTGGTTTTTAACCTGCCAGAGTAGTCACAGATGTGGGGCTGTTGTCATCGGGCCTCTGACACTGTGTGGGGATGGTGGGAGTTCACTCACTGCGGGGCGGGATGTCAGTGTCTGGAGGTTGGAGGGTTGATGCCAGTAGATGAACAGTCGTGATGTGCAACCAGAGGAGGTTTGAAAACTACCACCTTGTTTCCAGCAGCCCTGGAAAACCTGGTACAGGGTGCATGAACCGAATTCGGCCCTGCTGCCGTTGCCAGTGCAGTGTGCTTTCTGCTAAACCTCACCTCCCTATTGCTAGCCACTCTTCCGAAATAAAAGACCCAGCAGGATGGAAAAGGGGCAAACAGGTGCTGTAACACAGGGCTTCTCTGAGAGCGGGGTTTGGCCCCTGGCTGCGAGGAGGGAAACCTCAGAGCTCCCAGAGATTGAGACGCTTCCAGATGGGGTGTGATGAGAGGCTTCACTTCTCAAAGGTTTCCTCTCCTGGATTTCAGAGCTCAGTATTACTCAGAAGCCCAGTCTAATAAAGTATTTTTTAAATGGAAATTACCCTGTGGGTTCCTGACGCTTTTGGCTGTGATGTGTCTTTGAGCTGACTGAATCCTCACGGCTCAAAACTGAACCGCAAGCCGGGGATGTTCTAATCTGCATTTGCTTCTGCGTGTCCTATAACATGAGACAGTACTTTGTCCTGCACCTGAGCGCGTCGCAGTACGTTGGGTAATTGTCATGGAGTCAAATCCCTTTGCCTTGTGTTAAGAGCAAGCAGTAAGTACAGCAGCAAGGTGAACACCCCTTTGACGGTGTCTTGAGTCTCAGGTAAGTAAGTATGTCTGGATAAGTGTGTTTACATACAGGAATTGTACTCGCCATTGCATGCAGCTGGCCCTTAAACATCATAGAGTGGAACTCTTCAAGCGATTCGTTTGGGAGCTGGTGGAGCATAATGCAAACCAGAAATCCCAGGAGACCTGGAGCTGTGACTTCCCGTGTAGGGATCTGCCTGTAAAGCCCTGGGACTTGTGTTTTCTGACATTGTCACAGCTGCAGGCCCCTAGAAAGCCAGATGATGCATTTCTGAGAGCTGACACTTGGGGTGAAGTAATTTCCTGAAAGGGCTTTGGTCACTCTGCTCTCGGGACCTGAAGTGAAGTCTGTATAAAGCGGTTGTTTCAGGGCACAGAGCAATGATGGCTTCTTCTCACAGAGCCGAATTGTAATGGTCACAGCACAGCACGCTGCCTGCCTGTGCTGAGTGTGTAAGCACGGGAGCGGTGGGGATGGACTCGGTGACCGTTTAGGTCATCACTACCCAGTGCAGGACCTGTTGCTCTTCCAGCTGTGCGTCTGTCCAAGCAGGGTGGTGAGCAGACCCCCATGCCTGCAGGCTCCCCAGCATTGCATCAGTGTGGGGCAGATGTCTGGGAGTCGTAGCACGAGCCAAGACCCCCACAGATGAAAGAGAAAATGATGACTCTGGCAATGATGTCACTGCGGCGTCGCCCCGGGGAATGCCTGCCTGCTGGTGGCAGGGGTCATGCCAATGGTGACAGCCCACAGCGGGCACACTGCTGATGCTCAGTGCCCGCCTCTGCCACCCCTGGGATGCTGTGAGGGATGCACGGCGCAGGGGAGCAGGGGCAAAGAGCATAGCACTGTCCAGGGGTGCGTTTTCGGCACTTGCGTCTGGGCCGTGCGGACTGTTGGCTTGTCGCCGGGGTGTGTGAAGAGAGGTGAGTGAGCCATGCTGTCCCCAAGAGCTTTGCACTGGGGAGGAAATGGCTTCCTGACATTCTCCGAGGCACAGCGGCTGCAGGCCCACTGCCACCACCCTCAGAGGAGGGGGGCTTCCGGCATACCTGCTCCTGATGGCAGCCATGCCCAGGCCGCAACACCAGCTGAAAGATGGATGGTGGGAAAGCCCAGCGAGGTCTTGAGCCTGAGTAGAGCTGTGTGCCCACACAGGACCATCCGTCCTGTGCTGGGGCTGTCCGTCTGCTGTGGGTGTGGAGCCACCTCATCCCCCGGTTCAGAGCCCTCTCCTCAGCCTCCTGGCACTGGATCCAGGATGCTGCAGCAGGCCCATGGCTCGCCATGGCCGGTCAAGCCAAGTCTGGAGAGTATGGGCATGTGTCGCCTTGGCTCATTGAGTTTCTTCCAAAGCAAGGGCACAGCAGCCCCAGGCTTGAAGGCCAGCAGTGTCTCCCAGGGCTTGCTCACCCTTGCACCCAACTATGGCCACTTCCTAAACCACATCGCAGGAAGGTTGCACCCATCCCGTTGCAGTGGTCAGTGACCAGAGGCTCACAGATGGGAACTGCGGGCAGAGCAACACAGACCTGAGCCATACCTCAGTTGCTTCAACCTTCTGACTTTGGGGGGCTGGGAGAAGGGTCCAGCCTCAACTCTGCACTCCAGCTGCCGGAGCAGGGAGGGATCCCCGCTCAGCCTCTCACTGCAGGCTCTGGGGGCAGGGGGAGTGTGCCGCTGCAGCTGTAAGTACAGCCGCCTCAGTGTCACCAGACCTGATGAACAGGCAAGGTTACTTTTCCTGTGGAGCCTGAAGTTTTAACGACAGCGATTAAGTTACGGAACTTCTCTGCTTACCTGTGTAAGCACACTTCACAACAAGCCCGGAAGGAAAGGGTAGGGGAAAGTACACCAAAGGCTGGCAGCCTCAATAACATGCAGGAGAGAAGGGCCTTTCCTGTCTCAGCAGTGGCTGGGAAACACGTTGCCTGAAGTCCCTAACCCTGGAAATCCAGCAGGAAAAGGGAAGGGAGCTTCTGGGTGCTCAGCTACTTGGGGAAAATCTTATGGAAACGTTTTAACTGTTGCGGCACATGAGGCATGAAAGTGTCATTTGGGCATCATTCATACCATGAGATCCACCCCCAGCCCTTGTGATTGCTCTTTATCTGAGGAGCACGAGCTGAGGAAGGAAACAGCAGACCAGGATCCCCCTCAAGCCAAGCTTTGCTAAGGTCAGGATGGACCAGGTAGATTGTCCTAACCCCAACTGCCATCTCCACCAGCTGGGCAGGCTTCATCTGATGGCGAGGCTTATCTTGGAGCTCAGATGCTCTTGTGCATATGGAAGAGAACAAAAAACCCCTTCAAAACAGGCCAGAAACATCCAAAGCTGCTGCTGGCAGTACACACGTGCTTCCTTCTTTTTCCTTCTTTTGCAAATAAATTGCCACAGAAAGCCCTGTGTAATTACAGCCTTTGGGAACAGCTCAGGTTCTCCCTGGACAGGCATAACAAAAAATAATAAAAAATAATTTTTGCCAACACAGCTGGTGCTCAGATGAAATGATGTGGTTAGCTTTGAAACGGTATTAAAAGAGAAATTTTAATTAACCTGTACCACCGAGTCAGAAGATAATATCTGATGCCTAGAACAGGCATACAGACCAAATACGATAAAATAATTATTTGCAATTAGATATATGCATTACAGACAATGCTGTAATTAAAATGTACTTAATGTCACAGGAGGTCCTTTATTATCAAAATAATTTGTAGAAGGACTGTGGAAACAATGTGGTGATTATCCATCCCTCTGAGAAACCCCCAGAGGTACCGAGAGCCCGGAGCATTCGTGGGTTTGGAGGGGATGTGGGGAGGCTGGTGCTGGGGTCTGACCATGCTAAGGAAGGTTTGGCAAACCTCCCCACTGATTAACCTTTCCGTGGTGCTGTAACCAGGGGGGGCTGCTCTGCTGCTTCTCGGTCAGCCCTTCTCTCACCCCGTATCCCAAAACTCCTTGGGAAGGACACAGAGGTTTTGTGGGAGTGAAAGAGGAGCCCAGCCTCATTACAGGGTGTGTCTCATCTAGTGACAGGTCTCTGTGAGGGACAGGGAGTGGCAACCAACCACAATGGAGTCGATGCTTCTGTATGAAGTTCTTATCTCTTGGAATTGTAAATATCAAGTGAAATTGGTGCAGAATGGGTGGAAGAGAAGGAATGGCTCTGGGGGGAACAGCCCGCCCTCAGGTATCACCCATGGTGGCTTTATCTGCCCCGTGCTTCGCCACTTCCCCATTCCCAAAAGAACAAAGAGAATGTGCCAGCGCTGCTTCGGGATCTCGATGGAGAATAATGAGAACTCGTTGCTAATTAGGCTTCCAATTAAAAACAGAAATGTTCTTTGGGTGGACACTGTTAATGAACCTGTAAATTGCAGCAGCAGACCCGCCTCCCTGCAAACATCCCCCTTGTCTCCTTCCTCTCGCACACGCAGGCCGGTGACCGAAGGCTGCTGGTGCATGTGCGGGGATGGCAGCCGCTGCTTGGCCCTGCACGGGGACCCGGCTGGCCCTGCCTGTGCCACCTGCTCTTCCTGGGGCTGTGCATTGCGGAGAGGCATGACTGGTGTCTGGCAGGAGGGGAGGCGACAGGAGCCGTGCCGATGGCTGCCCTCGCCATGCCCACAGATTCGGCAGGATGCAAACGGTGATGTCAGACGTGCTGCGAGGCATGTCATGAGCTGGGGTCTGTCCTTGCCCACCGTGGTGCATGCTGGGATGTCTGGCTTGCCTTCCCCACTGGCACCTCAGTATCCTCGCATGAGGACCACTGGAGATGTGCAGTGCAGGCTGTGTGCCTGTCTCACCTCTAGCGGCACCTTGGAGTGAGGAAAAGGCATGCTGGTGCAGCCACAGCAGAGCCCTGCCTGCCAGCATCCCTCCCCCTGTCTCAGCAGGCCAGCATTTTCTGGGAGGCACATCCCCACAAGGTGCCAACAGCCCCTTCTCCCCTTGCTGTCCCAGGAGGATTCTCCCTGGGGAGGGTATGGAACAGTGGGAGAGCAGTTAGCAGGGCGCTGAACCACTCCAAGACCTGACCAGTGGTTGGAGATGGCCAAGCACAGATAAAACCCACATTAAGCATTTGTGCTATCCTACGAGCTGAGAGGAAACCAGAACCCTCAGAGCAGTTGGTGCTGGTGGGCACCTTTGGAGATAGTCAGGTCCAGCTGATGGCTGGCCTAGCACCGTGCCTTGCCTGCCTCCACCACGGAGCCTGTGATGCAGTACCTGGGAACAGGCATAACGGAGCCACCTGGGGCACCCCTGAACACCTACCCTTCCCTCACAGGAAGTGTTCCTGAAATTCTGAGAGATGGGGCGCTCGTTTGCCAGGTTGAAAGGACATGGAGAGCCTAGGAGAAGGAAGCCTGCGGAGCTGCTGCAGCAGTGGAGACTCGCAGCTCCGCAGGCTTCCTTCTCCTGGAAGCACATGCACATCCTGAACACTGTTGACATTTCTGAAATAAGAGATACGGGGTTTTATCTAAATTACAGCAAAGCCCTTCAAGATAATGTGCCGTGTAACGGCGCCGGGTTCAGGCACTGTTTCATTTTCAATTTTCCAGGCAAAAGGCAGGCTCCTTACCTGCAATTCCAGCTCAGCGCTTGGCAAATCATTACTGCACAGCTATGCCCAGCACGGGGCAGGCTGCATTTCGGGGGGGAGCTGTGTTCCCCCCCTGCCTGCCTCAGCAGCAGCTTGCTGCAGGGAGGGAACATGGGGGCTTGCAAAGCCCAGGAACAAAAGGGATGGATGTGGGAGCACCAGAGGTGCCCACAAGCCCAAGCAGCCCAAATGAGCATCATCTGGCCCCCTCACAGCCCCACCCCCTGCTTTGGGAGGTCTATTTAAACATGGGGTGGGACCTCCACCTCTTACTTGAGTTGTGCTTGACACTGTGGCTCCTCTCCTGGCTTGACCCTGGGATTTGGCTGTAGGTAGCTCCACTGGGGAGGGATGGGATGGGTGCCCTCTGTTCCTCTGTCCCACCATCACATGCTCTGTGTGTTTGCAGTCAGCACCTTGCTCAGTGTTGCTGCTAGCTCCTGGGGCTGGTGTCTCAGCTCCATGTTGAGCCCTCCTGGTGTGTGCTGGCTAGGGGGCAGGATGGCTGCTCCAGACCTGCTGAATGGGCAGTAACCCCCCTTGTGATTCACCCCAGAGTGTACTTGGGCAAGTTTTGTGTCCTGAAGCCCTGTGGAGGAGCAGAGAGGTCTGGGCTGGCTGGAGCAGAGCTCCTGGGGAACCTCCTGGAGCAGTTGTTCTGGTGTTTGAAAGGATGTCCATCTGGAAGGCCAGGTGTCACTGGTGAGATGCCTACAGCATCCAAAGGGTGGTGAGCCTGCTCCCTCTGCAGGGACCTTCCTTTCAGCTGGGCTTGGCTTCTGTGTGCAGGTAGAAAGACTCCTCCCAGGGGTCAACAAACCCACTCCAGGAGGACGCATATCTCTTGTGCAGGTAGCTATGCAGTAGGGCTGGGCGTGGGGGAATATCACTGCAGGGTTGGAGGCAGAGCCCCAGCCCCTGGCAGCTGCTGCTCTGCAGAGAGCAGGAGGAGGAGACTTGGTTGTACCTGGTAATTAGCAGGGGAAGGGGAGAGGTTCATGACAACCATAAAGCAACAAAATAGAGATGAAACTCTGCTGGGAAATGAAATCGAAGGAGCAGGGGTAGTTTCTGTGGCAAGTCCAGAATCATGCTGGCAGCGCTCAAATCGGTTGCTAAGTGAAGGGCACAGCAGGAAAAGGGTCACTGTGGCTGTTACTGCTGCCTTAACGAAGATATATGTTAATTGTACATGTAAAACCTTGTGGCTTCCCAGGGGCTTGAGGATTCCTTTGTGTGCAAACAGAGTAAGGGAGCCAGGGGTTGGTGAAGCCTGGGCATATGTCTTGGAGGGGATCTGTCTGAGGTCAGAACAAACCTGCTCCTTTCTGCTGGTCACCAGGAAGGTTATTCCCCCTCTAAATATGATGGGGGGGGTGTCTTTGTGAGTGCTTTAGTAATAGCAGCATGTGATCAGAGGGGGAACTACCATAAAAAGCAGCTAATTGCTCGGCTTGAGTGGAATTACTTTCATTTATCTGTGCACTGGGTGCAAGGCCCTGGATCCAGTTTTCCTGGAGATGGAGGTGGTGTTCCCTCCAAGCACAGGATCAGGCCCTTACAGCACCCACCAGAGCAGGGTGAGGAGGAGATGAGACCAGGATGGAAGGCAGCAATCCCCAAGTGGTGTATGGTGTGACCTCTGGATCACATTTATCTGCCTTCATCAGGTGTTAGTGCCTGGCAAGGTGTTGTATGGGTGCTGATAGCTGTGGAAAGTAACTCCACCACAAATGATGAGAGCTGGCCCCAAAGCAGCTTTGTGCATCTCCTCACACCAGCGTAGAGGTTGTGGTGCTGTAAGAAGCCACCTGCTTGATGAGGGCACAATCCCTTAACCCCAGCACAGAATTTCCTGTCTGCTTGTCAGGTTCCGTGCTGCAGTGAACTAAGAATATCTCAGCTGAAGGCATGCCTTGTGCTCAGGGATGAGCTATAGGTCATCTGCTGATTGTGGGGATCTCTGAGCCCTGAGAAGCAGGAGCCAGAAGATCTTTGGGGGGCAGCTGGGGCTTTTGTTGCATCCATCCTCAGCAATGGAGCTGAAGGAAATCTGTCTATGGGTTTTTTCTGTAGCCTGATGTCTGCTGGAGAGACGGGACTGCATGAAGTGTGCTATAAGACATGTGCTCGTGCCTGCTCTGCTGCAGTGGAGGGGTCAGCAGGGTGGTGGGTGCTGTTGGGATGTGCTGTTACCTGGGGCTGGCTTGTGGCTCTTGGATGGAGCTGCAATAGTTGTCAGCTCCTGAACACAGCCGCCCTCTTACCGAGGGGCATCCTCCCAGTGACAAAGTAAAACCAAAACGTTTTGAGGCTGGTGAGGTGTTACTAGGACACACGCTGTCCTGAGGCCCTGTTCAGCATGGGACCCAGCATTGGGCTTAATGGCTTGGCTTTGGCGTGCAGCCGAGTGCTCTGGGCTTCGCTTGGGGCAGTTAGATATGAGTATGTTAATGTTTGGGTTTGTCTTGGAGAGGTGAAGCTGGGCTGCTGTGCTTGTTGACCATTACCTGGGGAGTGCTGCTGGAGGGGGATGTGGATGATTGCTGCGTGTGAAGTTGAAGTGTCCAAGCAAACCTTCTGTGAAGCCAGCACAGAAAGGGATGCAGGGATTCTGCCTTGCTCGTGCAGGAAATAGATGAGATAAAAGACGGACCCAGAAGCTCCCTGGCTGAAGAGCTGTGTGACCCAGGGCTCTGCAGGCACCCGGGTCTGGGAGCCTGGCCTGGGTTGGGCACAGCTAGGGGATGCTGCCTGTGGCATGGGACGATGGGGAGGTGCTTTGTGCAGGGCTGAGACACTGGCCATGAGAGGTGGCCTGGGGAGGTGGTACTGGTTTGTAGGGTAACTGAGGTGCTTGCTCCTGTGTGCAGGAGAAGGGACATTACTGGGTGGCAGAGCGATTAGCCTGCAGAGAGAGCTTGTGAAATTAGGTCTCTCCTTGGCCCTTAGGCCAGGCCCTGGTGCAGGCAGGAAAGCTGGGAGATAGCTCTTGTGCCACAGATGATGGGCCTCTGCCCGCCGGTCCCGCTGTGGCACGCTGTGACTGGAGTTACTGTGGCTGTGCCCTGTGGCTGCCGGCAGCTCCTGCACAGAGTCCCTGCTTCCCTGTGGATGGGAATGTTTAATTACTCTATAATAGCCCAATAATTACCATGTAGCTACCCAGGAATTACACGGCTGCCGTGCTCTGTAAGCCAGTGTCAGCAAACAAACAATTATGCAGCTAACGTACCTGCGAGCTGAAGCGGCAAATAGCAGGGGAACGGGGGGTGTGAGGAGCGGGGTCACAGCTCCCCGCGGAGCCGGGGGCCAGCGGTGATCCCCTCCGAGCCGGGGGGCCCGGCGTCTCCCCGGCTGCGGGCAAGGCGAGGGGAACGTTCCTGAACAGCCCGGCTGCAGCGGCGGGCCCGCGGAGGCCTGAGGGAAGCCACAGGGTGGCAATGTGCGCCAGGAAATGGGATGGCGGCCGGGCCTTGAAGGCTTCGGGAGCGGGGCTGCCTGCTGCCTCGGATACCCAGGCTGGGGAAGGGGCTGGAACGCGGCAAACCTGCTGGGGGTGGCTGAGGGGCTGGGGGCATTTGGCCTGGAGAAGAGAAGGCTGAGGGGTGACCTTATCGCTGTCTGCAGTGACCTGCCAGGAGGGTGCAGAGAGGTGGGCGATGGTCTCTTCAGCCAGGGGACAGGAGATGGAACAAGGGGCAATGGGCTCAAGCTGTGCCAGGGCAGGGTCAGATCAGATGGGACGGAAAAGTTCTTCCCTGGCAGAGTTGTGGGGCTGTGGCACAGGCTGCCCAGGGAGGGGGCTGAGCCCCCACCCCAGAGTGTGTTTAACAGGCAGGGAGACGAGGAGCTCAGGGATCTAGGTCAGCACAGGACAGGAATGGTTGGACTCAATGAGCTTCAAGGGCTTTGCCAGCCTGGTGACTCTGTGATTGTTTCATGCTACTGCATTTCTTCAGTGGACTTGTACATTGGCTTGAGGTTCAAATGCCCGCTGCTAAACACAGGGAAACATGCTTGTGTGTACATGGAGGCTGGTTCTGGGACAGCCTGGTGTAGGCACAGCCCTGTGGTGTTTGATCCCTGACCCCTGCCTCCCACCTTCCCTTAATTTCAACAGGGAGTGTGTCTCCAGACCACAAGCCCTACCCAGGGCAGGATGGAGTTTCTTGGGTGCGGCAGGGCCTATGGACAGACCCTGCACTTGGGCAGTAGCACATTGATTGAGGCAAACTGGATTTACCTGGTGTAAATCAGTTCATGGATCTGGATTATCCCTGGGGGTGCTGGGGAATGGAATCCGGACTGGCGCTTCCTCCTGCTCTGAGGGCTGCTCTGACTGAACTTGAGGGAACTTGGCTGCACTGGCTATATGAGGCTCTGAGCCAGTTTCCTGGGTTATCCCAGGGTTTGGGGACAGCAGCAGGTCAGAGGGGCATGGGAAGATGAATCCCTGGTCCTGTTCCAAAGGTGTGCCCAGGACTGCTCCTCAGCGGTGCAGCCCACAGCCCAAATCCCCATCCCATTGATGCATTGGTGAGATTGGGAGTTGAGCTGTGACCCACGTTCTCCCTGAAGCCTGGCCTAAAGCATCACGACGCGTTGCTGGGTTCTGAGTCAATGCAGTGCAAGGGGAAGGTTAATCTACTGGCAGAACGAATGCTGTGACTTACTGTGTTTGCTAATCTGGGGGCTGCTTATTCCCCCCCACCCCGAGCACCTCCTAACCTCCTTCCCCAGGAGAAGCCCTGGGCTGCCGGGGAAGTGCCTGGCTTTACCGCCTGTAAGCACCAGGCGGCATCACGGGCGAGCAGTGGGAGCCAGGCACCGAGCAGCCTCGGGAGGAGGCTCAGCTCTGAGCTCTTCTGGGCACGCTTCCAGGCAATAATATCTTTTCCCACCAGTTGTGAGGGATCTGAACTCCAGTTTGCATGAGACGCTTTAAAAAGGAAAAGCAACTGTTTAAAAACCTGAGTCCTGTTTCTAGCTCGCTTGGTGTGTGGGGAAGAGCTGGAGAAGGGCTGTGTGTGGGTGCACAGGCTACCTGAGCCTGGTGGGTCTGGTGTGGGTCTTTCTGGAAGGACCTAATGTCAGGGTCGCCGCCAGGGTGACCTTAATGGCATGGGGCAAGCGGGGCTTTAAAGATGGGCAGGGCATCTTGGCTGCAGGAAGAGCAGGACCCAATGCCTCAGAGCAGAGTCTCCATGGAGCCTTGCTGACCTGTAGGTCACATCCAGCACAGGCTGTATCTGTGGGTGCTTCCCTGCTCTGGCTGCTCTGCAGGCATCATGCTGGGCACTGGCAACTGAAACACCACTGGCTGATTCCAAATCCTCTGGGAAATGCTCCTAGGGCAGCTCTGGGCTCTTCAGCTCTGAACTCAGCACCCTCCCTGCTGCAGTGAGCTCTGGCAGCGCTGGGAAGGTGAGGGGGCTCCACTGGACAGCCAGACAGACTGCTGAAACCTGTCCTGCTGTGCCCCAGGCTGGCCCTGCATTGGTCTTTCCCCTCTGGCATCAATCTGCTCAAGGCATTTAGACTCTTGTGCTGTTTGTTTGTGTGTGGCTGCATGGCCTGGGAGATGCAAGGTGTGCTTCTGGGAGCACTTAGGCTTTTATTTTCAGATGGAAGAAGTCCTCACTCCTGTAGCTCTGCCTGCAGACAGTACTGGGGGGAGGCTGTGCCCTTCCCAGCACAGCTCCTGGGCAGGGGCATGTTGGGGAGCCCAGCGCAGCCACGAGCTTCACCCACTTGATTTGAAACAACTGGGGTGTTGTTCTGTGGATTGATAAGGGCTCGGTTCAGTGCAGAAACAAACAGCAACGATGATGTTCCCTTGCATTCATCTGTGTCCCGCAAGAGGAAGGCGAGCTTCAGCAGCACAGATGATGTGCAAATGCATCGCGGGGCCGGGCGGGGAAGTCAGGGGCTCTGTCTGAAGAATAGAGCCCTTGGTGTCTGTGCTGCAACACTATTCCCCTTCTGTCCGTCTGTCTTTGGCTCTTTGTTGTGTCAACATCTGTAGCTGTGAGTAAATAGGGTGAGGGGAGAATACATATTGTGCTCCCGCGGAACAGCCCGGCTGGGAGGGGGCCAGATGACTGCCTGGACTGTGCCGCCTCTGTCTGCAGCAATGATGGGCATTGCTTGGGGCCTCACTGACACTGCAGGCCAGGACAGCCCTGCTGTGGGTCCCATGGGTGTGCTGGAGCCGAGCCCCTCACACGGGGATAGAGATGGGCTGTGTAACCCCAGCAAGCAGCCATGCCTTCCCTCACCTGCACCTTCCGGATGATTTTCTTGCTGTGCTGCTTATTATAAACAAGGATAGTGAATATATATGACTGCGTGGATGCCCCATACCACTGGTAAGCTCGCCTTGCCCAGACAGGCTTTAAAGCCCCCTCTGCCCATGGCGGTGCTGCCCACCCATCCTCCCCAGGCAGCAGGGCTGGGCTTGGGGAGATGGAGCCCGGTGCGGGAATGGGTGACTGAGGGAGATGGCTGGTGGCTGTGGGGGCACGGTGTGCTGTATCGGCTCCCACGGGCCCCCGAGATGCAGAGCAGGAGATTGACAGTGAGATGCTGTCAGGCTCTGGCTGTGTGAGCAGGTAAATGTCACCCAGCCAGCAGCCCGCTGCGCTGGGGAGCGGTGCTGGCACCCGCACTGGCCTGTGTGGCATTTCCCTGCCCAGGGAGCCAGCTAATGAGCAGGGGATCATCTGCTGCAGCACAGCCCCTGAGTACAAACTTCCCAAAGGGAAAAGAGGGGTCACAGATATGTGATGAGTACATACCACTGTGAACCCCTAGTTAGGCTGTGAGAGTAGGCTTGGGAAGGCGTGCCTCATCTCTTCTCAGTTGGGTGGCTGTTGTGTAACCTGAAATCAAAGTGCCACAGAGACCTGAGGTTAGTGGTGGGGCCTCTGCAGAAATACCCTGCTGCTCACACGAGCAGCTTGTCCTGCACACCTCAGGGTGTGCTGGCATCACTGGCTGGGAGCTGATCCAGCTGTGTCACCCTCAGTCCTGTGGTGGGGTCTGGGGGGAGGGGACTTGGGGGCTTCCTCTGCTTTTCTGCCAGCTAGCAACATGCTGAGTGTGTTTCCAGATAGGTTGGTTCCTCAGGCCTGAACAGGAACGTGTTCTCTGTGTGCTCCTCTGGTGCTTACCCCGTGTGATTGCAGGGACTCGTCCTGCTCTGGCACTGGGGCTGAGAGTGTAAGGGTGCTAAAGCTGGTGGCACCCATTGCTCTGTTTGCCCATCCAACCACTACCTCTGCCCAGGCCTCCTGCCTCTGGGCACATGTCCCCCCAACACTCTGGGTGGCTGGCTGGCATCTCTGTACCCTTGCTTTGCTCACGGGCCTGTGCCCAGCTCTGGCCCAGGCACACAGAAGCCTCAGAGGCGTGCAGGAGTGTGGAGCAGCCCTCTGTTTTGGCTCACTTCCCTTCAGCACTGAGGTGTCCTGGGTGGGACATATGGAAACACACGTGTCCTGGAAGCTCTAACAACACAAGTGCTGCTTCCTCCCACCCATTCCCTGGGTCCCTGTTTTAACAGTGGGGACAGAAATGTGCCAAATGGAGATGTGTTTTTAATTTATGGCAGTTCTTAAAAGGCTCCTTTAGGTTCAGATTAAACCCGGCTGCAGGTTCAAGGGAGAGTTTAAGAAAATCAATTTTCCCAGGCTAAAAAGAGCGGAACCGCTGCAGTTTCTGCAGTGTCCTTTGTTACTGGAATCAATAGCCCTGTTCCTGTGAATGGCTGAATAATCACTTTCCTATATAACGCTGGTACACACGCAGACTTATCTCCCCCAGACTTTGTTGTTGAACCTGTGGTAAAATGGTTTTTTGATCATTAACAGTTTCTTGCTCTTATCCTTGTTTAATTTTTTCCTGTGTCTGAGCCTTGCTCTGAGCCCGAAATGCAGCGATTATTCCCTGCTGTGGCACTGGCATCAAGTATAAAAATATTTCAAATAAATTAATGTGGGGTTTTTGTTTTTTTTTTTCAAGAAATCATAAGAAATGTCAAGCATTTAGAGAAATGCAGCATCGTTTGGGTTCTTTTGGCTGGGAGCGTGTTCGAATTGCTGGTTGCAAGAGGAGGAAGAGTGCCCATCGTAGCAAAGGGCTGTGTTTTGGGAGGCACTGCTTGATAAGGCTGCTGCCCTCGGGTCCTGAGCCAGGGTGGGGGCTCCCCCCAAGCTGTGCCAAGCGCAGTGCAGACCCCATCCCTCCACGGGAGGGGTCACTGCCTGCTGGGGCTGAGGGCACTCTGGCAGGGGCTTGTCTGTGACGGGGCTGTCACGGTAATGAAGGCATGGCAGATCTCTCTGTGAGGAGCCAGGCAGGATGTGCCTGGGAGGCTGCTGAGAACAAAAGGCTTCCTGGCTGGGTCAGTAACTCGTCCTTATTACCGCTTTGTGTTTTAAGCATCACCTTCCCCACTTGCAAACAGTTACATTATTAAGATGATGCTTCCAGCGATGGCAGTGGCTGGCAGGGTAATGGTTTGACATTTCAGCTCACCCACAGCTAATCAGCGGAACGTGGCAGCACATCCCAGCGTGCCATTAGGTGCGTGGCTGCAGCACGGCGTGCTGCTCCCCGGCCTGCCTGCCTGCCCTCACTGCATGTGCTGGGGGGGAAAGGGCTTCCAAAGGGCCTGGCAGTGTCTGGTGTGAGGGGTGTGCCCTGCTCCTGAATGGTGTTTGTGGTAAGTGCCAGTCTGCCCTTGGGGCCCCTGCAAGAGGCTTTCTCCAGCTCCTGAGCAGCCGGCGCTGCGCAGGCCTCAGTGATGCGTGGGATGCGCTGGGCTGGAAGGGGCTGTCCGCAAGGGCTGCAGCCTGTCGCTCCCGGTGCCTTGCAGCTTATGGTTTCTGTGACTGGCTGCCTTTCTGGAGCTCAGGGAGCTCAGTGAGTGAGATGTTGGATCTGGCCCCTCTGAACCCCACCGATGCCCAGGCCTCGGAGCCTGGAAAAAGAGCAAGAAGGAAGAAGCAGCTGCCTTGCTTCTTGGGTCTTTGGTGCTGGGGGTATTTCTGAGCGTGCTCAAGTGCTGAGGACGCAGTGTTTCTGCTCTACAGAAGGAGCTGGGTGCTTTTTGGCAGCTGGCTGAGTGGCAGCTATGGCTCTGCCCCAGGACACAGCACGCTCAGATTTTGCCTGGGACTGGGGTCACAGCAGAGACCTTGATCTGCAAAAGGCTCTGAGGTGTCTGGCTGATTAAAGCACAAGTGTTGGTGGTCTGTAGCATGTTGGAGAGCAGGGCGGGTGGGTTCAGGGCTGTGAACTGGATCCCACAGAGGTCTTGGTGTGGGACTGGGAGGGAGAAGCTCAGCATCTTGCTTGCTGTGTCACAGTGTGGGCATAGCAAGGGCCAAGCTGCTTCCCCAAAGCCTTGCTGGCAGTGCTGCCTTTCCAGGCTGCACCCACGCCACACATCCCACTCCCCCAACATGCAAAGCCAGCCCTGGGTGCCTCCCCAGAGACTTCCCTTTGGTCACTGGGAACATCTGGGCAGCTGCTCCAGCTCGGTGGAGGACACAACTGCTGTCCTTGCTCTTCTTTCATAGGGCAAAACTACATGGCCAGAGCTCAGGGCTGCTCTGTGCCTCTGCCTTTGCAAGGAGCTTGCTACTGCAGAGTGTGCCCCAAAAGCACGGAGTTGTTGGAGAGAGGTGAGGGCTGTGCTGGCCTCCGATGAAATCCCCAGCTGGTTGAAGTATCTACCCAGCCCTAGCGATGGTGTGAAGGAGTCAATGTTGTGCAATGTTGTGCGTGGCTCCTCCAGTGCCCACTTAAAGATAATGTGTTTTCATGGACACAGTTCAGCATATAAAAGACAAGTTTCCCCCCAGTTACAGCACCTTGGAGTAAATGACAGATGCTATTGCTCTCAGCTCTTCTTGAGTTCCCCTCTTCAGGAACAATGAAATAAAGTGCTTCAGTACAGCCCACCCTGCTGTAACTAAACTTTGCCGGGTGCCTGGCTGAGGTCCTTATGGCAGTGGCACAAGGTGCTCACACTAAATCAGAGCTGGTGTCACAAGCCAGCTCTTCCCCGTGGGTCCAGCCGGTAGCACTGCCCCTGGGTTACTGTGTGTGGAGTTGGGGGCTCTGCCTGCCCCCTCAGGCTTCTCTGTTGTGAGGAAGCGATCACAGGGTGGTTAGGATGGAAAAGACCTTTGAGAGAGTCCAACCCAGGGCTCGTCCATGTTTCTCCACAGGCTCCTATCAGTGAGTGTCTCCTGGAGATCCCTGCCTCAGGGCTTTTGTGAGGCTTGGTGCACACTGTCCTTATGTCCCATGGCCATGTCTGGATAGCTGAAGCCTGCCAGAAAATGCTGCTTTCCTCTGGTTCCCGTGACCATGGGCTCCTGATCCAGCTGGGATTTTCCAGCCCTCAGCGCAGATGCATGTCTGCTTTGGACAGCACTTTGACTCCAAATCCTGTCCTTTGTGTACCTGGCACAACCCAGCTCCCTTGCCTGAGCTGTTCTGACAGCTCAGGTGTTCCCATGTATGTTCTAGTAGCATGTCAGGCTAGCCTAGCTGCTTTAAAAACACTGTCTGTGATTCAAAGTGTTGTATCACGATTTTAAAAGCAGCGAAGTGACTTAGGGGTGTCGTACCCCATTGCCAGCAGGATGCCTGAACCGCTCTTGGCTGTGGCCCATCACTGAGGTAACGCTGGCTGTCAGGGCAGGTAACCGGTGAGGGAGCAGAGAACACCTGGCCTCTCAGCTCCGAGCTCCTGCTGCTCCTGCTGCTTGTGGGTGCCTCCTGCTCATGGAAATACTCCTGCTTCTTGCCCTGGGGCTGTGGTGTGGGCATGGAGAAGGATGAGGGTAACACGTGAACTAAGCATCTCTGTTTTCTGGGACTTTTCCTCATTGGCTTAATTGCAATAACGTTTGCATCACATAATACAGTGCAGCAGGGTTGTAATTTTCCTATCATCTAAATTGCAGGCTGAAAACTGCTACAGAAGGACTGTGGGGAGTGAATTGCTGCTTTCAGTGGCTAACTGACAGCGCAACCAGCAAATGGTTGCCAGAGGCAGGGTGTGTTCCTTGGGGAGCTCCAGCACAGTGCTTCTCATACCCAGCTCGGTGGGTGCCGGATAGCACACGGCTGGCTAAAAGCTCCTGTCTCTCCCCAAACCTGGCAGAGCAAGCAGCAAGGAGCACGCTTGGCTTGCCAGCCCGGAGCCTGCTTGTTGCTGGAGGAAATGCAACCGAAAGGCCCTTCTTGAGTCTAGTCCCTGCTGTTTGTGGGTGTCTTCAGCCCCCATGAGACCCACCGGCTTCCCTGATTCCTACAGGCTGTGAAGGACCCTTTCCCAGTAGCTGAACTGGGAGAAGTAAGAAGCTCACTGAGGTAGTTTGGGTCCTTGTGAAGCTCCCGGGGTTCAGCCCTAAACCTCCCAGTTATCTGTTGGGTACCTGGGAGAGCAAAAAGCAGACAGCTCTGCTGCTGAACACCCTGCTCCACTGTCAGGCTGCTTCTGGCTCAGTCAGCTGTGATGCTTTGCTGGCGATACTGCAGTGCACCGAAGTGCTGCGTGCTGAGCACCCAGAGTCCTGTGGCGTAGCTGGAGGCTGTTGCCTTGGTGGGAGGTGTTGGGGGCTGTTTCTGCTGGCAACACAGTGCACACCGGTTCCTAATGAGTAAATGACTGGGTAATTAACGTGACGGGTGGCTTTGATATATTAGAATAGTTCTTGTTAATTGTTTTCAAACCCCTCAGCCTGGTCACGCTCAGGAAGAATGGGAGCAGCCTGTGAAATTGCTGATTTAATTAGTGGGTTTTGCCAGGGCATAACAAAGTTGCTGGATTAACTTGTCTTCTCACTGAACGGTCTGGCCCTGTGTGAGCATGTTACCTCCGCTGTGCTTAAAGCCTTGGGTTTGGCTGTCAGGGGAAAAAGCCAACACCCTGGTATTGGAGTCTTAATAGTGATACGCTAATCCAGGACACTGTTGGGGTTTGGTTTTATTTTTCTTAGAGACCTTAGGCTGCAAAAAGCAGCCCGTGGTTCCCACTGATGCTCTGGTTGGTCTGCATGTTAGCTCCGTGAGCATTGGGCTCCTTTACCCAGCAGAGGGGCTAAACATGCTGGCAGTAGAGCCCTCTGCACAGGTAATCCTGCCACAAAAAGTAAAAAAAAAAAGCTTCTGATTATTTCAACCTTAATTTTTCTCTCCTTCCTTCCTTCCCTGACTTCTCCCTGGAAGAACTCCCTTGAAGCTGCGAGGCGCCAGGTGAAGAAAGCAATTTCATGGTTCATGCTGCTGCGAGCGTCCTGTGGTAATCTCCAGCCAGCAAGCCCCTTCCGCTGAAGTTTGGGATAATGAAGGGTTTAACTTTGGGGTTCTGTCAAATTAGTTGTGGGAGCGAGAGGAGAGAGAGAGGCCCACTTCCCCTTTTGGTTTTGCGGAGATTGCCTGTGCAGACAAATAAGTGAGCATTACAGGTGATCCTTCCCTCGCACGGAGGTAGAGAGGCTCCATTTATTGCCATCAAACGCATTAAGCTGGAAGTCAAAGCCCTTAGCTTTTTGCTTGCTGCTAGTCTGGACCAGAAGACAATCAAACCATAAGGGTCATTTTCTGCATGAGCTAACCTTTTCCTCTCTTATGGTTTGAAGCCTTTGTTGACAATGAGATGCTCAGTGGGAACATTAAATTAACACTTCATATTCGTGGCTGTAAATTTACTGGCAAGCTGAGGAAAAGTCAGGGAAAACAAACACTCCATCATTTCTGCTTCATTTAGCCGCTGAATGGGGACACTCTCACCTGCAGAGAAAAGAGGTCAGGGCAAACAGGGATAATTTTAATCTGACTCTCAGCCTAGTCTTTAGTGGCTGTGGATTGTGTTGCGTTCTGTGCTGAAAGTAAAGGTGAGAGCGAGGTGAGAGCAAGAAAATGGATAAGTGCTGTGTGAAATGCTTAAGGGACCTTGTGGCTGGCAGGCAGGGATGGCTGTGCTGGTTACTACGGAAACTACCGGGCTAAATACTATTAATTTTGCAAACTACAAAATCAGCCGGCGCTCAGATAATGGCTGCGTGGAGATTTCCTTGTGTTGGCCAGGAGATAACACTGAATTCCTCTGCTGGAGGCTAAAAAAAGGGCTCTGTGTGTGTGTGTTCTGCTCCGAGATAATGATGCTGGACTGTAACTTCATCCGAGCTGTGTGCTAAATGTCTCCTGTCTCTTCCCGGGGTCACAGCGCTGGTTTTTGGGGGTGATGAGCACGTAATGCCTGTTTGCTGCAGTCACAGCTAACGTGGCAGTATTTGGCTGTCACTGGCTGTGAGTGCCCAAAGCACTTGGGGTGTCTCCGAACTGGCTGGCTGCAGGCTCTGCCTTCTCCTGCCATCATGTGGAGGTTAGGGGTGCTGTGGGAAGGGAAACCTGAATCACAGGAAGCAGTCTGGGGCTCAGAGCAAGGTACTTGAGACATCACATGTCCAATGCAGAGCTTGCCTGCTGCTGGATGGCTGCACCTATCCAAAATCCACCAGCAAGGGATGTAGAGATGTGAGTCCTTGTGGTGCGTGCTGCTGCTCTGGCACGATCCCAGCCCCAGGATGGGGGGGGGAAGGTCCTGTGTACCCCCCCCTCCCTGGTGTGGGGTGGGAGTCAGGGTGCCTGGGAGCAGCATGGCATCTCAGAGCGGTGGGGGTGAGAGGGCATTGGCTGTTTCCAAAGGGAAATACTGCTGTTTCTTCTAGGGTTGCTCTGGGGAGAGGGTCCCACCCCTGCTTCACCCGGGGGGGTCCCACCAACCTGCCAGGTGGTCCCAGCAGTGCCAGGCAGCGTGTGAACGCCTTGTGCCTTGTCTTGCCTCATTTCCCTGGGGCTGCAGGGTCAGGCTGGTGTTTAGCTGTGGTAATGATCTCGTTAGGAGCTGAATGGACCACCGGCCCTGCCGCTCGGGCTGAGCATCCCAAGGGAGCATCCCCGGGGGCCACAGGGCTGAGCGTCCCCGGGAGCCGGCTCAGGGGGCACCGCTGGGAGGGTGCAGCGGGGAGAAGGCGATTAAGCAGCGACAAGGCGATAATAGGAAAGGCTTTCAGTGGTCGTAATCCTTGACACACAGGGACAAATGGGAATGCTTTTGTTCTGTGGTTCAGATTAATTTTGGGTTCAGGAGGGAGAACTTCCAGCAGCTCGGTGTGCCCACATCCCCCGGTGTGGGGCAGGATGGTGGCTCCCTGCTCCATGGGCTCTTAAGGGAAATGTGTGGGTGGACAATGGCACGGGGTGAAACGTGGCCCAAACCGATTCCTCAAGTGATCCTTTCCTCTGCTCTGTGCTGGGCAGCTCTTCTTCCCCTGCCACAGTATGCCTGGCTGGACTCTTTGCCCCAAGCAGGGCTGGAGTTGCTGCTGAATGGATCTCTTGGGGCGCTTTGGAGCGGTGAGGCTTTAAGAACCGTGCTTTGGGGCTTATGTGGGCATGACTCCTTGGAAAAGGCTGAGCCTGCAAGAATAGACCTGGGGTGGTGATGCTTTAATGATAATCACTGTTGCTCCCCACAATTACCATTAGAGAACTGCACTAAGCAATGATAAACTCAAAGACAACTTGTAGTTTCCCACCTGGTTGCAGAGGATCACAGCAGTGCTGAGGGTACCTCAGCTTTTCTTCCCTGCTGAGAGGCTGGGATAAATGTCTGTTTACCTGTGGTCAGGAATTTGGAATGTGGGCAAGGACCTGGGGAGGCAAAGGTGCTCCTCAGATGGCAAGGAGCAGGAGATGCAAACTGGGAGGAGGAGGGGGAAGCTCAATTAACTAAAAATCCCTCCAAAGGCAACAGAGTGTTGCTGGGAATCCTGCGCAGGGCTCTTCCTCACTGCCGCAAGGAAGGTGGCTGCAAAACAGGCAGCAAAAGAAATGGGCTCCACTAGCCAGGCTGATGAATTCACAAATTGTTTGCAGGCTGGGGATGCCTGACATCCTTACCCAGGAGGGCAAAGGCACCAAAACACATTCCCCCGCCCGGGCATTCCTGCTGGTGGCCAAGGAGATGAGCTGAGGGTCCCTTAAAGGCTGGTGCCGAGGGAGGGGAGAAGAATGCGTGTGAGCTGCGTGGGCTGAGCACGGCGTGGGCAGCGCCCCTGGATGGCAGACAATGGTGCTTTGCCCAGGCAGGGCTCCCCAGCCCCGTTTTGTCCCCTGAGAATGACTGACAGCCTGATCTTGTGATTTCCTGGCTGCTGAGGATTTTCCGGTGCCGGGCACCCCGGGGAGCGTGCAGAAGCTGGTGGGCTGTGCTGGAGGAGGGGCAGGGAGGCTAGGAGGTTATGCTTTTCCTTTTCTCTTTCGGCTGGGATGTGGCTTTGCTGTAGGTGCTGTGGGGAGGCTGTCTTGGTGCAGCCCGGCACCTTGGGGTGCAGTGTCAGGACCTCCCCAGGTGCTGTGTTGTGTGATGGGACAGGGGCCTGGCACCCCATGTGCCTCATGTCCTGGCTCTGGTGTGCTGGTCCCCAGCTTTACAGGGGGTGCCACTTCAAACCCATCCGTGTGAGAAGCTGTAAACTGGTGGGCTTTCTTTATCTGGAAGAAGCACTGTTCCAGGCACTCTGGGGAGGGTGGTGTGTCCTTTGGGACCCTTCAGAGCTGACCTGGCCTTGAGCCAGCAGCAGCTCATGGTGGAGCTTTGCTGGGCAGCTCGCTTGAGGTGGTGGATGTCTGAGGTCGGGCCAGCCATGCTCACTCATTCTGTCTGGCTTTGGCCCGTGTGTGTTGAGGAGCAGGAGGCTGATCAGTATGGCATAGTGTTATGGGGAGGGTTATGATCTGGGATAGTCTCTGCTGTGAACCTGAATCGCAAATATGCTGCACTCATCCCCTGGGAGAGCAGGATGAGGCTGATGCCGTTGCTGGGGTGCTGGGCTGGTGTCCTGCAGTACCCAGCTGCTGGGTCCTTGTGAGGAGTGGGGTGTCTGTGGGTGCCTGGGGGCCATGCTCATTCCCACCTGCCCCATTTCACCTTGCCTTGGGAACACGCCAGCACCCAGAGGCTGTGGGAGCCTCGAGCTGTTCCTGCTGAGGTTACCTGGAGCAGATGGAAACCATCAGAGGCTTCCGTGGGGACTCCTTGCCTGTAGTAGGGCAGACATCTCCCTGGAGCAAAGTGCTCCTTGGGTGTGTATCCCTGCCCACTTTAGGGAGCGGGCTGGAGGGAGGCAGCCCAGCCTGAGGTCAGGCTCTGGCAGTGGGGTGCCCTGGCCGCATGCTGGTCCTGGCTGAGTGTTTTAGACTTCTGAAGAGCGGAGAGGAGCCAAACCCATCGGTGCTGCCAGGGAGTTGCTGATGTCTAGGGAGGAAGGCTTTTCTCTGAAGAAGGCACTGCTCCTCCCAATACTCAGGAGCTGATGCCTGGCCTGGGGTTGGTATTCCTAGCTGGATTGGTGGGGCAAGAAGTGCAGGGTGAAGCGAGTGGAGCTCCCCAGGAGCCCCAGCACTTGGTGTGTCACCAAGCAGCCCTGCCACCTCCCTTGTATCCCTGGTGTGGGCTGATGCTGGCTCATCTCGACCTGGGTGTGGAGCAAGTCTCTTTGCCTCTGTGGGGATATTTCCCATTTATTTTACCGGCCTCTTAAAAGATAAGGATGAAACATGCAGTCCTGTGGTGGAGAAGGGAAAATAAAGAGGATCAGACAGAGCCCCCCGTCCACACGATAATTTCTAGCCTGGGCTTATCTTGTAGGAATTATAAGATACTGAGTAGGGAATAAATCATAATGTCAGGACCAAACACCACTTTCTTCCTTGGTGTGATTTGCAGCATCCCAGTCAACCAGAACTCGCTCCTGCTTGTAGGATTCTCCCCTTTAATTGAATTATGCCCTGACTAGCAAACGGGATCCGCACTCTGAGGTATGAGGAAATTACCATTTGATGAAACAATGCTGTGCTCCTCTCACCTGCACAAACATCCTTCAAGGGAACTATTATGCAGATATCCTTGATTACAGACTATTGTTCCCTTTGATCTCCTGCTTCATTTTTCATAAACAACAACAGTGTAGTACCTCATGAACAGGACATGGTGAAAGCACAGATGCATTTGAACTGGCCTCAGTGGCTGCTTGATGGCTATTTGCTCCCAACTTCAAAAGAGACTTTTGGTTCTGTATTGCAGCCATCGACTCCTGCAGCCACAGCTCTGAGGTATGCTCACCGACTCATTGTGTGGGGCCATCGCTCGCAGACTCTCGCCCAGTTCTCAGTCATGAAGAAATTGAGAGCGTCGGGTTCAGGCTGCAGAGGGAAGGGAGGGAAGCCAAGCTGTGTGGCCCTTAATTTTCAGCTGATGTCATGGTTTGGGAGGGGAGAGACTGACCCTGAGTGTTGTGGCCAGTATCTCCTAGCCCTGAAGCGTACCCAGCTCCGCCGCCCATCTGTTCCGTACCAGCTCACCAGCGTGTGCTTCCAGGGGAGTGTGAGCCTGGAGCGGGCAAACCTGGAACAGCCTCTGTCTGGATCTGTGAGGCTACAGCAGTGCCACTGCTAACGTACATCCCTGGGACAACCACGGCTGCTCCATGTGGTGTCCGTGAGCTTGTGTGATAAATGCATAGAAATCAATGTGGCACCTCCTGGCACAGAGACTGGATGCTCTCCCCTTGCCTGTGGTGTGACTCCAGAGGCTGTGGGAGCTTGAACATTCCAGGCCCCAGGAAGGGACTTCTGCAGCATCCCTGTGTCTGGCCAGCAAGGCTGGTGCCTGCCTTGGCCCAGGAGCCACAGGGATGCTGTGCCAGCTGTGGGACAGGCTGCTTCCCCTGCCTGTAATTACTGCATCTCTGATGTGTAGGATGAATTCATTCTCTGCCACATCTAAATCTACCAGCTGAGTGCAAAGCGCAGTGAGGAGCTCTGAACCTCTGTGCTCCTTGGCTTTCAGGGCTCTGTAAGTGCATGTCTGAGGCTTGGCTGTTCCTGGGGTCAGAGGCTGGGGAGCTGTGTAATCGCCCTGCCCTGTGCAGGCTGTGGGCCACTCGCTCGCAGCCCCCCACTTTCCCCAGGCGCTGCCATCTCATTCCAAGCGTGAAATCGCTGCTTACTTCAGCAGGAGGAGAACTGAGAGGAAGAAAGCGCAGAAATAATTATTGACTTGATTCAGCGGCTAGCTCCATTTATTAGTTTCACATCTCTTACGGAGCTAATTACAGTGAATCTCATTAACTGCCTGGAGTGGGCTGGAGAGCGGCTTTCCTGTGGCTGGCTGCTGCTGTAGGCTTAGTGCTAGTAGCTGTGGTCAAGAGATCTGACTGCCCGAGGTGAGGGGCTTGGAGCTCCTGGACACTGTCCTTTCTGGCACATGCTGTTGGTGGGTAGGGAAGTTTAAACTCTGCATGTCTGAGGGGTGGGTTGTGCATGCTCCTGTAGCAAAGGCCCTTCCCCAAGCCAAATGCCTCCTGATGCCATCGGTGCCATGTCTGGAATGAATGGGAGGCTGTGCCACTGTCCTTCCCAAGCTGCCATCCCAAAGAGGGCTGGTGATTCTCCTGTCTCCCCAGTGCAAGAGCAGTAAATAATTCTTATGGTGTTTTGCCTTCCTGAAACTCAGAGGGCTTACAGGAAAACCCAGTGTATCCCCAGACCCCAACTGCCAGAGAGAGATGCTCCTTCACTTGCGATCAGTGCCGATGCGTTCTGCTGTGCCTCCCCTTCAGCTGCTGCAGGGATGGAGTGGGCTGTGCCTGGCCTGTGATGCAAAATTTGGGGGCTTTTGGGCTGCACTGGCTGGACTTCTGTGCCCCCAGTTTGGTGTTTGATTGGAGCCCAGGCCATGGCTCTGCCTTTCAAGAGCTGTGTGCTGGGCGTGAGATAGCGCGGTGCTGCGGGAGGGCTTTGATTGCTGTGACTTCAGCTCATGCCGATGGCTCCATTTGATTCCAACAATAAAACCCATGTCTGACTCCCAGTCTAGCAACCGCCTTTGGCAAGAGATCGGGCTCTGGCTGGGGCTGGAACATGAATAGCGGCTCCCAGCAGCCTTCCAAGGGAGGAAATTGCATTGCTAGGCTGGATGGGATTACGGCAGCGGCCTTTCTGCAGCCTCTGTCTTCACAGGGGTCGGGCAGACTTTGATTTGTGCTCCTTGCCTTGGCTACAGCTGGAGGGCTTGTTGCTGCTGACCCCTCTAGTGCCTTCTTGTGCTGAGGAAAAGATGGATGCGGAAGGATGGTTTTCCTGCCATGCAGTGGGTATGCAATGGGTGGGGACAGGACAGGACTCAGCTGCTTCTCAGTTTTTATCTAAGCTGAATAAATAATACACTTTTGTTAGATGCACACATCCTGCGATCGGTGTCTCAGACTAATTGGGGTTCGCAAGGGGTCAGCAGCTGGAAGTGGCACCACTCTTCACCCCCGAGGCTGGGCCCAAAAGGGTTTAAGCTCCTAATCCCATTGGTGGGTGCAGAGTATGAGACTGCCTTCAAGTGTCTGGGCTGTGAGGAGGTACCAAATGGTGCAGTGGGTGTGCCTCTGCAGGATGCTAAAATCCACCAGGGCAGCCCTGCCAGGACAGGCGTGTGTTCGCTGGAGGCCCTGGCTGGCTGTGGCATGGTCTGGGGCAGGGAAGAGGGGAAGCAGTGGCTGCTGCCAGGCTCACTGGGATGCGGCTGCTGCCGTAGTCATTTGCATTTCCTGATGACTCCCAGACTCTGGGCGCTTGAAGCGCTGCATGTTAATGGCAGTGGGAGCAGGCGCTTGGCATGTGAGGTCTGCTCAGCCCGGAGCGCGCTTCGCAGGGAATACAAATCGCTCTGGTGCCAGTTCTTCTCCTGACCATAGAGTAACTTTGTAATTAATGTGCTAGCTGGTTGCCAATTAACAGGCAAAATTGTCTCTGCTGCCGAGCGCTTTTCCACTCCCAGTATATTCCCTTGTTCTCCCCTGCCTTTCATCTCGGCAGTCGGTCGGATACCACCGCTGAAGCCATCTGCCTCTTCGCGCTGGGAATTGCTGCCGTGGCTTCTGGTCCCTTCCTGTGTCAGATCCTCCCTCCTTGTGCTCGCCTTACTGCTCCATGGTCTCCTTCCTCCCTGCTCCTCTCATCCTGGCATTCTTCTCTCCCAGCTCTTTGGGATCCTTTCCATCCCCTTCAGATGCCAGACCCCCATTGCCCCATCCCAGCCCTTTCCCAGCAGCCTCCCATGTGCTTCCTCAGTACTTGAGTTGGGTCCTGGGGTGGTTTGGGGTTTTTTCCATTGCTCTAAAAGCACTTGTAGCTCTGTGGGTCTTCCTCTGGTGTGTCGGAGAGTGACTGGCTGCTCTGTGGGCTTGCTGGGGTGGGGAGGGAGTGTGTATGCTGCTGACAGAGGCTTCCCCTCTGTGGCAGGGAGCAAGGCAGTGGGCCCTGTCCCCGGGAGGCTGTGCATAGGCCTCATCTGCAGCCCAGGGTGAGAAATGGATTAATTTGGAGCTTGGGCTGGGGCATGGGGCAGCACAGTGATGGCACACGGCTGAGGTAGACCCAGCTGTGGGACACATGGCACATGTAGGGCAGGACTTGTTATAGAACCCTCAGCCAGGGGTGTGTGGGCAGGGCCCTCCGAGCCCCCAGGGCGCCCCATGCCTCTCCAGCCTGGCCTTGAGCCCTGCTAGGGATCCTGGGGAGCCCCAGCTTGTCCAAGCAGATGCCATTATCTCTCCTGAGGTGGGTGACATGTGCAGCCCTTCCTTGGGAACAGGTGGAAAGGGCTCCTTCCAGCTTGGACTAGACAGCCCCAGCCAATCAGGATCACTGCACCCTGTGCTGGCATGCTGGTCTCCGCAGCTCGGGTGGCACCCCACAGCATGGAGCCCCCTGGCACCCCTGGGCGCCGCTGTGGCATCGTTACCATGCCAGCAGAGCTCCAGCCGCGCCTGACTCCGTTACCTATTTATCCCCGCCATATGTGCCGTGTGTGGCTCGGTGTGTATATCTGTATAAATTCTTACTTGTCGGCTTCATAAAATCCCCATCAGAAGTGGGGCTGGGAGGGGGCGACCCAGATGCACAAGAGGAAATGTTTCATATCTCAAGGAGTGCCGTATGTGCCCCCCGGCAGCCCCTCCCTCCCGCCTATCAGATGTAGGGCTTAATGGGCTTAAGAATTAGAGCAGCTGCTTGGTGCAGAATTTATTGACTGACTATGCATAACGAGGGGAATTAAAAACCTAATTGGCTGAGCTGCTCCCCAGCAGTTTGGCCATTTTTACTTTTCTCAGGGCTCGATGTTTTCGTTGGGGCTCCTGGGCTTGTCCCGCCCTCCCATTGCGTGGGTCTGAGACGTAAGCAGGTGAAAGCCTGCCCATCTCCTTGGGATGCCGCTCCCCTCCTCACTGGGGGCCTCAAGGAGGGAGCAGTGGGGTCTGGGGTCCAGACCCAGCCGGAGTGCGGCACTTCAGGGGCCTGCCTTGCACAGGGTGAGAGGAAAAGCCAAAAGTGGGGTGCATAGCCACTTCCCATCCTGCCTCGCAGTGGCATGGGTGGGAGTCCTCGTGTATCCCTGCCAGAATAAACTCTGTCTGGCTTCCCAGCATCAGCAGGACCCAGAGCTTGTAGTGAGAAGGTCGGAGAGGGAGCCTGCCCAGGAGATGGAGTGTGACTGAGTACAGTCCCGCTCTGTGCTGCAGGTGCCAGGGCTCAGAAAGCATGGCCACAGCTCCCTCTTGATGAGGCTGGCTCGCTAAATCCATCCTGGAGAAGCCTCGCCTGTGTCGCCTCTGTCCTTCTCCCAGCCCTGTGTGTGGAAGGAGAAGGTGGGTTGGAAACTCAAACCTCTCGATCTGAACACCTCGCTGTGGGTTTCTGCTGAGGCAGTGTGTGAAGGGCTGTGCTGCTGTCCGAGCACTGCTCCTGTGGCCCCGAGCACATGTCCCTGTCCCCCGCAGGGGACAAGCCATGGGGTTGTCCTCTCTGTGCCAGGGACTGCTCGTTGGTGGCACCAAGAAGGCAGCTTCTGTGTGCTGCCTGTGTCTGGGGGGGCTCCAGAGGGGAGCGGTGTGGCAGTGCAGCTCTGAGGAGGTGGGTTTGGTCCATTTCCTGGAGTCACCAAGCACCCTGAGGCAGCACTGCGGAGGGGTGGCACATTAACTTTGTCCCATGTTGTGGTGACCACAGAGGCCCTCCTGCCGTGCTTCGTGGTAGCCAGAGCCAGGCCCAGGCTCTGGGCTCTGCTGAGCCGCCTCCAGCGCTCGCAGACCAAGAGGTTTTCCTCTTGCATCTCCTGCTCTCAAGGAGGCTGAATGGGCACGGAA
The DNA here is from genome assembly GCA_013400835.1 of Zapornia atra. Classification (NCBI taxonomy): domain Eukaryota; kingdom Metazoa; phylum Chordata; class Aves; order Gruiformes; family Rallidae; genus Zapornia; species Zapornia atra. The sequence continues at coordinate 28,470 of VZTU01005332.1, forward strand.
ATAGCCTCACTTAAGGCTACGTCTCATTACTACATTAAGTCAACAACCACTTGAGTATCCAAGGATTTTGATCAAAGCTAGATATTGAAAGCGGGGACAAAGAATGGCAAACTTATTTGACTTCCACTTGTTTCCAGAGCCTGTTGAGCACATGGCTGTGCTCCTCACTGGCGTGAAGTGTGTTCCCAGCAGAGCAGCCGCCTGCTCGCTGCCTCCTCTATGATCAGGAGGAAGGCTCCTTCCTCCCAGAGCTCCAGCCAGGGCAGCTGCCTCCTTGTCTGCACCTTGGGCATGGAGGGTGGAGGCTGTCACTTGTCCCATCCCTGGGGTGGCTGTCCTGCCAGAGACCCCGTGGGGATGCACTTGGACAGGCAGCAGGCACTGCAGGGAACTTGGGTGTGAATAGTTGGAGAGAAAAAGATAAAAGGCAAATCCATGTTGCCAGTTGCTGCGTGGGTCTCCTTGGAGTCTCTCCAGCTCACCTTTCTGAGCATGAGGAGCAAACCAGCAGCTCTGTGGCTGCTCATGGCCTATCTGCAGCACCTGGTTTAATACATGGTGTAGTGACCAGCGAGATCCTCAAAGCCTGGGGCCCATGCAGGCTCCTCAGGTGGCGTTTTGCTTCCTTCAGATAGGGTTGGCCACCCAAACAATTTCAGATTTTGGGGCATCTGTCTTGCAGTGTCTGGTTCCCCTGTCTTTATTTATATGGACCCTCTTCTCCCTCTGATGGCCTCTCTTGTTGGGACTCTGCGTAGCTGTATGAGGTGCATAGCTTCAGCAAAAGGAAGCCTTTGCACTTTTTAAAGTGGGCCCTGTGTTGATGTTTCAGGTTCTGTGGGGCAAGACCAGGGCTTTTACTGTGGCTGAGCTGGTTCTTGTCACCCCTGTATCTTTTAGTCCTCCCTACCTAACGATGCTCTAGTAAAAATAAAAGTAATCCCCAGTAAACATATCCTGGGTGCCTGTTTCATGGTAAAAACACTGCAGAGCAATGAAAATGAAGTGTTAGTGAGTCTCAGCAGTGTCCACAAAGAGGGTACTACCGCTTGAATTAATGTGAAGTCCCTCCAGCGGATCTCGCTGCTGTTTGTGGAAGGCTGGGAAAGACTGAGAGTAGGAGCAACCTTGCATTTACACTTCTCCTGGACCCCCCTTCGCAGGCGTGCCTATGGGCATCATCGCTTGGGGCTGCATCTGACCTGTCGGGGTAGGAGCTGTGAGGGATGTACCAGGGCTGAGAGGTACTCCTGCTTTGCATCAAAAAACACTTTGTCGAGGTCCTGGTGACCCTTTGGAAATATGAAAGCAGAAAGGTGGTTCTGCTGTGGCTGAAAGGCTATTGAAACCAGAGAGACGCAGAGTCTGACACGGGAAGTCATGGTGAAGGAAGCGCGGAGCATGGGAATTTACATTCAAGAGGGAGGAAAATGAAGGATTTGGGCAGAGAATAACTGATAGGTGCTGTGAATTCATTAAAAATAGGCTATAAAAGATACACTACAAGGTTCTGGTGACAGACCAACAAAGCTTTTTCTTCCCCTTCATTGTTTATACTGTCACAGGATCCTCACAATAGCTGATAGTTTAGCCTTGTACTCCATGGTTCATTATCTATTATTCTATTTATTAATGCATTCTTGGGTCTTAGTGATGTGATAAACCATCCCTGCTTTTCTTCTATGGTTTAATAGGATTCTTCTGAAACCCCCTCCGTGTTTACATAACCTTGCAATCCACAGTTATCTATCATTTATTTCTTACTTCATGTGGCCAAGGGGTGTTCGGGCAGTGCGGTTGATAATGGATGTTTCCATGAAATCCAGTTTGGGGTGCCTTTCTGGGGTTGGGGGGGCTGCCCCTCTGCAGGGGCCTGAGCTCCTGTGCGGCTCAGGGGCACCAGAACATCTCCTCAGATATTCTCCTAGCCCTCTCTGAGGCTGACCCAGGCAAAGGTCCCTGTTCCTCAGCCCCAGGGTGGGGGGGCTCGGTGGCTCCCTATGGAAGAGCCAGCCCCACGGAGGTGCCAGGCTTGGCTTTAATGGGAAAGGAACTGGGATTAGGTGTGGGTAGCACTAGGGCTCTGTTTGGGTGACACCTGGGGCAGACACCGCATCTTGAGGTGCTGGAGCTGTACCCGGTGCCGCTTCCCTCCATCAAAGGCAGCAAATCATCCCCACCCCACGCCAAGCCTTTATTAACAATACAGGGAGCTGGATGCGAGACCTCATTTATGATTTCATTCATAATCCCCTCAAAATGAGTTGGTACCAGTATGTGATAAGTGGATTATGTCTTAGGCCCAAGTAAAGCCAGACACAATTAGTGCTTTAATAAACCGGTTGTATGCATTACTAACAACTAAGTCATAAGGGAATTGGTGTATTTACAAACCCTAATTAGTAGTTTGTTACTGTGATACCAAATTTAAACAAATCTGTAGCATCGCTGACCATCTGGGTTAGAAATCTCTGTTTTGAATTTAATTAGGAAATAGTTGTGACATAAAATTGGTCCTTATTAGTTAGCTAACGATCAGCATTCCCCTAATTGAAATGAAGAACCGTGTGTGGGGTTTGTGAAGCGCTTGGGTGTGAGCAGAGACAATCCAGAAAATACTCTCTCACTGAGGACTTCATGCTGTGACGATCGATTAAGCTCACACCCCCTAATATTTTAAGAAACAAAATGTGTGTGACACAAATCTGGCAATTGGCAGTTCCTGCATCCCTGGCTCTGCTCTGAGCCCTGGGAAGGGGGTGTGGGTACAGCCAGGGTGCGGCAGGAACCAGCTCTGCCTTCCCACCATCCCTGGGCATCCTTGGGAAGGTTGTTTCTCACCCCAGCAGGAGCTGGGCTGCATTGGTGCCTGTGTTCCCCAAGGAAGCAGCTCGACAGCACAGGAACAGCCTAATTCTGGCTGCTGTGTGTTTGGGGGTACACTGACCGTGCCTGAGAGCCCCAGGACTGGGAGCTTGGGTTTCTCACCTGTCCTGCTCAGCAGACTGTGGGTGTCTGATGGCTGACATGAACAGGGAACAAGGTGTGCATCACTTTCTGCACGTGCTTGCAGGAGTGAGCACCTCAACCTCACCATCAAAACACAGACAGCTTCTTTAAAACACAGACCAGGGCTCTTAATTAATTTCCACTCCCTCCCTTAATTCATTTCCAGTCCCTCCCAGGACTCTGGAGATCAGGGTCCCTGGTAAACCCCCCAGACTAAAGGAAACATGCACTAGCAGGAATAAACAAGGCGGTCGCTCCTGTTCCAGCACTGCTCAGAAACTCTTTGTATATTGTAGCTGACAATGAAGTTTCTGTAGGGGCTTTAAATCACTTAATGTTGAAAGGGATTCCCAGGTGGCTCCATCAGTCACTGCGTAAAATTGTTAGCGATCTCCACCAGCTAATAAATTTGATTTGGGGTTTGTTTTGCTGGCATTTGCACAAACCCTCTGAGAACTCTGGTTACTGTATTCCTATACAGTGTTTGAATTCAGATCCGAGGTGCCCGTTCCCCTCCCCGCTGGGAGGGGAAATAAAACTTTGCCATAGAATATGAATGTGGGTTGTTTTTCTCTCTGAGCTGGTGCGTTGCTGTTTGAGGAGATATAGTGTTTGGTCAAACCATTCATTTTGTTTCAAATATTTTATTGAGTCATAAAGCTCGTTTACATTGCTGCCGTGCATGGGGACTTGTGCCTGTTAATAGGGGAGGGAGAGGAGTGGAGAAGTCAGTGCCCAGTTGCATGCTGCCTCTGGCCACGGTGCCCCAGATGCTGAGCGAATGCTGCTGCTGAGGGCTGGTTGTGGGGGGCCGTGCTAAGGCGCTCCAGAGGTGCATCCCCCAGGGATGCTCCAGGGCAGTGCTGAAAGACAAAAGACACCTTGTTTTCAGGGCTTGAACTTTCTCCATTTGCTTTCCTACCCAGAGCTCAGATTGATGGGGTAGAGGAGCCCTTTTCATGGATGTTCCTGTTCTGCATGTGGTTGAACCAGCATTTCTAATCTAGAAAATGCCCCCCTAGATAAAGCCAGCCACAGGGAGGGGCCCTGTGTCAGCAGGGCTGTGCCCGCCCTGCTCCTGGCTCTGCTGAGCCCTCCTGCCTGGTCCCTGTGCTCGATTCAGTGCCAGGTGCTCAGAGCACACAGCCCCTCTCTCTGGAGAAGGTACCTGTCTTCCCCCGTCTCCTGGCTCAGCGCTGGGGTTGAGCAAGCCTTGATGCTGCCAGGAGCCATCTCCAGCTCAAGCAGCACAGCCAGGAACGGCTTTGCCCCCGGTGCTGAGCAGGCAGGAGAAGGCAGCAAACCCTGCTGCTGGGCTTTTGTGATGCTCCACCGTTCTCCTTCCCTGCTTTACGTTACGATGCCTGTGGTGAGGGGCTGCGGTGAGTAGGAGGCCTGGGGTTCACTTGCTCAAAGCGCTGTCCTGTCCTTGAGCCTTCCTGTGGTGGCACACCAGGAGCTGTGTGCAAGTCCCTGTGGTTGCATGGAGCCGTACACCCTGCAGAGAAGGGGTGACAGACCCCCCAGAACAGGCTTGGACCTCCCGGGTGTAGTGGGGCTGCTAGGGCCGGCAATGCTGCCTCGTCCTTCACCCCCTGGCAGCTGCAGAGTGACGCTGATGGTCTGGAGCGAGAAGCCCATCCACCCACCCCCCTCGAGGAGGATGACAGCTGCCACAAAGCCTTTTGAGGGGGGATAGAGTTTAATGCCCTGGAAAATGCAGGACCCTGTGGAGCATGCAGAGGACGTGTAAATGGGGTGTTTGCAGACACCACTCCCCCCATCAGGTTGTGTCAGCAGCGAGGTGTATTTGGGCATCTTCTAAGGAAAGCAGGGGGCTGGTGCCAAATTTTCCCCAGCCCCGTGATGAGGTGGCACATCATGGTGCCACCAAGCATCCTTCGTGCTGTGTGTTTCTGGGAGCTGTGCTTGTGCACCCTGGGGAGTGGATGCCTTTTCCTGCTAATGAGGAGCCCAGCCCCAAACCCTGCTCGAGGAATTTCAGCATCCCTCTTGTGTACCTTGCTTCTTTAGCTGCCTCCCCAATTAGTGGGGGCTTAAACTTAGGATGTGAGAGCTGGGTCTGCAGGGTGAGCCACCAGCCCTGTGCTCTCCCCAGATTCCTCCTTGCTGCAGAGCCCCAGGTCTCTTCCAGGCAGCTGGCTTGGAGCATTTCACTGATGCTCTGGGAAGGAACATTGGGCTTTGGATGCCTGATGGGACATGTCTCAAGTGGGATGCTTGCCCTGCCCATGCATGCAGCAGTTGTGGGGCGGTTTGGGCTTTTCCTTGAGTTTTCTGCCCTAAAACAGCGCATGAGGCTGTCAGTTGGCTGGGGTTTGGGTGTTTATTTTGAACAGTGGGAGGGAGTGTTGTCTGCAGGGAGCGCTACCTCCAGAGCGCTTCACCTCCATGTCTGCCCAGCAAGGGCAGCGAGATAGCACATCCCTGTGCCGCTGAGGTGGTCACCGGCGGGTGCAGGGACCCGTGGCTCTCATGGGAGATGGATGGAGGCGCAGGTGTCCCTCAGCTTGTCATTAGTCCTTGCTCTGGAAAGGCTCAGCAGCTCCTGCCTGGTAAATTATGTGCCGTTCCTCAAAAAAGTGGATTAAATAAATGGGGCTAGAGCATGTCTTTTCTGCGCTCAGCCGCAGCGTATTGATTTGGACATATTTTTAGGCCAGGGGTAATCAATTCTTGGGTAGATGGGCAGAATAAAATAATTTCAGGCAAACTCTTGGAACGACCTATCATTAATTTGCCTTTTGCGGGCGCTGGCTGAGGCCAGGCGAGATGCTCAGCATCTTCGGGCGCCCGCGGAGCCGTGCCCTGGGGATCTCCTGGGGCTGCGGGCCCGGAGGGAGGGCGGGGGCTGCCGGGGCTAATGAATGCGCTGTGTTTGCTCATCTTTACAGAGTCACTTATTACCGCTAATTGGGAGGGACAGTTCAAACAAGCACAGAGGAGCAGTTGTCCTGGGAGCGTGACATGGGTTTAAAGAAGCGGCCAGGGAGGACTGTGCTCCCCTCCCCTGCCCAAGCCTGGCCGCATCCTGGCGCGGTGCCGGGGGTGCATCCTGCCTTTGTTAGGGACCCCCTCCGGACCCAGCGGTCCCAAGAAATTGGGGCTGGATGGATGAGGCATCTCAGGGCGCCGCAGCCAGACGCGCAGCTGTCCGGGCCGCTCGGGATGCCACCGGCTGACAGAAGGGGTGGGCTGCTGGCCCCGCTACACATGGGTTCAGAGATGTGCTCTGCATTAATGCGCCGGGCAGCGCCCGCCCTCCTTCTCCTCAAGAGCCCCTTTGATACCGGAGGGCACGCTGGCACCGGGAGATGCTTTGTGCCGTCTTTTGGGGTTGCTGGGCAGGGCAAAAAATGCTGGTGTCTGCCCTTCTACAGGGAGATCTCCTCTCCGAGCACAAACCCATCTACTCTTCCCAAGTTATTTTTACTTTCAAGTGCCCTCATCCCAGCTCGTGTTCTTTTATTTATTGTTGCTGCTCCTAATTAAAACCTTTCGGGTTGTTCCCCGGGAATCTGAGTGGTGCTTGCAGCTGTGCACAGCCATGCAAATCCCATCTCTATGGCGGTGTCCACCATTCCACTCATTTTTAAAAGACTTTTTTTAATGTTACTTGGGGAAAATAGCTAAGCGTAAATGTTTTAGGACTAGGAGTGGTGGGGGCCTTGTTTCTCAGCCCCGCTTCGGTTTAGGGTGTTGAGCAGAACCTCAGAGTGCGTTCAGAAAAGATGCTGTGGTGTCAAGGGGTGTGCGGAGGGAAGGAACAGCTCAGCAGGGTGGGATGGAGAGCTGCAGAGCTGGACTGCAGCCCCGTGGGTGCTCAGGGGGATGTTTGATAGCAAGAGGCAGGGGGCTGCTCCCTCCTGGGCCCCTCATGCTGCCATCACAGGACGGGTGGCCTTCATTCCAGGAGTGTGGAAGCAGATGGTGCTGTGCCAGAAGCACCTGCTGCACCTCTGGTCTTCCCAAGGTTGGGTCTGGGGATGCTGTGGGTTAGGGAGCTGATGGGCATCCCTGGGTGGGCACAGGACGCTGGCAGATGGAGCTGAGGGGTGCCAGGGGCTTCCAGCTGCAGTTCTGCCTATTTAATTTTTTTTTCTGTTTTTAATATAAAACCAAACGTCGCCCAACTGAAAGCGAAGGGCTCCACTTCTCTGAGTAATTCCTCTCCTTCCCCTCCCTGCCCCACGCCTCCTGTTTGCAGCACAGGAAGGCAGATTACGTGCATCTGCAGCCCGGTTTTACCCGTGCTCTGAAGGCATATTGTACACACATTGTCACTGAAGAGGATAAACCTCAGGAAACAATCTTAATCTAAGAAGTTAGCATCAACTGCTGAAGCACTGGCAAAAAATCCCCCGTGTGTGGCTTGAATTCCAAGCGCCCGTCGATAGGCAGGGCAAGCCAGAGGCGCCGGTCAGAGGACGCTCCCAGACAAGAGGAGTTTCTTTCTCTCACATGTGTGGTGAAGATAAATCGAGTTTGTTTTGCAGCCTATTCTGCTGTAGATTTCCTGTGTCATAACAGAATGAATTTGTTGTTCATTGATACCTTAATATATAGGTTGTTGGGGAGGGTTTTTTTTTTCTCTTTGCCCAGGAGGGAAACAATGTCCCCTTCACTCTGGTGTGAATGAAGTCATTTATTCCCCCTAACCTCCGGAAGTCATTTATTTCGCCCCGCGACAGCTGCAGGGGCTGTTTGTGTAGGAGGGCTGCAGGCGCTTGGCAAGGCCCCGGCCCTGCTCACTCCCCATGCCCAGCGCTGCCAGGGCCGTGGCCGCCCAGCCGCCCCTGGACCGGGCTTTTGGAAGGGTCTTGTCAAAAAAAAAAAACCACCAACCCCAAAACCCCATGCTTTTGGCATGCCAGAAGTGGCCCTGCTCTCCTTGAGGGTGAAATGGCACTGACTGCTGGCCACAGTGCAGTTCTACTCTCCACTCCTGGCCACGTGTTTCTGCCCTGCTCCATGTGCCCCAGTGAGTTCCAGTTAGTGTAATTCCCACACGTGCTTTTACAGCCTTTGTTCTCTGGTAACTTCGGAGTCCCTAAGGTCTGTGGGACTGGTACCCGGGATGTTTTCCCTTCGTTGAGGGAAGTTGCTCACTGAGGAGACTTGGGCCTTGGCCTGCTGTAGCCTACGGCTGCGTTCAGTGAGGCAGAAACTCAGTCCTGTCTTTCAGAATCTGAAACAAACTCTGTTGCTTCCCTCCAAACCCCTGCCAAGCACCTCAAGGCAATTTCTGCAGAGCCACTCTGAGGCTTTGCAGCCCGGGGCATGACCTGCCTTCTGGGTTGTCCTCCTCAAGCTTGGAAACTGCTGTCCAACTTGACAGAGAGGGAGGAACTCATATTACTGTCGTCTGCTCTCTTTAGGTGCACTAAGAGTATTCTCTGAGTATCTTGCCTGTCACTCTAGCATGTCATGGTAAGGAGTGCTACAACAGCCTTACTATAGCAGGGCAATGAGGAAAAAACCCCTCTGCGGCAGCATGCTGTCACCTGCCCCTCCATGCTCGTGCAAAGTGTCACGCAGTGTCGAGGTTTGGTTCCTCACAAGGCGGAGGACTGCAGATGGCTCCCAGTCCGACCACAACCTCCTTCCTTCCCACTGCATTGTCTCCCCAGTACCCAGCCAGCTCCCAGGCAGCGAAGGTTGGGGTTGTGCTCCCACCTCAGAGTGGCTTCCCCCCCTGCTGCCTTTCCATCCCAGCAGTGCCCTGCTCAGGGTGCAGCACTGCATCTCCCCCAGGAAAGGGGCTCCAGGCTCCTCCTGCTGTCCTTGGGGATGGTGGTAAGGATGCTCTTCTCCGTGGGCAGACCAGCCTTGTTGCATTGTCACTGTTGGGGGGCTGCATCCCTTACCCTCTGTGCCTTGGGAGGACGGAGGAGTGCAGTTGGGCGCAGCACAGGGCTTTCCTCACTCGCTGTACCTGGGTGGCAAGCACAGCAGCACTCACCTGCTGTGTCAATGGGAAATAACGTGGCTAAAAGCTTTTGGAGATGTCTGAAACGAAGGGCTGGGGCAGGCACAGGAAGGGAGGGGAGCCCCAGCTCACCCCCAGACCTCCCCAGCACCGCACATGGTCAAACAACGCCTAAAACTGAGCCTGGGAATGGGGGTTGATTTTTTTTATTTTATTTAAAATTCAAATGTCTGATGTTCTCAAATTGAACAAATGATATTTTAAAAAAATATATCAGGCTCCAACATCTGCAGATTATGATTTGCATTTTGAAATTGGCTGCTTGAATTGAACAAGGATGAATACTGTCACTCTTCTTTTATTCGCTCAGTTTATTTAATGAAATGCTAGAGGTCAACCCTTTGTCCTTAAATTAGTTACTATAAAAATCTTTTTGTACTTTCCTGCTTGTTATGATGTCTTCTAAGCAGAAGAAAAGGTTGCCATTAATTATGTCTTTGTTGAATATGGATATCTATTCATAGTTAGTTAAACAGTTTCAAACAAAATTAGCATTGAGCAACTCTGAGGCCAGCTTTAGGTTGGTTATCAAGAATTTTTTGCTAAGAGAATGCTCTTCTGCAAGTGTGCATTATCTAATATATTCAGCTTTCAGTTGCTAATTTTTTTTCCAGATGAAGATGGGCTTAATTGAGGTTGTGCTTTTAAGTTTGTAGAGCTCTTCAGCATCTCATACAAAAGCATCTAGAGGCTTTTCATTTGTCTTGAGTATGTTTTAGATGTACAAATATTATTTACTTTAAACTCTAAATCAAAAGGCGAGCTGTAACTATTTTAAATAAAACATTCTTCTCTGCTGAAATATATATAAATTCAAAGCGGGACTTTTTTTATTTATTTTCTCCCCATTATCACTTAATTTATTTGAAAGAGCTGCTATTAACAAATTTTAGGATAATGCCGAAATAGCAGCTCAGTGGCTGGTCTGGAGCAGGCATTTAGCAATGTAATTTACTTGTCAGAGATAGAGGATGTATATTAACGTTAAGATACAGCTTGGGTCTCATGTCTGACTCGCGGCTGAGTGCCGTGCTGAATGGGGCTTTAAAGATTAAACTGCGCTGGTTTTTAGGGGCGTCTCGCCGTAAGGATGGAGCTAAATTCCCCAACAATAGCCCCCTCGCCTGCCTTTTGCGGGGGGGGATTGGATCATTGGATTTTACTTCATTTTATTGTGCTTTTCTCTCCATTGGTGATGCCGCCCGTAGTTACTGGGAGGGGGGGATGAGGGGCTGTGGAGCAGCATCTCCCATCCCAGGGAGGTCCCAGAGCCCTGGATGCCCCTTGCTGGGGTGTGGGGATACACCCACTCCCCCCTCCTCACCCCCTTACCCTATGGGGGCTCTATGGACCAGCACGGATGGACTGCCATTAGCCCATGGCGGTCCGGCCCCAAGCAGTACAATGAGACGCTGGGTATTTGGGAATGGGGGGAATAGGAACAGAGAGAGGAGGAAAAGCTATGAGAAGGAGGAAAAAAGAAGATAATTAGGAAAAGTAATAAAAAAATACAGAGGTGGCAGCGGAGGATTAGTCCCAGTCATTGGAAATGCAAATGAACCCCACACTCGCTCCCAACATCTCTTTCTAAGCTGGTGTTTCAGAGAGGATTTCTCTCTGTCTCTATGTTTTTCCCCCCCTTTACCTCCTCCTCGGTGCACCAGCGCTGCTTTCCCAGCAGCATCACATCTTCCCAGAGCCAAGCCCGTAACCTTGTAACGCTTTTAGGTAGAATATACATATTTTTTTCCCCATTTTAAATGCTAGCTCGTAATGACATTGTGAAGTAGGGATCCCGAGTCAGCCTTATTATCGCAGTGTCTCCTTGAGCTGAACCTCTGAGAAATGTGAAGGGGAGACCTTTTGGAATGAACAAATCCTTTAGCTGCCTATAATTATTTATTAAAACAGGCTACTGGGATAAAGGATGGGGAGGGGGAGGGAGGAGCGGCATTCCTTTCTCCGTACGTCCCTCCGTGCAGATAGACGTGCGTATACATCTCCAGTGTCCAAGCCCTGTATTCTTAGAAACATAAAGCAAGGGATGTGCAGGCAGAAGAGAGGAAAATGGGAACAGATCGCTGGTGTTTTTACAAAGTGAAAGGAAAAGGCTGTGTCCTGACCCCAGGGAGAGCAGCCCGAGGGCTTGGGGGGCTCTCTGTGGGGATGCCTGGCGCCAGGTTGGGGAGGATGCTGCCCCATACCTCCGCTCACAGCTCCACATGGAAGGGAAAGCAAGGAGGGATGGGTACTTATCCCTCCCTGGGCACGAGAAATGATCCTGCTGCATTTCCTGGGAGGTGTAAAAAATAGCAAACAAAAAAAGCCCCAACCCCCCAAAAATAACCCCAAATAGCAAAGCCGGCTGTCGAGTCGCTTAATGAATTGCACTGATTGCTGTGGATTTGTCTAACTTCGTTAAGTGGCCGAGCCAGCCTGTGAGCGCTTGGTGCCACAGCAGTAGCATCCCCCCCATCCCTGCACCTTGGGAAAATGTATAAACTTAGAGGGATGTTACAAAAAATCATCATCTTTGGGGTGAACTTTCCTCCTGCACCTTTGGCTCTGGAGCGAGTGCTTGTGCGGCTCCTTCTGAAGGAGGGGATTTATCCACAGCCCCGGGAAGAGCTCTTCCATGTAACCCAGCGTCCAAGCAGCAGTGTGCTGCCGGCGCTGCCTAGCAGGCTTTTCTTGGAGCTGTCCCGGGCCGCGGGCTCTTTGTGCGGCTAATCTGCGGCGCACAATGCCGGCCCGCCCGGGCTGCCTGGGGTTGGACCTCAGCCGTCCTCAGAATAGGAGCGGTGGAACTTGGTGAGTCGCTGCGATCGCAAGGGGAAGATGGGAATTGTCCGGTGCTGGAGAGCCGGGGGCGGGGGGGATGCTGGGGAGGGGGGATGCTGGGG
>VZTU01005332.1:40442-51518 GCA_013400835.1 Zapornia atra
AGGGGGGATGCTGGGGAGGGGACTGCACCCATCGGCGGCTCGGGAAGCCCCGGCTCCGTCCTCCTTCCCCTCACCACGGGAGTTATGCTCTGAACTCGGGCAGATCCGCGTGGTTTTCACACCCGTGCCCGGAGCTGGGGCTGTGTGTAACTCACAGGAGCTCCCCACGCTGTTCTGAGAAGTCTCTGATTTATTTTTCCTTCCAGCCCACTCGGCTAATCGTTTCTTAAATCAGTTTTAAAACTCCCGTTCCGTCGCCGGCAGCGCTGGGCTTGCTGGTTTTCCTGGAGCAGGCAGTGGGCAGGATCGGCAGATTATTATTATGGGATTTCTTAGAGAGGAGGGGAAAGCTGTAACAATGGGAAAGACTCTTTTGGCAGCTGCTGCTTTTAATTGGAATCCACATAATTTTAAAAATACCTTGTGAAGCGAGATTTCACCATGCTGCTGTATAGATGATTGCCTTTCTTTCTCTCTCTTTTTAATTTCATTAAGCCTGGTGTTTCTGATGCCAGGTGATGAGTGAATATTTTATTGCAGATACAGAAACATTCAGGGGGGATGTTTGCACCTAGCAGGGGCGTGTGGAGTAACACACAGCAAACGTGACATAGTGTCTCATAAATAAAGGTACCAAAGGCGTGATATTAAAAATAGGAGCAGCTCTGCCCACCGCCCTTTGATCAGGAGCCTTCCTGGGCTGTCCCCATACTGTGGGAGACTTTCGGGCTGGGGTGAGAGGGGCTGGTTTGTGATTTTGGTCTGAGGAAGACACGTCTCCCTCCTGTGTGCATCTGCTCCTGGGCGCAGCGCGCATCGGCAGCTCTCTTTAACAACCAGCTTTTGGAGCTCTGTGTGCCCAAACCTGCTCCCCATCCCTACCCAGTGTGGGGCAACAGCCTCCTCATTAACAGGCACAGTGTTAATTCCCAGCAGCCCCAGCCCTGGCCCGGCAGTGCTCCGGAGCTGCCAGGTACGGGCGGCACGTGCAGAGGCTCGCGGGGATGATTTAGTGAATCCAAGAACATATTTCGTGCTCCATTGTTTAGACTCAAGAAGGCATAAAATCTTTAACATCTATTTATCATGTAGCTGTTTTAATGTAAACATTTGTCTATTTGGATGGAGTGTTTCCATTATTAAGCTAATTTCCACATGTTTCAGATAGACTGATGAGTTGGAAGCAGAGCACTTGCTGATGAGAAACGAAATTCTGCCTCGGCTCAGCCTGCTGTCAGATACATCTTCATTAGTTTTTGTCATTCACCGATGGCAAATGCTCTATAAATGAGATGACGATCAGGTCCGCCTTGATAACTTGCCTTATCTCATTAGTTTTCACATCAAAGTTAATCAGCAATGTGAATTGTAATTGCTGGAAGAGACAATGCAATAGATCACTCGGCCTTTTTTTTTCCCCCTCTCTCCTGCGTGGCATCTTGAAACATCAGCAGGCTGGTGTGAGTAGATAGGCTCAGAGAGAAAATGATGTGGAAAGCATAATAAGCAAGCTGCTCAGAATTAATGAGCTTACCCAATAAGAAAAGAATAACCAATCAATGCGAGTTGGGCAAATATAATTTAGGAATAATTGCTTGATTGGTTGTCTATAGTAGACTGATTTGACCACACACAAGGATTAAGAATTAAGATGTCAAGGCAAAAAAATAATTTGGCAACTGAGGGCATGTAATTTTTTGTCTCCTTCCCTTTATGACTGGAAGCGATGGCTGTTTGATATGTTATTCCCCAAGAATGAAAACATTAGATAGACACACACTGGCGGGTGGTTTGTTGTGGGCTTGGGGTTTTTTTTTCCTCCCTTTATGCCTCTTTTATAATACGAGCTCTTTCAAACCTCAGCGGGGACATTTTGGTACAGGACATTAAAAATGAATAGAGGGGGAAAAAAAGGGGAAAAAGAAAAAGAGAAAAAAAAAAAGGGAGAGCAATCCCCCCTCCCCTTCCTCAAATGCCTTCATTTGCAGGCGTTGCATCGCAGAGAGGTGCACAGAACACCAGGTTCTGGTGCTTGGGAAACCGGGCATCAGCTCGGTCCAAACCTGGGATGCCATCCCCCCGCTACACACGCTTTTAATATCACTTCCCCCCCAGCCATTGGCCAATTAGCAGAGAACCCTTATATTCTTCTATCTAAACTACGGGGAAGGTTCAGCCAGAAGGTAAATTTGCTTTGATCTACATTACACCTAATTGAGTCGCCACCGATGTCTCTATCCCAACATCAAGAAATGTGAAAATGTTAGATTATTTCACTGGGGATTAAACCTAATTTTCGCGTGTTCTGCATTAACCTATTAGGCTGGCTCATCTGCATTGCTAATGCGGCTCAGGCAGCTGTCACCGCTAAAGAAAAACATGATCATGCAATCCTTGAATGAATGATTCCAGCTCTGATTAGTGTTAGTGAAGTTAGCTGAGCCCCGGCGATAAGGCAGGAAAATTCCCAGGTTGCCAATAGCTTTGAAAATTATCAGGCTGTGGGCAAAGCCGCGGCGCGCGGGCTCCCTCCCTCCAAAGCAGACATTATTTAAGGCCCTCTTTCTTTCTGTCCCGGCACACAAACGCCTTTGGTGCCAGGGGTAGGTATTAAAATGCTAATGGGAGCCAACCTGGGCACGATGAGGAGCTGGAGGGCACAGCCTGCCCCACCGCCCTGGCTCTCAGCTCCGAACGCCGCGGCTGCGGAGATGCCGGCTCCGCTCTGGCTGGGAGAAGGGGCTTGTGGAAGCCCCTCTGGCCAGCACCGACCCCATCTGTGCCCCACTCTTTGTTCACAGGGCAGTGGGCACCACTGCCAGCTCCAGCCACTCCGCATCTCCTTCTGACCACCAGATTTAAATAGTCACACAGTCACGCAAATAAAACCGAGCCCGACAGCACCTAGCACGTCCCCTCGAGATGGGAGAAGTTTAGGCAGGAGCCAGCCTCCTAGCATAGGAGCCCGTTTAATCCGATTAGCACCTACCGACAATACATGCTCCTCACCCATTGTGGACAGAAGCTTTGGCTTTATTTGTTTCTATTAGCCGCAGCCCGAGGTAGTGGGGAAGTGGAGCCATGCCCCGCCGGAGCGCTCGGACCAGCAGCCAGAGGAGAAATCATGGGAGGCAGCTGGACGTGTCAATATTTGTCTTTTGGCCCTGATTGAGGACTTGTTGAGTGCCCAAAGTTTGCGGGCCCAGTTTATCTGCACACTCTCAACTGCCCCGTTGTAAGGTATAGAGGCGGCTCCTCGTGATGCGGTGCTTGGGGAGGGCAGAGACAGGAGAAGCGTGAGAGTGGGAACAGGCTTGCAGCCGCCAGCCCAGCTGCAGTGCTTGGTAGGACACGTAAAGGGGCTTTAAATCTATGTGTGTGTGTGTGTGTGTGTGTGTGTGTTGATATAAACCCACTATTAGCATGGGCTTGGGCAGACAGTCGTTCCCAACAAACCTGACAGTGAGAAACTAATTTTCAAACACTTTTGAAGGTGTTCTCCCCTCTGCCAGGCTGAAGCCCATAGTGCCATTGATGTCATTTGCTCCCAGCAGCCTAAATCAACATCACCAGCATCCCCTTGACGAGGAAAGGCCATCCCTGGGCTTGGCACCACTGGAGGCATCTCCTCCGATGTCTGCACCAAAGGACTCCAGTCCAGGTGACGCCACCCCTGGCTTGGGGCTTCGTTCCCACCCTCAAGGTGACCCAGAAAGCCCTGTGACCCGCTCACTGCTTCCTCCCCACAGCACCTTTCAAGGTCTGCTGGGTGAGCCAGGTGCTACCACCTTTCGACAGCGAAACAGCTCCAGGGCTGTGGGTTGGAAAGGGCTTCGTCATCCCTGTCTGTCACGGGTACCCAGCAGTGGATTTAGCATCCCGAAATGGTCACAGCCCCACGCGGCTGCTCAGGTGTGCAGTGACACTTCCCTGGGGAAGCTACCCACTCCCTGGAAGAGCGCGAGCAGACCTGTGTCCCCAAACTGCAGCTTGGGAGGGGTGTGTTTTAACGCCGCAGGCTCCCAAGGTAGCTGCAGGCTGGGATTTCATCCTTCCAGTCTGAATCTAAGGCAGTTGTTGATTCTGCAGGAGCCCTTAACCCAAAATGGGGGTTTTATTGGTTTTGTACCCACCCTTCAGCTCTGGGTGTCAACTGAGCCGACTTGGGAATAGCCGCAGTCGTTCCCAGGCGCGTGTCCACGTGCAGAATGATCTGGAACAGGCATTCCACTTTAAATTCATGCCCCGTCTCACTCCAGAATATTTTCCCTGTGTAGAGGAGCACTTAGCTGGGGTCTCCGCTTGCTGCCGCGCCGGCGATAAGATGGATTGGCTGATCTAATAGGTCTTTTCAATCTCTGATTTTGAAAGCTAAGATTGGGAAATTAATTTCAGAAAGGTCAAAACAGAGCAAGGCTATCCTGCTGCTGTGTGATGGATCCTATTTTTTTTTAAATCTGTCTATTGAGGGAAAGGTTAGTTATTCAGCATCCCGCGGAAGAAAGAAATAAATAAACCTAGCAGAGGGAATACAAAAAGTGTATAGATCTGCTGACCCGTTCGCAATCGTCGGTTAATGAAAATGCTGGGGAACAGGAGTGGTAAGAGGCTGCCGAGCTGGGAGGCGCTGACCCCACGGCTGCCGGCAGCTGAACGCCCCAGCATCCCCCCACACAACGCGTGCCGGCGGGCAGCCCAGGGGGCTTAGGAGCGGTGCTGGGACCGCTGCCGGCATCGGCGCCTGGAGCCTGGGAGGTCTGCCAGCTCCTCTGATGGGTTCATGGAAAGCAGGGGGAGGGCTGGGGTGAAGAAATGCCGAGCAAATCCCAGCGGCAGGAGATGGAAATCCAGCTTGAGACACGGGGGGGTCATTCTGAGTGGTGGAGCAGCGTGGGGAGCCCAGTTGTGTTGGGGTTTCAGCGAGAAGGGAGGGCGCAAAAGAAAGTGGGGGGTGAGGGGTGTAACCCCAAAGGCTTCAGGTAGCTACCTCCCTCCTTTGTGTCCCCATGCATGAGCCAGACAGCGTGATTGCAATGGATTGAGCTGACCCTTCCTTGTGCCTAGGATGGTGCAGATTTTGGAACTGGGGAGAAATGAACCCTTCCTGGCAGCACCGACTCACACCTCGTCCTGACGCTGTGCAGTGCCTTGAGGCTAACGCAGGGTAAGAGGCCTGGCGTGAAGCCTGGCAGCCGCTGTCCCTGCACATCGGGCACAGCCCTGTGTCCCTGGACATCACCTTGTGCCTCTGCATCCCAAGTGTCGTCATGTGCCTCTGCATCCTCAGGCATCACACCCAGCTCTGTGTCCCTGACCAGAGGTGGCTGCAGAAAAAGGTACTTGGGAAGCAGATGCAAAGACCCAAGGGGTGTTGGGGGGGAACTGGGCTGTGACATGCTGGAGAAGCGATGTTCAGCCATTCTAGAAGCTTCCTTTTTTGTTTGCCATGTGCTCTGAGGTGTCTGCTCTGAGTGTGCCCGCAGAGTCCTGTGGCGGGGCTGGAGGTGGGGTCCTGCCCGGGACGGCAATGCCAGTTAACGTACTCAGTGCTGACTGAGCTCACCCTCAGCCCACCATGAGCCCCTCTCCCCTGCACACATGTGACCCCCATGTTTGTGGCACATCTCAGGTCCCTTAGGGAAGCTCTCTGTTTCTCTTTCCCCTGCGCTTTCTGCAGTTGGTTATGCAGAGCCAATGCAGCAACGCACGGGCAAAGTGAACAGGTATCTCCAGCTGAGGACTGCGCTAATGAGTTTGGTGATAAATGACAATTACCAGCCGATGTATACAAATAACTTGATCCCTGTAATGCACCAGGCAGCGCTGGAGAGAAAGTGTAACTGGGGAAATCAGCTGTGTATTTCATTTTGAACGGAGGATGTGCAGAACAGTGCCAGAGCCAGCAAACCCATCTGGCTCGTTAGCGTGATGATCTCCTCCCAGTAAAGAACCTTGGGCAGGTTTGAATGGACACCAGGGCATCCCTATAAATCTGGTTTGGTGCCCCACAGCCAGTACTGGGGAGGCTGCCAGGCACCAGTGAACCTCTCTACGACGCTTGCTCATTCTGGAAACACTGGAGTGGTTCCTGGGTAGAGAAGTTTCCCTAGTCTGGAACCACAGAATGTGTTGGGTTGGGAGGGACCTTTAGAGGTCTTCTACTCCCACCCCTGCAGTGAGCATCTAGTAAAGCATCTTTTACAGGTTGGTTTGCTCAGTCCTGCTTCCCAGACCTGATTGATTACTGGGAGTAGGTATGAATTGATCTTTCTGCATCCAGGGAAAAAACAGGAACTGATGGCTCCTGAAGCCGGAGAATGGATGTTTTACTGGTTTGAAGCAGGGACATCTGTCTGGTGGGGAAAAACCAAGCATGCACATGCCTCAGTGTACCTACAGCATACCACTGGGGCATTGATTGTGTTGAGGGATGCTGCTGGCTTCTCCTCAGGCATGTCGCAGTGATGCGTGCCTGGCCCAGGGGACAGGGCTGGGGTTTGTTGCTGCTAACACATACGCATGTGGACGTGGCTCAGCGGGCTCTCAGCAGAGCCTTGTGGGGACACTGTGTGTGGTCCCTCAACAGGGAGAAGAGCCACCGGCTCCAAGAGCATCTCCGGCCCCCGGCAGGATGACATAGCCCCGGGTACTGCAGCTTTCAGTCCTGCCTCAGGGCCGAGGGAGGGAAGGGGACGCACTTGGTGCGTACTGCAGCGGGGTCGCTCATCTGAAAAATTAACAGCAAGAGCCTCTTCTTCTCTGCTCCATAGAAATGCCTTCCTCAGCAGAGGGGCCAGACTGTGCCAGGTCTCCAGGTCTGTGTTCAGTGCTGGTGGAAGGCAGTTATTGCGGTGCTGGGTGGAGAGAAGTTGGGCTGTGTGCCATGGCGAAGGACTTCAAGTGCTCGGCTTTAAACTGTCTTCTGCTTGAAAGTTCTCAGGCAAAGCCATCAGCTCGGCCGGGAGGAGGTGCTGGGGGTCAAAGGCAGGGATTACTGTTTTTAATGCAGCTCTTCATCGCTCTTCGCATCCATCTGGGCTGGGGGTGTGAGCGTGCGCTGGGAGTTTAACTCACCCACCGCTCAAATGTAGTTTTAAGATCATAATTCGATTTCTTTCAATTATTATTTGCATCATAATACAGATGGTGTGGCCCCGTCTGTCAGTAGAGCAGGGGGACAAGCACGGCACGGGGTCCCTGAGTGCCATTGCTGCTGCAGCATGTGCTGGCACGTGGGTTTGAGTTGATGTTTCCATGTGGAAGGAGGAGTCCTGCACCCTGTCCTCGTTCTTCTGGCTTTGTCCTGAGCTCCCTTCCCATCCTCCCAGCTCCGTCCTGCACCAAGGGGAGGGAGAGGAAGGGCACTGAGGCAACCTGCCCCCATTTCTAGCAGGAAAAAGAAGAGAGATGCTGCAGGAGCTGCTGGCAAAGCCGAGGTGCTGCTCTTCCCAGCCGGTGTTAAAATATCCCCGTCTGCGTGGGATTGGTGGTGCTGCAGCCAGCTGATGCTGTGGGTCCCCTCTGGTCACGCGTGGGAGATGCCATTAGCCAGCATCCAGGAGACGGTGGCCAGGACAGGTCCCAGGAGCCCCAGATCTCGGGGTCTGGGTGAGCCGAGGATATGGGTACGGGCCGTGGGGCCGGCTTGCGAGCTGCGGGTCCTTAACCTCCCCCGGATCCCGGGAATGCCGGGGGAATAGCTCTAAACCCCATTTAAATAGGGAGCGGGGGGAGGAAGAGGGGAACATTTATTAACATCTAATCCTGTTAAGATTTTCTACACCATATGTCTGAGCAGCAGAACATGTGAAATGTGTACTAATTACTGCTGGCGTGTCGCGTGTGTATATTTTATATGCAGTCCCTGACCTTTTTGTTAATAACTTCACATTATATTCATTGACCTGAAACAAATTGAATTCAGTGGCGCTCACTCAAGAATTGAATTACATAGTCGTCTTAATTGGTCTCTTATTTAAACGTGGAAAAGTAACAGTTTACCACCTGTAATTTTTTTTTCTTTAAGAAATTCCAGCAGCGAGTGCATGGGGGTCATGGCTGGGGGGGAGGAGGAATTACCCTGGAGAACCTGCACCACGGAGTGGAAAACCCCCCCCAAAAGTTTTGTCCCTCTGAAGCGCAAACCACTTGTAAAAGTCCATAAAAGCAGGCGAATAATCTCCCCTCCTTGGGGGATAGGACAGTGCTGGGGCGAACTGCCCCCCCTTGCGCCCTCCCCCGGCTCCTGGGAGCCCCCCCACGCCGGGCGAGCATCTCATCATCTCATCTCATCATCATCTCATCCCCGCTCGTCGTCTCGGCTCATCTCATCTCGTGTCTGCTCAGCACCGCTCGCCCAAGCCACCAGTCCCACCCCAGCCCAATCCCATCCCAGCCCCTCCACCTGAGCAGGGGGCTGCAGGGTGCCTGCCCCCCCTCCCCAGGGACCACCACTGACTCCAGGGGTACCTTCGCCCGCCTTGGGGGAGCTGGGGGCTGGCTGAAATCTCTGCTTTGCCTCCATCCTTCCAGCGCCGAGTTAATTGCCGGAGCCGCCGGGAGCAGACTTCCTCTTTACTTACTATATTTAACTTAAAAATGCAAATGTTATTAGTGTCCCGATGGCTGATAAGAGCGCCTTTGTGCCATGCTTTAACCTCTATTAGGGGGGATTACGCGAACGTAGCCACATTGGCATTTTCTAAGTGTCACGATGACAGCACTTGCTGCACAAATGCCTGGCTGTCACACTGAGGTTTATCACTGGGTTTTTTCCTCCGAATGCAGACTAATAAGCCCAGAAATTACAATTGCCTCCCTGCCGAATCTGTGATAGGCGGAAATAATGATATCAGTGCCCTGCTAATCTCCTTGCCTCCGCGCTTGGCACCATCCTATTGAGTCACCTGTCATACGCCGCTTTGATGAGGCGAATTCAATCTCTCGGCTATAATGACAATGGAGCCATTTTAATGTTTGGAAATGATTATGTGAAGGTTTCTCTTTGCTCTGTCTTGGCAAGCAAACCAGGTCAGCGTTCGGGCTGTGGCTCCCGCCGCCGCTAACGACTTGGAAGGAGCTGGGCTGTATTAAGTGAATATGCCAAGTTATTAGAAAGGCGACGCCAGAGGCAGCTTCGAGGGGGGAGGCTCCTTTTATTCCCCTTTTCACAGCGAGGCACCAGAAGTTGCTTTATGCACACAAGCATCTCACATGCCTACGTGGTGCCACACACACACACCGGTGCCTTGCAGCACCACCGGGTGCTGCCAAGCACACATGTATCCTCGGTGCTTTGGGTGCTCCTCCGGTGCCGGTACCCAGCATGCTGCTCCAGGATGGGCATAAGGGTGGATGCGGGCGCATCCCCTGCCCCAAGGGCTCGGACCTCTGTGGGATTCAACATTGGGTGAAGCAAGGGACTGCCTCGTCTCAGGGCAAGGTTCGATATACCACGTGTTTGATACTCCGCTCTGGGTAGCAGTGGTTTGGTTACTGGTGCTGGAGGGCAAGGAAGGGCTGGCTGCTGAACTGGCCCCACACCTCAGCCTTTCCCTTAAAGACTCAAGCTCAAAGTGACGTCCTGCTCTCTGGGCTGCGATCCATCCCGTCGCAGAGACAAGCAAACGTGCCCAGCTAGAAAAGCACCTGTCTGCCCAGCCCATCATACACTGAGTGCACTCGGAGCTCTGCGCCTGCACAGTGAGCTGCAGGAGCCTGACCTGTGCCTGGCTTAGCAAAGTCGAGCACTGAGCCTGGGGTTAGTCCCCCATGCTGGCTTAGGGAAGGGGAATTGAGAAGCTCTGCTGCCCAAGGAGACACGTGGGACCATGATAGGGAGAGTGCTGCTGGGTACAGGGCCTTGTATCCCACGTGGGATTCCTCCCCCATGTGGGATTCCTGCCCTGCACTCATCTCCAGTGGCTTTGGGGGGGAGAAACAGAATGTCTGCCCTTCCCAAGGCCACCTCTGTGCTGCCAGGGGTCTCACCAGACACACAGCATGCTGCAGTCACACAGGAGCTGGGAGTAAAGCTCTGCTGCTGTGCTTTAACATAAAACTACTGACATCTCTTCGAGCAGTTGGAGGTCCCACGTTCATGGTGTAACACGCTGTCAGGCTTAGCAAGAGCTTAAAGTCATCCTGGGGAGCTGCAGGGACCCTTGCAGCCCCTGGCTGGAATTTCGTTGCTTGGTGTGAAACATGGGGGGCTGTCCCAGCACCCCTCATGCAGAGAGCCTGTTTGGGATGCAGGCAGTGTGGATGCAGCCTGATCCCAGTCCTGCAGAGACAGCGGTCCCCATCACTGGCACAAGGCATCCTCAGCCCACCCTCTGCCTTCGGGGTGCAGTACCCAGGGGCAGGCGAGGGAATGCTGTGCCCGGCAGGCAGGGGGGTTTCTCTCCAGCATCTCCCCGCTGGCATTCACTGCTGGGCTATTAGCGCTTATTAACGCGGCGTTAATTCTCTGAAGTCTTGACCAACTCTTTGATAAGGGAGGAATAAAGAAGCAGAATTTCAGATGTCAAGCTTTTATTAACAAAAGTGTTCAAGGCCATCTCTGGATGGATATTACGGGCTGCTTTCATTCCGCTCTCCAGTTTATGAAAAGCAATTGTTTAGCTGTATGGAGAGTGCAGAGCAGAATCGAATTGACCCGCGTGATACGGGAAGCAGCACCGAGCCCATTTAACTGAGGGCCCTTTGAAAGGAATCTTCTTTATTAGGGATGAGTGCTGAAATTATTTCAAGGAAGTGATTATCTGTCTAATAATTTTAAATGCATTGCCAGCTCCCCCGCACGTGAAATTAAGGCGGCAGATTTGGAGATAGGCTGGGGCGCACAGCGAGCAGCATGCTGGCACCAGCTTGGGGATGGTCCCCTGGTAGTTGTTTTTGGGGACGCTTCTGGTGGGAGCCCTGCCCTGTGCAGTCACGCCGGCTGGGGTGGGGTTGAGGGGGGTGGATGCGTTGAGGGGTGGATTTTTGGGGATGTATGGATGCGTGGGGAGGTGGATGTATGGGTGGAATGGATGCTTGGGGGGGACAGCTGCGTTGGTGGGATGGATGTGTGGG
>VZTU01005332.1:54565-68687 GCA_013400835.1 Zapornia atra
GGGGGGGTTCATTTATGTAATATCCTCAATAATTCCCAGATTCCTGCAGATTATGAGGTTATCCCCATGAACTAGGGACGGGGTCCGACCATCACCGTTTGCCCTCCCGCTCCCCCAGTGCCTGCGGCTCTTCATTCCCCTCTTTAATTAAGGATGCTTAATGCACAGCACTCTGGGGTGTAATTAAAAACAAATAAAATTAAAGGATGGCGTGGAAAAGCGCAGCCCTGCTCTTCCCTTCCACTTTGTCCCCTTCTCTGCCTGGCTTTTGTGTCACCTTTTCCAGCACCAAAGCAGGAAATGGAGCTGCCCCTCAGAGCGAGTGCTGCCTGTGGCCCAAACGAAGCTGCCCCTCGAAGCTGCCCCTCCATCACCCCCTAATAACTTCAACCTGGCCTGTCAGCTCCCCGCATGGAAGCATGGGCTGGAGGCTAGGAGGTTCCAGAGCCCAAGTCCAGAGGTAGCACCTGGGTTATGACAGAGGGCATGGGGGAAGTGGGTGAGTCCCAGAGCAGTGATGGGAGGAGTGACATCTGTCCTAGCTTGCTCTGGAGGGAAGAACATCTGGCCTGGGTTCGCTTTGGAAAGGAAGAATTGAGGGGGACCCTTCAAAGCACGGGCTGGCATCGCTGCTGCTGCATGCACAGCCACCGGCAGAGTGACACCGGGATGAAGCTGGCTCACCTTGCTTGGGCGTGTGGCATGGGCACCCCCCATCTGTGCCCACACCCATATCGCCCAGGCAGGTGTGTGGCACGGTGCCACCGATGCGCTGCAAGGCAAGTCTGAGCATTGGTGGTACCGAAGGGGAAAGCAGCCCAGGAGGGTCCTGAGGAGTGATGTCTGAAGAGCAGGGCAGGGATGGTGTCTGCTGGGAGGGGCTCCTAAGGCAGTGGGATGTCCAGGCGGCCCAGAAGGCCGGGTGTGGGGTTTGTCTCCCAACAGCATCCCACCTGGGGGCCCTGTGGAAACACCCTGCTGTACAGCTGCCCAGCACCAATTCCCCCAGGCGCTACAGGGCAGTTACTGCACGGTGTTTCATTACCCTGTTCCCTGGCGTTCCATGCACGGCTGGGGTTGGCTTGTGACAAGGTTCAGAACTCTGACTCTTCTGAACTTTCTAACCTTGTGCCAAAGGGAGGGACGCTGAGAGCAACGGGTAAAATTCAATTAACTGAGATGACAGAAAAATAATCTACTAAGCGAATGCATCAGGCAATGGGGAGCTTTCATACCTTTCAAAAAGGAAAGAACCCATTTCTTCCCTTGTTATCTAATGACACAGGAGTTTATTTCTCTGGAAGCAGTTACCAATCTACCTAATGGGGCCTAAACGCTGTTGCCAGGCAATTAGGGCTTTATTGTGCCACTAATTCTTTCATTTCTGTCACCAGCGGTTGCCCCTGCCGAGCGGGACGCGCTGCGCTGGCACACCGGCGTGTGGCACACCTACAGCCCCGTGCCTGCACCCTGCATGTTCACCCAGCCACGGCTCAAGCATCGCATTGCTGGTTCCCGGCCGCAGCCAGGGAGCTGGGTGTGCAGGTACCAGGGATGTGTGTGGCTACCAGCTGAGGAACGGGCTCCGTTTCTATCCCCAGATGACTTGTGTGTCTGCCAGCAGGGAGACAACGCAGGCGACGTGGTGTTCCCTCACCACTGGGGTGCCACCATCCTCCTCGGGCCACATCCATGGCCCGTGGCGTGGGCTGCTGTCCCTACAGCCCTCTGTGGATCTGAGCTGGTGGGAACACTGCCGCATGCTCCCACAGCTGCCATGGGTGCCCAGAGCCCCCCCTGCTCCAAGCATCCTCCCTCTCACCCTGGCATCCTTCCTCCCAGCATCCCCACTCAGCACACCACGCTGGCCCTGTCTTTTCATCACACTGCCTTGCGAGTCATTCTAGCAATAATTAGGCACTGCTAATTAAAAACACCAACACTGCCCACCCATGCCTGCTGCACTGCACAGAGCTGAGCCTGGGCTCTGTGGCAGTGTTGTCAGCTCAGCTCAGCTCATGCTGCCATGGAGCCCCTCACTGGGGCAGCAGGCTGGCCTGGGGCTGGGAAGAGGCACCTGCAAGGGGAATGAGCTGTTTTGGAGAGGTGTCAGGGTGCTTGCCTGCTGCTGCTGTGAATGATGGTGACATGCCGCTTCTCCTGGTGGCATCTGGGACCTGGGAGCCAAGCCTCGTGACATTTTCAAACACCAATAGTAGCTCTGAAGCACCTCGTGCTGAGCATCCCACATCCTTACCCACAGCAGCAGTGTTCTTTGTGGGAAAGAAAGGAAAGATGGGTTTTCCAGGGAGTGGGGGATTTCGGGAAAGGCAACGGCATCCCTACAAACCTCATGCTCTGGAGGGTGGGGGAGTTTGAGGACTGCTCGTGCAAGCCCCTTTTGGGAGGGAGGAGCAGGACAGGACAGCGGCTGCCCAGGTCTCCAAAGCCCTGTGAGATGGGGGCTGTGGCTCGGGGGGGCCACATGTGGGCTTAGCCCTCCTTCCCCACTTGGGCCGTGTACTTCCCATCTCCTAATTATAGGCTGCCGTTCGTAGGGGGGCACTGAAAGCATGTGGAGCTGGCCCTGCATCCCTTCTCCGTGGCAGGGGGTGCTGAGCTCAGGGCCGCGTTACTGACAGTGATGACTGAAAATAACCCCCTGAGCTGGTACTGGGGTCAGGCCTTTGGTGTGAATCTTTATCCAGATGCCAGTGATAGCTCCTTTCCGTGCCACAGCTCCATTAAAGTCAGTGCACAGGGACTGGCAGGTCTGTGGGTTATGCAGCTGTTGCCTGCCCTTACTGAGTTGCCTTTGCCTAAACAGCCCAGAATTCCATTGAAAAATTAATATAAACATTGAGCGTGCTCAGAACCCACCGACCTGGGCTGCTTCGGGCACACAGGGCCCAGTCGGCACCGTGGGGACCCAGAATGTCCTCAGGCTGGTTGCGGCACAAGGTGGGTCAGTGGCTGAGAATGGCAGCGACAAAAGTCCAAAGTCGGCTGGGTTTTAAGGTGTTTTTAATCAAAGAGATGCAAACAAACCCAAAAGTATGGCCAGTGCTCCAGGCAGTGCCTCTGATGCCATTGCACAGGTCTGACACACTGAGCTCTTGAGTATGAATCTGGAGTGGTTTTAGTGTTGTTATCTCCGGTGAGCAGGACCATAAGGCTCGGCTCCTGGGGCAGTGGCTTTGGGGTCGCTGGGCAGAGCAGGTCCCCTTCAGTTGTCTTCCACAAGCCAAGGGGACAGGGACACCCTTCCCAGAGAGGTGGAGGTGTGGCAGTGGCGGGAGCAGCATCCCCTCATCCCTATCAAAGGCACATGCTCCCAGAATCTCACGCAGCCGGATGGCATGAGCGATGCCGTCCATGGGCCAGGCTGTGCCAGACGTGGTGTGTGGCCATGTCAGGGGCTCTGTGAGCATCTTGTGTCTCACCTGCCACAGTGAAAGCACCATCAGCCTCTCACCAGGGCCCAGGGGAGGCCCTCCTGCGCTCCCCAGAGCAGCCCTCATGAGCGGAAGGTGGTGGCTGTGGGGTTGAACTCGGTGCCTCCCAAACCACTGTGGTCTGTCCCCCTGTTTCCCACCGGGTTTCCCCCCCATACCCACCGACCAGCCTGGGTTTGATGGGGGCTGCGCAGCTTTCAAACACCACTTGCAATCTCCTCATCGGCCTCAAGCATTTAACGAGCCCAGGTAAATTAAGAGCGTGCTTAATTTCTTATCGTGCTTTTCCCTCCTTGCTTCTTATCGAGGAACTTTCTGTTGTGGGCGCCTTTGTTTTGCTCTCTTTTGTTGTCAGCCCGCCGATGAAAGCGCGCCGTGGCTTGCATTGTGCTGTTAATTCTCCTTTGGTGTGTTTGCTACGGTGACTTATTCTGTGCCTGATATATTAGTTATCCAATTTCTGTAAGCTGATTTTAAATATGTTACTACGCAAACTCTTTCTACAGCCCGTGCGGCTTTTGATAATGGATGAGTGCAGAGATACGTGCAGGAGTATTATTTATATAAAATAATAAGCAGGAAGAATCTTCATAAATCACAAAATGCTATTATCCTGGGGGTTCATGACAGCCATATCTTTTTTCCTCTTTTTTTTCCCCCTTTTTTTTTTATGGATAATCAGAATACATTAAACACCGCGGGCATTCGGAAGGGATGTTTCAAAAACTGTTACAATTGCTCTATTCATTCCATCCCTTCTGTAGGCAACATTTAATATCTAAAGTCTGGTTTTACACCAATAAATCTTAAAATTAAGATTTAAGTAAGAATTTATTGAGGGAAGCTGCTGTATCCGCCTGTAGCGATGCTGTAGTTTATGACCCCAGGAATATTTAATCCTGGAGGGAGGGCTGGTTCACGTGAGGCTCCGCAGGCCATCTCGTGCCTGTGTGGGAGTGTCTGCATGTGTACGGGCACACGCGGAGCCCCCCTCACTGAGAGGCTCTGCTGAGGCCAGGCCCGGACCGGGGATGCTGTGGGATGGGAGACTAAGGATGCTGTGGGATAGGGGACCAGGGATGCTGTGGGAGAGAGGACCGGGGATGCTGTGGGAGGGAGGATCCAGGATTCTGTGGGATGGGGGACTGCAGATGCTGCAGGAGGAAGGACCGGAGATGCTGTGGGATGGGGGAATCAGGGATGCTGCGGGAGGGAGGACCAGGGATGCTGCAGGAGGGAGGACTGGGGATGCTGCAGGATGAGGGACCAGGATACTGCAGGATGGAGGACCAGGATGCTGCAGGAGCATCACTGCCTTGCGGCAGCACCTCACTAGATCCATTACAGAAACCCCTTGCTCGGGTTGCACTAATCAATAGCTGTGCCTAACAGTCGGCTATACCATTTAATTAAACAAATTTACCTTTTGAAGGAAAATCCATTGCAAGCAATTTAGATTCTGGTGTATTGCAACCTTTTTTTGAGGTTACTAGTGCTTTTAACCACTGTCTAAAGTGCATACAGTGTTAATTAGCATATTTAGGATTAAGTAGATTTACTGTGCAGTAATCATTCTCTAATTCAGTAAGAACTATCTCTGGTGAATAGTGGACATTAATGACAGTTGCAAGAGCTTAGATATTACATAATCACTAATTACATTCTGCACAATTAGCGGAGACTCCTCAATGTGAATCACTAATGGCTGATTCGT
Source organism: Zapornia atra (assembly GCA_013400835.1). Lineage (NCBI taxonomy): Eukaryota > Metazoa > Chordata > Aves > Gruiformes > Rallidae > Zapornia > Zapornia atra. Next base: position 59,735 of record VZTU01005332.1, read on the forward strand.
GTCAGCAGCCTGTTCTGGCTGTAAAGAAATATAAACAGCCTGCATAATTTCCTGCTGGAATTAGCATAGGCAAGAAAGTTGTTAATGAAGTTGGGAGGTCGGGAGGAGATCTGAGGGATGGGGGGAGCCCAAGGACGCTGGCGCCCTGCCTTGATGTACATACACCTGCCCTCCGTCGGCAGCACCACTGGCCATGCTGCCCTGTGTGTTTTAGCCTCCGGGTTACCTTTGGGCAGGCAGTGGGTAAACCTGGCACCTAACAGGGTTCTGTGGGAGTCTGGGGGCTGTTTTACTGACCCCCAAGTTGAGGGGTGCGGAGGAGCCAAGCCTTCGGGCTCGGTGAGGAGCTGGGAGCGGCACGCTGCCTTGCTCCGGGAAGAACAGGGAACAGGCAGGTGCCGTGCCAACGGGCTTGCTTTGGGAGTTCCTCACTGCCCAGGGAGAACATGAGACAGCTCCTTGCACTGCTGCATTCAGCACTCCCCAGCTCATAGCTGCTTCCTACAGTGAAGTAGGAGAGGCTGAACTGTGTGTTTCCCCCTCCTTGTGCGACGGAGCCAACACATGGGGAGAGGCCCCCTTGCACGAGCTGCAGGCGAAGGACCCTGGCTCCGGAGCAAAGTGAGGTGGCAGGCAGGACATCAACCTCGCTCCCTTGAGCTTTGGTGGTGTTTGCATCGGGGCCATGGTCTTCTGCACACAGAACTGAGCCTCCCATGCCTGTTGAGTGAGGAGACATGGCCTCGAGCTGGCAGGATCGCTTTGGGCAAGTCCCAAACTGGAGACCAGCCCTGGGCCCCACACCTTTGGTATGAGTTTCAGAGAGGGTGGCACACGGTTTTGCACGGCGGTGCCGGAGCAGAAGCAATTTAGCAGGCAGCAGTGATGTATCTGGTGACAACTCTTCTGCCTGCCAAGTGCTCTTCTCGGCTAGCGCATTGTAGGGATGGCAGATTACATCTTTGGAATATTTTTGTCTGTTGCTTGGTTCATTTTCATAATAATAACTTGCATCCTTCTACATCCTTTCATGTTGAAGGGCTGCAAACTCTTACACAAACAGACCCGCTCCCAAGACGCAGCCACCGCCGAGGGGAGAGCCGGCAGCTTGCGGGGAGTGGGAGACGACAGCTCCGGGGGGGATGTTGAGCACCATGCCCTCTGCATGGGGTGTGGGGGCGGTTCTGGGGAGCCCCTGCCTGCAGCACACACCACCTTATCCCACCAGCGCTACCATCCCACCTTATCCCACCGTATCCCTTGGCACAGAGAAACGGGGAGCCCACAGGTTGCTTGGTGTGGGGGGAACCTGCAAAGGGGGCTGAGCTACCAGCAAGAGGAGGGGCACTCGGGTTTGAGAGAATAAACAGTGAAACAAAAGCCAAGGCGTGAGCAGCCCTTATTCCCCACGTTGCATGGGAAGCGTTTCAGGTCAGTGGGTACTTTGTGGCAGCGTCGCACAGAGTGATGGGCACCGGAGCATCGTCCGCTGCTGCTGCCCCCGTCAGCAGCGGACAGGCAGAGCCTCTGCTCGTCCTCTTTTTGAAACAAGACCCCAAGCGTTGTTATCCCTAGGGTAGGAAATTAGGCCAGCTGCTTATTTTGACCCATGCTCCTGCGCTCACAGTTAGTGAGCAGCCATGGTTAACGAGCGGCTGTGTCCTGGCGGTGCTGGGCTGCCCCTGCCCAGCAAGCAGGTCGCTGTGCTCCCTGTCACCACGCCAGCTGAGGTGTTTGGAAGGGCTTGCAGCGTCTTTCCTGTTACTTCCCAACAGCCAGGATGGCAGAGCGTTGCTATTCGAGCCCGAAGACGCTGGCCTTGGAGTGCCTAGCCTGGAAACTCCCATTCTTTATCTGTCTTCCTGGGGCTGATGTGAGTTAAGGCTGGCCAGGTGAGTGGTGCTGGGGACGAGGCCAGCGGCCTTCCCACTCCCTGCACTTGGGAAGAGCAATTAACCAGCACAGATGTGGCGAGCGGCATCTTCAGAGGGGGTTCCTTCAGCCCCTCGCTTTCGGCATGGCTGCTGTGTCTCCCAGCGCGCTGACCCGGCTGGTGACCACCCTCCCCAGTGCCCCGACTCCTCCCAGATGAGGGGGCTGGAGATGAGCCACGGTCACTGGCGCAGTGGCATTTCCATAAGTGCTGTTTGGGAAGGCAGGTGCTATTCCTTACATTATCGCCAGGACATTTAAATCTTAATGACTGGCATCGCAGGCTCCAAGACGGTGTTTTTCCTGCTGAGAAACTGCATTAGATTGGAGAAAGGGAGCTCATTTCCATTCACTCAGCAGTCTCTCTAGAAATGACATGCAGTGCTTGAAACTGTTTATTTCCAAATTCAGGCCTCCTCCGCATCAGTCATCAGCTTCAATTACCAGTTTTCCGGAGCCGAGCCATCAGGCAGTCTGACACGAGGGTCCAACCTAATTCCCACCTTCTCCAAAGTCAAGAGCATAATGTGCAGATGAAAAGGTGGAAAATAGCCTGGACTTCATTAGCATGCAGAGCCCGGCTGTTCATTTGCTTGCTGCGAATGGAAGTTCTGACACTCAGCGCCTTCTGCAATATGAGAAAAGTCCTCTTCAGAGTATATGATGTCCTTACCAGCCGGGAAAGGTCATCAAAAAGGCAGGCGCTGACCTTGCTCCCTGCTCTTCATGACTAGTTTATTGATTCCAGGAACACCTCATTACATGCCGGATCAACATATTATTGCCATGTTCAGCGGCTGAATTGTTTACAAGTGTCTTTATAACCAGCAAAAGCCTTCTGGATGATGCATGACTACACTCATTTGGATGTGACCTGCCAATTATGTGTTATCCGATATGGTGCTGTGTGTCGTGATCCCTGACCGGGCCCGCTGCCCTGCATCAGCACGGGCCCATTTACTACTTCTTTCTAACCGCTCTTGGGGAAAGTGTCCATTAGCCTGTCAGTCTGTAAATATTTTCTGGTTGGGCTTTTTTTCCCCCCCCTCCTCTGCTGCAGGCAGCACAAGCATTATTGCTCCGGCATTTGCTATGCATGAGGTTGGTAATCAGCTGGGGGAAGGAGAGAGGGCCGGGTTGGGTTGTTGTTTTTCTTGGTGGGGTTCTTTTTTACAGCAGTGGCTGATAACCCTCCCAATTTGCAGTCAGCGTGCGCGGCGAGCGCTGCGGCGGCTCACTCTGCGAGAGGCACCTGTCATATTTTATTCAGGCGCAAGCACCGCCAGGCCGCTGATTTATGTGACGGAGGGAAGGCAGGCAGGAGCACATCCGCCCTCACCCTCCTCTCCCCTCCCTGCTCGGAAGGCCCAATAACTTACACCCAGCCAGCGCTCTTCCCCTTCTACATGTTTCTCTGCAGTTCTCGTTGGGTGAATATACTGCAGTGGGTTATTTATCCGGCGGCTTGGGCAGCGCACGCACGTGGAGGCACGAGGATCTACAGAGTAAATCACGAGGCGTGGCCGCTGTTCTGGTCGCTCATTACAGGCACTCCTACGGCTCAATAAAAAAACAACCAGGAGTAAAGAGATTGCCCCAAAAAGTGGCACTGAGAAAGCGGATGGGATGGCTGCCAGCAGCCCTGGGTGATGGCATGGGCGGGCAGGCGAGCGCGAGTGATGCTGGCAGTACCACGCAGAGGACTTTGGGTGGGCACTGGCAAGCAGCTGCCGGCATTCTCCTGCAGCACCAGCCCGAGTCGCCTGGGGGGACCAGGGGGTGGAGGTGACTTTTCTGGATGCTGGGATTTCCATGTGCGACCAGAAGCTAACACGTGTGTGTGCGATGGGAGGGAGGAGGGGCAGGGGTCTGACACCTGGGTAAGGCTTAAATTTGTCCTTCTCTGGAAGAAATCCTTGAGGGGAGCTCCAAGCTGTGCAACAGAGCTGCTGGTGTCAGCCTGCCCGGGGATGCTCCTTAGCATGAGCCAGGCCCGTGGTGACCTTGCATTGACTAAGAGTTCCTCAGCTGGCACCAAATGATGGAGTTGTGTGAGCAAGGGGCAGTGTGCCCCCACAGTATCTTACCCTATGCCATGTCCCTGCAGCATCTGATCCTGCCTTTACAGGGTACGAGGGGTGTTTTATGAGGAATAAACCACAAACAACCCACAGAATAATCCACTGGCCCAGCGGCTCAGGTGTGGGTAGCCACAGCTGACAGACAGCTTCCTGCCACCACACTTCCCATGGGAATGGGCTGCAGTACAGGCAGTGGGATGGAGTATATCTGCCCCACAGAGCCAGGCTGATTTCTGCTCAGTTATCTTAAACGGGGAAGATGTGGGGGGCCACCAGCACGTTGCAGAGGGGTTTCTGGGGGAGCCAGGGCTGTTTTGCTCCTGGAGCCTGAGCGAGCATCACTACCATCCTCCAGCCACACGTGCCCAGCATGCGTCACCCTGAGGTGCTGCAGGAACTCCTGGCAGAGGTGGTGCATCCCCACAGCCGGGGCAGTGCTGGGATGTCCGTGGGGTTTGTGGAGTAGGACGAGATGTATGTGTGTGTAGTGCTGTCTGCTCAAAGTTCTGCAAACATTAAGTTGCCTGGCAAGTGTTAAGTGTTGAGATCCTCCTGCTGTGGTTAAATTGAGGGACCAGAGGGGCTTAAGAGCTTCGGGGGTGAGCCCATGGCAGTGAAGATGCAGGGACCCCAGCATTCCAGCTCTTGAGAACCAGCATTGCATCTTCCCCATGCAGCCGAGGCTGCCTGAGACCCCTCCCCGTGCCAGAAGCACTGAGGAGCTGTCGATGTCCCCATTGGGCTGACAGAAGGGGGGGCCAGCTCCCTCCTTCCAACACAAGGGCTGGGGTTTGAATTTCTTCACGCAGCCCGTTTAGCCTCCAAAATAAAGCCAGGTTTGCATGTGGTGTTTTAATTACAGCTGGGGCATCCCATTGAGCCTGGCTTTACTGCCCCTGGGAACAGCCAGCAGCGGTTCATCCAGCCCCAGGCATCCCTTCAAACATGGTGCTAGATCCTTTCGGCTCCGTTTGCATCACCGTTTCTGGGTGCCTGTTCCCTGTGTTAATTCTCTCGTTAGAAGGGAGAGGAAACCCAGCTCCTCTTAATGAGCAAACGTGACAGTTGCATGACTGCAGAGAGGAGCATTAACCTCTCCTCTAGCCGGAAGAACTTCATGATCTTTTGTAAAATCAACTTTTTATTAATTCTGGAGTGACAGTGCCTGAGGGCAGTGAGAAGCATCATCGAGGGAACTCGCTGCAGCTCCTCACATGTGTAATTTAAGGTCACACCTAAACTGAGCGTTGCCTGTGGGTGCTGCAGGAATCACGGTGTTGCCCCAGCTCTTCCCCTCTTGCATGCCAATGTCTTCTGCAACATCCTGCCATGGTGGAAGCTCTCCTCACAGGTCACATCCTGCTGTTGGGACTTCTCCTTGCACATCACATCCCACCATTGGGAGCTGTCCTCGCACATCGCTGCAAGCTCACCCTGCACAGGCAGTGCCTGCCAGGTGCTTGGGGCAGGGAGTTTTCGGGACCAGGTGCTCTGCTGGTGGGACAGGGCTTCCCTTGGGCCCCGGGAGCGGAGTGGAGAAGCTGAGCAGCCTCAGGAGATGTCACAGCCACAGCTGGTGGCCTTGTCAGGAGGCTCATTAGCAGAAAGATGAGGTAGCCACAGGATTGTTAACAGCACCCAGTGTGCAAATTCAGTTTTGCTTCTCATTGCACTCCAGCAGAGTGACTGGACATGCCAGCCAGGGCAGGGCCAAAGGAGAAGGTCAGTCACTGGGCTGGCAGATATAATCACATATAGCTCTGAGGAGAGGTTTGTGCATCACCTTCCCTGGCTGCATCCCGCAGCATCTCTCCCTACGTCAGAATCCCAGAGCACAAGCTGGAAACGTGCTCCTGGGACCCAGGAGACAATCCCCTTCATCCACACCCGGCCAGAAAGCAAACTTGGCCAAAGCACAACACTTCCCCGAGCAAACTCATCTCAGGTGAGTGCTCACGGGCTCGGGGTGGTGATCACCTGGCTCTGGGTGCCGTGATGCCCTCACAGCCGCCTGGAGAGCACCGTGCTCGCCGTGGCCCCATTACACAGCCAGGCATTTTGGCCTCTGTGCTGAGGAGAGTGTTTAAAAAAAGGGTAGATGAGGTCCTCAGGGATATGGTTTAGCATAGGATGGGAATGGCTGGACTTGTGATTCTGTGAATGTCAGTGACTCCCTGCACAGCACAAGGATGCTGAGCCTCACGCTTCCTATCGAGCCCTCTCCAAATTTGGGTGTCATTTCCAATTGCTTCGAGCACTTAGCCATGCATGTGGCATTAACCAGGGAAGGGCCTGGTTCCCTGTGTCCCATTTCCCCCCGTGGATGCAGGCGCCAGGCCAGTGATCTGAAACACAGCGCGGCCGCGGCACTGGGAAGTCAGTCTGTTGAAGAGCCCGGCAGCGGGGCGGGAAGGATCCTGCCGGCTCCCGCTCCGCTCCCGCTGCAGATTGAGGCGGCAGATTGCAATAACCTGGAACAAATTAGCCCTTCCATTCATCTTCATTAGCCACGCGGTTTCATCGGCTCCGAGCTGGTGACGAGTGGGCTCCCAATATCTATGTAAATCCTCCTCTTTCCACACGTCCTCACTCGCAGTTATTAGTGGGGGCCAGAAGCAAGGGGTACAAGCCATGCAGAAGAGGGAATTAGTGAGGGCTGCCTGTGTCTGCACAAGGTTACCGTCCCGATTATACTGCGGAGAGCGGAGTGTGGGGGTATTACCCCTGTAATTATCGTCCTGGGCTCGGCATTCAGTGCGTGTATGCAGCATTAACTGGGGCCAGCCCGGCGTCTGGCAGCGCTGTGATTCATTGCCGGGCTGTGCGGGAAGGAGAGGCGCTCGGCCGGCACCCAGTCTGAGCCCCGCATCGGGATGGAGGAAGGAGCTGACTCAGGTTTACAGGATAGGATTTCCCTTGGAAAGGGGGAGAGTGAAGCCAGACTGTGGTCCTGAGGCTGGGATGCAGGGTTAACGGGGCTGCCTCCAGCCTTCCCCCGCCGGGGCACAGCCAGGACTTCCAGGAAAACCTCTCCCCTTCCACTCTGCTGGGCAGGAAAGGCAGCCGTGGCCCCCTCCTGCAACACCCCAGCTGTGGGGAGGGGCCCCTATTAATTGCTGCTAATTCCTTATTTCACATATTGTTCCTGACAGGGGGTTTGGTTGCACGTAGCTGGTTATATTTAAGGGATGAGAAGGGAAGATGCTGGCTTCATCCCCAGGACGTGGCTGCAGCACCCAGCAGACTCCGCCAAGCGCTCCTGGGCTGAACAGCCATTGGGGCTGGCAGATAATTCAGAAACTATTTGTATGAGCTGTTTATCAAATTATTAACTGCACAGATGTTGTTTGGTTGAAGAGCAGCTGAACCTTCTCTCTGCCAGCCGCAGAGACAAAGGTCTGCGGGAATAATTGGAGATGTGCATGGAATATTAAATTAATTTACTGCTCTTAATTCTTATGCAAATCCTGACCTCTGATAGAGCCTATCAATTACCCCGCACACAGGGAAAAGAAAGGAGAACAGTTTCTTTCTTTTCTTCCCCCACCTCTTCTTTTTTTTTCCCCCTCACCGTTGTTCCTCAATTTGGGGGGGGTTGTTTCAGGGGTTTTCTTTTCCCCTTTCTGAAAAGGAAACTTGGAAATATTGGGGGGAGGAAAAAAAAAGGGGGAAGAGGGGGAAAAAAAAGGCATTTGTGGGAGAAGCAAAGGTCTGGGATTATTTAATTGAACCGCTGGGTTGTAGCGATGTCCCCTGGGAGCCTGGCCAGAGTTTTTAAAGTGGGGGAGGCCTGGGAGTGGGGGCCAGGCTGAAACTGGGGGAGATGGAGACCAGGCCGAAATTAGAGGGGCCTGAGATAGCTCCACAGGCTCGGTAGGAGATGGACGGTCCACACGCATCTCGGGTGGGCTTTGGTGGGGAGGAAGGAAGGGACACCCATCTCTTCGTGCCCCTGGGAGCGTGTCCGATCCCGCCGGTAATTAAGGGTGAAGAAGAAAGGCAATTTGTTGTCGGGTCCATTGAGGGGTCCCAGGTAAAATGAAGGGCGGTTTAATTGGTCCTCGTTAAAAAGAGCTATTTTTCTAATACGGAGAAAAGGCCTCGTCTCGGGCACTGTGTTTAATTGCGGTTGTGTATGCGCTGTTTAGCCAATGCTTAAAAAAGCCTCCGGGCCTTATTCTTTCATCATATTTTCTAATAAGGATAAATAAATAGGATGAATAATGCGATCGGTCTATCCCCCGACCTCTGAGAGACCTCAGCAGCGAAATGATGTTTCGGGCTCCTTTCGTCACAGCCAATATGCAGTGCTTTTCAGCTCTCCTCGCCCCAAACAAAAGGCATACAACAATATCAATTAATCATGCAGCAGGCAAACAAGGAGATTTATTCCACTACAAATAGCCTCACAGAGAGATGCTGAATGGTCTTGATTAGCATGAGAAAAGAGGAGCAAAACTCCACAGTTCAACAGCTAAAGAGCAATTTGATGGGGCTGGGATTGGGAAATTACTTGATTAGTGTCTGTCGGAGGAGAACACGATTAGGACGCGGGTCCCAGCCCCGCCGCGGGGCCGGGGGGCGGCCTGGGCTGGGGGATAAAAACCAGGAGAAATACAAAGATGGGTCGTGTGTCTCCCCCACACCCCTTTATTACTATTATTATTATTATTATTATTATTATTATTATTATTTCCCCCGTAAATCCCGGGAAGCGCCGGCAGACTCCGCTCCCCTCCCACGCAGCCCATTCGGGTAATTTCATTTATCCCGCAAATCTAATTAGTAATCCGCGGATGACATTAATACCAATATAATGAAGCCTGTGATGATGGTCAGATTAGCAGCCACGGACGGACAGCCTTCAAGGCACACGGGCTTGCTTTTGGGGCGGGGGGCGAGAAGAGAGGAAAAAGAGGAGCAGAGCCCGCGCAGGTCGG